>OX103979.1:41927711-42527711 GCA_944470395.2 Schistosoma turkestanicum | reverse complement strand
AAGCCGATCTGAAATTCATTTGGTACAGCAGCCACCTAATCATTATAAGTCTGCCCATGCTACACCCAGTTCACCCCGCTCCAATTCGGCCCAAAATGAATCCACCTTCTGCTTGCTGGCACTGCGGTTCATGGCACTATGTACGGAACTGCCCATTTAGGCAGCATAGATGCAGGAAGTGTAAAGTCATCGGTCATAAAGATGGCTTTTGCCTACAGAAAAAGCCAAAGCGATCCAGAAGTGCTAAGAAGCCTGTTCCTAGATCCAGTACCAATGCATTGAGCCTAATATCTTCCTGCCAAAGTTCATCACCAGAATGCAAATAGATACTGCATCTGATGTCACTATCCTCTCACGCAAAAATTGGACCAAATTAGGTAGCCCAAGCCTGCAGCACACAACACAAAAGCCTCGTACAGCATGTGGTAATTATCTTCGTCTGTTAGGACAATTGGAATGTAAAGTTGCTTTCCGACATTCGTCGTTTACTGGGATTGGTTCGACCAGCTAAAATTGGCTGATGTCCCGCTAAATACCATATGCAGCCTGGTATCACAACGACATGACCCAGAAGCGTATACGAAGAACCACGCAGAATGTTATCTGACAACCGCAGTTCGCGCATTACTGGTGTCTGCAACAGACATACAAAATGCTTCTAGAAACGACCCCATCATCAAGATGACGATGAAATATGTCACTAACGGTTGGCCGTCGAAAAAGTTTGAAGGTGACATGAAGCAACTGTATCAGCGGCGGGAGTCACTATGCATCGTCAACGATTGTCTGATGTTTGGTGAAAGAGTAGTGGTGCCAGAATCCCTTCGTGCAAAAGTGCTGAGACAGTTCCATCTTGGTCATCCTGGGATTAAACGAATGAAGTCCATAGCCAGGAGTTATGCATACTGGCCTCACATGGATCAACATGTCACAGCGTTGGTTGAAAAATGCATGCGGTGTCAACAGGCGGCAAAGATGAATGCCAAAATTCCGCCGGTTTCATGGCCCAAACCTGAGCATCCTTGGTCCAGGATACATGTCGACTTCGCTGGCCCAATAAATGGAACTATGTATTTAATTGTCGTCGACGCCTTTTCTAAATGGCCGGAAATCAGCCCCGTTATGCCGCCCACTACAACTAAGACTATACAGCTCCTAACTGAAATTTTCTCACGGAATGGCATACCAGATGTGATCGTATCCGACAATGGCTCTCAATTCACCTCTTCCCAATTCCAGAATTTCTGTCAACGGCTAGCTATTAAACACTTACGCTCGCCACCATACCACCCGCAATCGAATGGGCAGGCGGAAAGGTTTGTGGATACGTTTAAAAGAGCACTGCTCAAGTCAAAAGGGGAGGGGACGCCAGCCGAAACGTTACAAAATTTCTTGTACGTCTATCGGACAACACCAAATGAATTGTTACCGGAGCAAAAGTCCCCAGCTGAAATCCTGATGGGAAGAAGATTGAAAACGATTCACAGCCTGATGCATCCGACCAATGCACCCTCATCAGTAGGGACAAAGCAGCAAAGACAATCCGCTTACGAAGTAGGATGCCCTGTGTTTGCCCGCGACTACAGAACGAACCATGGTCCTTGGGTAGAAGCGAGAGTGGTCAGAAGGGTTGGTCGAGTTATGTACGAAGTAGAGGTAGGAGGTGATAAATGGTCACGTCATCGCAATCAGATACGCAGACGGCTAGCCCCAGATCGCCCATCAAGAGCAGAAAGCCTTCCCCTTGACATCTTGCTTGATACCTTCAACCTACCGAGAGCCCCGCCACGAGAAGAAACTCAGCAGCAAGCTGTTCTTCGTTCCCGAAGGTATCCACTCAGACAGCGGCGAACAATAGTCAAGATGCAAGTCAACCACAGGAGAACACGCTATTAAAAAGGGGAGGAGTGTTGGGGATGTTAGATCCCCAAAATTCGCTTGATAATGCCGTATTTCGGTTTTCACGTTCGCCAGCAAGGGCTGATCAAATGACCTTGAGATTTCAACTCCCACCAGGAAAATCAATGGCTGTGATTGGCCACAGTGTATTTTAGTATGCTATTTTCTTAACTGTCTCAAGGACGTTGTTATGTTGTATAAATAAACGAGAGTTGTATGCTTGATTGTACTGGGATTGCTGGGTACCTGTAGAATATACTTTCTACGCTTACCAAGACTTCTGTTTTACCGTTTGGATTCAAGGTAGCCTTCCTGGAAGCTGGTAAAAGTATCGTTCGCGTTTATCGACTAAGGTAAACTCGTAATAGCATCAAGCATACTACTAAGTGCCGAACATATCATAAACCCAGTTAACAACACCGGGTAAACGAAAGCACTGAAATGGGATAGTTTACTGATGTTACATGGATAAGGTAGGATGGCAGTTAAATTTAACTGTATCGCTTCTTAAGATCGACAAATCTTATTTTGGATACAAGTGAGTTTCCATCTTGTTTAATAATGGGTTGTTTTAAGAATGAGTCTTTTATCGTATGTTGAATAAATAAAATAAAATCCGTAATGAACATACACCACCTTTAAGTATTACTAATGTAAAACGGATTATTAATCTAATCATACTAAGAAAATTAAATTACCAAAGGCGTTATACAGAAACAGTGAGATGTCTTTTGCTAGCTGGCATGCTTGAAGTTTTTGCGTCTCAACCATTTCAAGATATATCTGGTTGCACATATGCATACACATAATCATCAAGATGTTATTACACTTAGTTGTTTAGTCAGTACCACTATAACGAACAGTAAGGATTATTGAATCTCAGCACTTAGTCCAAATGTGTCTATGTATAATACGTATGGAGATTCACCTATCAAGCTCATTGGTGAAGTTACTTATTTCTACTGATATCTAAAACTAATTCGTAGATCAGAAGTATTTCATACAAACATTTGATTTAAATCCTGACGTCCATTCTAAAAATAATACTAACTTTTGTTGCTTGAACCATGTGTGAAATTATCTAAAATTTTCAATACACCGTTTTGTAAGATGGTTTATAAAGATTTTGTTCGGTTACAAATTTTCGTCACTGAATAACATTTACTTGCAATCGGCCCAGTTACTCCTTTTGATATGAGTATAATCAATGGCGTGGGAATAATTATGTCCTCTTCTGCAAAATTATGTTCATATGTTCTAGCTGTTCTTTATTTACATTAAGTATTCTGGAACTTTTGCAATGCCACCTTCCATTAAGATTTCAGTCTTGTCATGTAGTTAACGACAAGGTTTGAGTTCTTTTTCTGATCACTGTTTTTAAGACACCGGTAACATACTTGCACTCTTCTATCACTCGCAGGTAATTATTGGGATCACAACTACTTCGCTTTCTTGTTTGTTTTCTAAAAATTTCCAGTCGAGATTTTTTCACATATTAACACGATATATTGCAGAAAAAGAGATCCTAGTTCTTAGTGTTCTGATTTGCTGGTTTTAACGACGGAAATGTAGCCTAGAATGATGGATTTTAGTAGTATAGTGGATTCAACTATTTGGTACATACTGCTGACTGAAAACGTTGAGAACACTGTTACTCACTTGCAGTTGAGTGAATTATATGGTTCACTTTTAGTTAGACCTTGTTATTGATAAAGTTATTAACAAATCTACATCCCCACGTTCATTCGGTTATCCTTTTAATTTATAATTGTTGTTCATCTACTTTGAAAAGGAATGATTATAATTCTGTAAAAATAATTCAGCTGATTTGGTGCTGCTCGTAGGGATTAATGGTCGTACTACTCTGGGAATTGGTGTGGGTAAAAAGCAAGTATTATCTAGTTGAATTTCTAAATTCGAGATATCTTTTACGAAGAACGGGTAATTTAACAGAAATGAAATATATAAGTTTTAGTTTTATTTGTTCAAGGATATTTTGTTAACAAGATGTTTGTAATCTAAAGAAGCTGGCGAGCAGAATAAACGTCTTGATATGAAACAATGTGCCTATGTTACTTCAGATTTACAATTTGTAGACATTAAAGTAGGTCTAGGCAAGTGACGATCACTGTATAAGTAAGCGGATGCCTTGGTGTAGTTGGATATCCTTTGTGCAATAATTTTATATCTGTAAATTAACCTTGTTGACTGGAGATGAAAAACAAGGTGTGTTTGAATTAAACTTTGCAGTATTACATGAAACTGATTTATTGAAAAATTCACATCAATGGGCGATTCAAATATTTATTGTAAAGTACATTGTTGCGAACGATCTCGGATTTTATTAGCTGTTCAACGTCTCATGACAAATTCATCAACAGGTTGACTTAATCGCCAAACTGTTGTAGTTGCATTATGATAAATGAAAGAGTTCAGTTTTAGCTTAGACTTCAAGAACTATAGTATTCTCTGATTATGAAAGATTTTACGGTTGATCGTAATATACAACTAATTTAATTTTATATTCATTGGCATAATACAATGGTTATTTGATATATGGTAAACGGTAACCAATGAGGCAAGCTTGCATCTTAATAGTACTAACTTACAGAAAACCGTACACTACAATTAAGGTTGTTAGATGGATTTCTTATCGATTATTATAAGCCTTCATATCATCATTTGTTGGAAACAATATGTGTATTTTATCATACTTGGTCAATTCTAATCGAAGTCGTCATATAAATTTTACAATTTTGACTAAATTTGCAACTCTCTAACCGCATTGGTTTTAGTTTAACATGAAAATATAAGTCTACTGCTTGTATTGTATTATTAAGTACAGTTGGTGTAAAAATATTTTTATGCGCTAATAGATTGTTATAGAATTTTGTAAGGGTCATAATATAACAAACAATATTATTATGTGCGTGCTTATTGATCAAATTTCTGCTAATATGGTTATTATTATGACGTTCTTTCGCTTGTTTTTTTTTGCTTCATTATCACTCTGACCTATATTTTTTTTAATGCAAATTCATGGCACATGTCTGAATAATATTATTTGAACAAATTCACTGTTTATGATATCAGATAATGCTATGAACTAGCACACAAAATAATGTCTCTCTTTCCTGCTAAATGTCTGTGGTTTTCTTTGAAACATATTGAACTGACCTATTTTAAGTCATGCTTATTTTTGAATTTGTGTATAGAGCTGATTTGAAGTTGGTGTCATATAAATTCTATAACTGGATGCATGTAATTAATTATACAAGGTGGAATCGTCTAACTGCTAATTCACATAAATTGTACCCTCGAATTCTAAATGCAACAGAACTGGTCACTGTTCAGTAAACACTTTAAAGACACAAATGAACAATATTATGTTATCCCAAGGCAAGGCCTGTCTCGGAACCCTCAAGGCCAAAGGATAAGGTGTAGATCACGAAACTTATTCCACCGAGAATCAGAGACAGACATGAAAAAGACTGAATAGTAGTTGGGTGGAGCTTAAAAGGAAGGCTTAAGACAGAGTTGGTCAGCGGCCTATGCTCCATTAGGGTTAATAGGCGTAAGTAATAGGGTTGTGGGGATTGCTGAGTCTTAGTGAACCCGTCATTGTTAAACTACTGTTAACAACCTGGGAGCACTGGACATCCGTTTTGCCCTGGTAAGAGGCTCCTCAGCAGCGCACATCCACAACTTCACACATGAGAATCGAACTCAGAGTCTTCGGTTTCACGTGTGAATGCTTAACGTCTAGACCTCTGAGCCAGAATTCATAGGTGTTAATGCTTAACTTTTATGGATCAGTCCTATAGTACATATCACCAGGACGTCAAACAAACTTGACCCTGGCCAACCAATGCTTATCTTCAATCAACCCACGTTATTACGTGACTGTCTACCATTGTCTTTGGTAGGTAGCAGCCTCACACTCGATACGATGGATTACTCTGATTTGCAATATCGAAATTTTTAGATTTTTATGACATGGCAAGCTTATATGAAAATGTTCCTACTTTAATGTTTCTGTTTTCTTGTTACATCCATCGTCAGCTTTGTTAATAGACATACTTTTTAAAGCTAAAATAATTTTATTTCCACTCCAATAATTACAGTTGTGTAGTTTTTAGTTATTGAAACCTGATAACCTGGTAGAAGATTTGTGCACATATGACACTAGATATTTTCGGTCAAATAAATACCGTTGTTTTATTTATCTTTAGTCAGTTTAGTAGTGATTGGATGTTGGAGATCTATGAAATGAATCACATACATAGTTCAGTTATAACATTCATTTGATAAAACAGATTGTCTTTTATAATCTTACCACCAACCACTAAGCTATGAAACAGATCATAAAGCTCAACAAATTATTATAAAATTTGACTTTACATACTTCGTTCTCTATATAAAAAGTCTAGTTTTAATTGATTCATAAGGTCATAACTATTACCCAGTGATTACAGTGAATGTAGGAGCAGAAATACGTCACCCGAACAAACACTGATTTATCACCCACTGCAATTCTACTGGTAGGTACTTAGTCTGTATTGTCCAGTAACAAAGATCGAAATCATGTTAAGAACTGAGTATTTAAGGTTAGTAATTTGCACGCTATTATCACTCGATTAAATCTCATTTAATCGGGTAAAAGCTTATATTATTGAAAGTAATCCTGGCTGCAAGTATTCCGCTAAGTTCAATCTTTTCAACGGATTAGTACAAATATTGCTTTTGTTAATCGAGGAATGAGTAAGCTATTGTTTAAGTTGTAGCGAGCGTACAGGGAGTCATATATAAAACTAAACTCAATGTGAATACTTTACTTCACTTAAACTAACAGAAAGAACAAGTTAAGAAGATGAACACAAAAATAGTCAGTATATTAGTAGCAGTTGTGGTGAAACCAAACCTATAGAATCTGATACACTAAGTCATCAGCTAATTTTTTTAAACTTTTTTTCTTCGTTAACCAACATCATCATTACTTACTTAGTGATTCCGCCACACCCAACCCATGCTTCGAATATACTTGTTAGCACTAAATATACATCTTCCGTCTTCACCGATAAACGTTTAAAGAGGAAACTATTATATAATATACTCACCTATGGATTGCTGAACGGATCTGACACGCCTGTCATAGATGGAGTAAGTTGACAAAAAGCATGTGGTGTTTTTGGACTGTTCAAAGACTCCACAAACTATCAAGTTGACGGGGCTGATGAAATTTCTAGTATGAATAAACTGTATACTAAACTACTTCCACTTCTATAATTAGATTAGACTTCACACACACAATTTAAAATAAACGAGAGACAATGTAAGCATACATACCAAATCTTTTGAACTGTATTCAATCAAAACTATGTTATGTGCTTACTCCGAATCAATAATTGAGTTGCCAGACTGGAAACTGACTCTTGTAAGTTAGCTAACAGAAAGTTTGTACCAAATGCATATCTACGACTAAATTAAATCCATTCTTCAGAAACAGAAACAATATTTTATTAGTACTTCATTTAAAGTTTTGCGTGTCAGAAACGTTAAAATAATTTCTGTCAATCACCTGAATTACAATTTTACAATTTCTATTAATATATTTGCTTGGTTATATTGATAAGGGTGTGCTTGGTGTTTTGATTGTCAATCAAGGTCAGAAACTAAAATCAACAAATTATCGTTTCCTGGAAATATTTAACTAGTGTTTTATCACTAAAAGATGGTTAAAATAAAATTATGTTCACAGTTTTAGTACTTTTGAGTCCTCCCAGACAGACTCTTCCTGATCATTAGATCCTACAAATGTAAATATTAGATCTAAAACTAATCACTCATTTCCCATAACTATTGAAAATAGAAGAGTAGCTAAATAATCGGATGATGTTATTAGGTTGAGTCTAAATTCTTTATTTCATTTCTCTCATGATGTGATTAGGTACTCAAAGATGCTAAAGTCATGCTTGAACGTATGGATCATCGAGGCGCTTGCGCATGTGATGAGGACACTGGAGATGGATCGGGAGTAATGACTTCTATACCATATGAAATATATCTGGAGTATGCACGGTAAGTTTTCTCATTCTTTGTGCAATTTAAATCCATTATTACAATATCTATCCAAAATGTTTGTATTTTGCATTTGGTTCACCAGGTAAATTACTATGAAAATATAGTTAGCAACTTAAAACTAGACACTTATTGGGTAGATCAGTTTTACATTACAGAAATTATTCCCTCACACTAGTTTATGCTATATTAACATCGAGAGTAGGAAATGTTTCTTGTATCGTGAATTGCTTTTGAACTACATTAGACTATGTAAGAACTATTACGACTTAACATAGGTGACATACTTTTATTTCATCATAATACTTCTATAAATTTGTATATTTGTGCAAAAATAAATTTTCTTAATAGTTAGACCAGTGCGATATTTTAAACAGTTCATTCTTTGTCTTTATATATTGCCTCCAAAACATCTACTGGATAGTTTGTAATTTTGTGATAGATCCTTCAGTGCAGTTTAAATAACTAACCAAAATATTCATAAATATTCCTAAAATTTTAATGGATATGAAACCCAGACTTTAAAAAACAAACACTGAATCATCTTAGTGAAACGGGTACGTTGACAAGCGGTTGTTAGAAGCTGGTTTTTGATCTCAGTTAACGATATGTCTAAGAAAAATAGGTTACTTTGTACACCGAGTGGAAGTTGGGTTAAAATATCGCCTAGAATTATTTGGATCATTACGAGAGTAGAATATTCCTCGATTCTGCCATTGGCAAGGTAATACAGTAAATATTTTCGAGAAGTCGCATCATTAGACAAGCATTTACCAAGTAGTTAATTGTCTTCGAATTAGTTAAATTATCTTTGCTGCTACTACGAAAAAGTTACTCAGATGGATGATAAACTAATGGTCCTAGTTTCCGCTCGTGTTTACGAAGTTTGTTAAAGGAAATACTCAAACATTGAATAAATTAATTTTATAATCTTAAACATAAAACTGATCATTAGCATACTTGGTAAAAGGTTTATCATTGAGAAAAAAATCTTTATAGAATAAGAAGTGGTTTTAATGATATAAGTAATTTAAACAGTAAATACTATCATGAATTTATATTTTCACCTTTAGCCAGAGTAGGTAAATAAGCTGAAAACTACTTCTGGTATTATAGACTGACTATCCACCTAATACTTTTGTGTTTGTTTTCAGTTTATCTGAGAGTAGACTCTGGTCTTAAATTTATAAAATCATTTAACAATCGGCAGTTTATCATCGTCTTGTGTGTGCGATAAGTGGGAGTTTTGGTTTCAGTGTAGTTGAAAGTTTATAGGTTATAGGATTCTGAAGATTTCTAAAATGTGAATAAAAGTATCTTGTAAGGATTTGTGGTTTTTACTAGTTATTTTACCAATAAAAATAAGCAGTCAAAACTCGAATTATTTTTAAAACATCTTTAACTTAACATCAAGCAGAAAAATAATGAAAATAATAATAATAACAAGAAATATACATTGTATGGAATGAGTACAAGGTTCAAGAATGGATTTTGGGTGGTAAATAAATACTGACGTAAAATTAATATTCCTCAGACAGAGGTCGTGGTCAAATATAATTAGTATTCTTACAACTGGAGTTGCACTTTGAGGGCTTAGATGTCTTTAGGAAATTGTAATCTTAAGTCATATAAAATCTGCGCTCCTTAAACATATATATATAATCAGAAAAAACCTACGTATGTAAGTTGCAAACCTCCACTAGACCATAAAGATAAGGTTTACATTTTGATATTTTCATCCTGAACCGTTAAATAAATATGGGGATTGTTTAAATATTAGAAACAGGACCAATGGATACTATCTTTTTCCGTATAGGCTGGTGTGGTATACAATAATAGACAAAAATCCGACCATCTTAAAAAAGGGTTAATTTTTTTCACGAAGCAGCATGTTTTCATTATGAGCATGTGAATCAAAACTTCGTAAAATGTGTCTTGGCTTGCTGAATTTTCCAGATATATCATCTTCGGAATCAATATTTAACGATAGATATGAAGTCACAAAATGGGACCACACTATTATTCATACGATCGACAGTAATCCAAGTAACTCTCGGCAGATTTTTAAGTTAAAACAACTCACTATGCAATGTGAAGTAGGAAGGAATTTCCTGTACACTACAATCATAATAGCAATATAATAATTTAAACATCTTACCGTTTTGTAGCAAGAATTTTCAAAGACATTATTTAGGCACAGTAAATGATAGATGGTATTCCAAAATTCCCATGAAAACTTAGAAAACTAACGATAGATATCCATTCGTATGTGCATTAACACAGTTATGTGGTTAAAACCTTTGTGTGCGGGAGTTCATTTTTTAAAACTCCTCAGTAATTACAGACACAATTATTTTTTGATTATTACTGGAGCCAGGTAAAAACATGATGCGATATTTATTAAATAACTTCAGTTAAAACGCTTTTGCGGTTTGTAGTAAATATTACTGGTTATTGTTAGAATATACAGAAAAGAAACTCAGGTCATGAAAAAATAAATGACTAAAATACCTACCTTTGAGCAGTACAGGCTTCATCTAGGAAATATTTGGTAACAAATACAACACTCTGAAAGCAAATGATTCATAAGAAAATACTACGATTAGCTAACGTTCATTCTGAACAAAACATTGAAATTGAAGCGATTCAGAAAAATAAAAGTGAAACAATCATAAACTTTGCTATCCTAACGAACCGGCATATTCCACAGTGTTTGGGACTTAACATCAATGACAATTTTCCGTAAACCTAAAGATTCCCAGCCTCTTGCACTTTAAGCAATGATACGAGTGAAGCGTCGTTGTACAGTCTATTCGAAAAGTTCTAGAATATATTTCGAAATCTCGTCAGAGCAAAGGTGTATTTATGATAAGATGAGTAATTTTTTTCATTCTACTTAAGTTTAGCATGAAAGTAACGTATGCATTTGTTCCCTTCTATTGGGATTTGTACAGCAAATTACCGGTAAATTTCAACATACTTTTATCAAGGGTCAAAAGAGAGGAAGCTGACATCTAAACATAAGTAGCATTGTGCAGAAAATAGTTTTTTGGTAGATGACCCGTGATTTTATTGAACAGGAAATTCTAATCGCACCATACTCTACTCTATAAGCTATGATTTTCAGCTTTCTCGATTGTGTCACGAATGTTCTTGATAAAGAAAACTGCCCTTTGTTTTCATACATTAACATTTTTACAAACATAGAATGAATGTGTGTCACTTGTTAGCGCTATTACCTCATCGACATTTACACTGCTGTTTATTGTGTTGTAGTGATATACGGATTTTTCTTTATGTTATAGTTCTGTATTTTAAATTGTTGTTTGTTTTACTCCTCTCATCAATCAAAAATTATAATAACTTTTTTTTTCTAGTGAAGCAAATGTTGTTTTACCACCGATGGGCCATTTCGCTACTGGTATCATCTTTATACACGATCGCACTATTACAATTTCTGATCTAATGAAACGGTTTTCAGAAATAACGGAGGAGTGCGACCTAAAAGTAGGTTCTTATTTATCTTATTGTGCATTTGAATTTCATAGATTATACAAATGATCATTTCTATATGAAGTTTTAGTATTTCAAAATTTGTGTAGAAAATGCTATTCGAATAGGTGAATAATGTAGTGTGATAGAACACATTGTGTTCACTTTGGACATGATTGTTACGTCTGTTCTTTAATAGATTAGAATTCTGTCTAGTCTCTGGGTGTGAGCATGTTACAATGGGGATTTTCCGTTACATTCATGTCTAAATTTTTAACCAATAATGTTAGATATCCTAATTGAAATTAGATACAATTTTCAAGTTTCTTTTTTATACTTGAAAGGTACAATTCATTTAGAAAAACAATGATACTTCACTACGTTCTATAAATAAAGATGTAGTTCCCATCTCCATACACTTTCATGATTTGCGTATGTGTATCTTTAAAGCTGTTTTAGACATTTCACTCATTTATTCATGTTACTAGTGACGTAATTTAAAGAGAATCTTCCATCTATAATGATTAGATTTCTGATTTCGTCCTTTATATTTCCGTTATGTATAAATTAATTTACTCTTGTTTGTTGAATAAGCTAGTGACACATTGGTGTGTTATTTTCAGTTAGATTGCAAAGAAAATGATATATATATATATATATATATATATATATATATATACTGCAGAAAATTTATGGTCTGAAATTTATATCCTTTGCTGTACTAACCTAACTATTAGAATGTTTCGTTTAACACAATGTTGCTTACTGCTTAGGCAATATTTCCTAAATTTAACGGATACGCCTTGTGATTGAACTGGACAAATGGCACTACGTAAATTACACTTATTAAATAAAATAGACTCATCCATTTCGTCCAGAGCTTTATCGAAATGCATTTGTTTAGCATTTATATATTTCAAGGAGACAGATGGATACTGCAGTGTAATTCTCATGGGAATGTACATCACATCTGTGGATGCAATTCCTCGCCTCATCACAATAGATCGTAGATATGGAAGCTAAAAGAATCACAATTCGAATCAGTCAGGCCTCTACTACTCTAATTCAGTCACTGTTGAATTTTACGTGATGCATAATGTTTGCGCATAATTTCGGAAGCATCTGGTATTTACAAGATGTGTTCAATTTGATAAGGTGTTTTAGCATGCTCATCTACAGGGTAAATAATGTCGTTATGTCGTTATGAATAAAATGAAGAATGTTATGAAAAGTTCGGAAGTCTTATGATTTCGCTTGGAGCATGTAGTGAGTGTATAGACTAGATAAAGATAATGAGTTACAGTATTGTTTTTTTCTCAACGGTAGATTGAAGGAACTTGACGAATCAATATATCCATGTTGTCAGTTTACATGGGACCTATACATTTATTTCATTATCGAATTGTTGCCCAGAACACGAACTTCATAACAATACCAATTTGCTTTGACTTTCTCAGTCGAGAAACTTGTACAATAATTAGTCCAGTTGCCGTATTTTTTCAAAAAAACGCAACAGAAGCTTGTTTGAAGGTGATTGATTCACCAGCCATCAGTGCCAAAATCATGGTAGTTTGTCTGGATGCATATCACTTACTATGCAGAGTGGCACATGATACGTCAGTTTACCAATAGTGCATATTTCCTAAGGCGCAGACATGTCAACCGACAACATTTTTTAATTAAATTTCCATCTAGCTTTTCTACATGTTCTAATTTCTACAATTACTTACTTTGAATTTTATACTGAACTGAATTACTTTGACCATTAGTCAACAAAATTCTGTTAGGTCAACATGATTTTGAAATGAATTGTAAAATGTATTACATTGTAATGAATGCTGGTCACTGACATCACAACTTAGCTTTATGGTGTCTGTTAACTACCTATGAATTCATTTGATCATTTAATGCAGTAGTTACACATTTACCAGTTTACACACATTTGAAATATATGTGTGTTCATGAACCCAAGATGCTTAATGGTTAACTTTGTTCACTTGACATTTTTTTTATTGTAACACACACTGATATGTTTGTTGGCTGCTTAATATTAGTTGTTAGTGGACATTTATCATATGACACAATTCACTGCATTCACATTAATTTGATAAAATATTGAGATTTTAAATTTTTGTCGATAAATTAAATTTGTGATAGTCATTAAAACAGTTGACCTTCACATTAAATAAATGCACTTTTTGATTTATCATCATTTACGAAAATAGTAATATTTATGTCAATTGTAGTATTGATAACAATGAGCTATCGATGCGATTAGACATTGCCGACGTAGCCTTGCTTAAGAAATTCGTTTCATCCAGAGCATAAAATAGATGAAGTTGACATGTATAATAATTTGTATTTTCTAATACGTGTATTCACAGAGTGATGAATCATTTATAAAAAAAAAAAGGATAATTATTATTACATGTATTTTAAAACTGATATTATCACATATACTAAAATAACACATAATCTTCAACAAGAAATAAAAAAAAAATATGTCAACCTTAACATAATTATTCAAACATCTATTGCTGACTGAGTTGAGCCGTTCTAATTTCATACTTCAGGATAACTGGATGTATTTTTAGTCATATTGTTGTTATGTTGGTCACATTGAAGGATTAGTGCAGAGGCAAATAACATTTTAAACGGCTTTTTCGCAGTAAAGGAATATTTGTTTGAATAATGCTTAAATGACTGTTCAAAAATTCAGAAACTGACAAACTGACACCTATTCATAAATGGACTAGTTTAAATATTTCAGTACAGTTGGAGGCTTTAAAAAAATACACATCCACAGAGATCGGTTCAAATGATTTGATGAGCTTATTGTGGTATGAACAAAATTAACAGAAAATTACAGTAGTTCTTTCCAAGTTCCCAAGTTATTTCATGTATTATATTTTCATATTCTACTCGTACATTATTATTATACTGATCGACATCTAACCTTTTATAATATATATTTCACAATATTACATCATAGTAAGACTCGATTAATATCGAGTTATTCGAATAACGAATAGAATTGATCGTGAATTGTTTGTATGGTTAATAAGTTACAGTTCAACTTTAAGGAAAGTAATGTAGAATTCATTCGCAAAATACCCTATGTATTTCAATTTATCTGTTAGCTTGCAAACATCGATTCACTAAATAACTGTAGACACGCTTTACATCATTACAATGTGATCCAACCATTCAAATGTAAATTTTGACATTATAACCAAATGTTAATGTTTGATGAAAAATATATGAACGCCGAAACTCATGTGATTTTGCATCATCATGTTTTGATAATTCCGAATTTAAGCTCAACAGCGATAATCTATCAACTAATTTGTGATCATAATAAGATAAACTCACTTTTTTTTACACAAAACCACTTCAGATGATTTTCAGCTGCACTGTGTTAAAATTACAATTTTATGTTTCACTGAACATGTTAAGTGGACATGATTAATGTTAATTTGAAAGTATAAGATTTCAGTGAAACCTACGGTCAATATTCAAATAAAATAATAGAACAGTATAATCTAAATTATTATAAACGTTTTTGGTGAAGTTTTATTATTGAAGCCGTTAAAGATTTATTTATTGTTGGTATATGCTTACTACTGATTAGAGCTGTCAGTGGGTTAGCTCATGTTGTTTACTCCAGGTTTGGCAAGTAATCAGATATTATAAAAGCAGTAGAAATCGTAAGCATTCTGAGTGGTTGCTTTAAGTTTTGATTATCGGCTCCAGATTCTTTTGTATACTAGATTATAATCCATCAGTCTATTCAATTATTTGGAACGCAAAATATATCAGACCAAAAAGATAAACGGTAAATTCCCAATAACGATTCGATATAAATGAGTTGTGCAGAGGCGTTAGTCGGTAAAAGCTGGAATGGAAAAATAATTTATACAGATAAAAAAAAAATACTTTTTGAGAATTTACCTTCATTTTATTTCCTGTTTATTGATCTATACACAAAACGCTTTTGAGTTAGCCTTGTTTTAATCGAATGTGCTACCGTATACAACGAAAAATTTACTGATCATTTTTTGACCATCGAATATTCATTCCATTGTCACGTCATTAAATGTAGGATTTGTATGGCTAGTAGTCGGTAAATCAAATCCATTTTATGTTAGGTATTTGTTTGCCTGTCTCATCATAGAATAAACATTGAACTTTATTTTCATGTCATAAACAGTATGATTGTCAACATTATTAGATCTAGGCTAAATTAACATGACGGTTATTATTGAATTTTATTACTTCCTCCAAATCCCTTTAATATCAAGCAATCGGTACTGACAACTGAACTAGATACTTGAATGATCTAGAAAATGTTGACAACAATGACTGTATTTATTAAGGTCATATTTTTTTATCATAAAGTTCCTTGTTCTCATCACTTATAGATTTAAAAAGGTTGAAATATGAATGAATTCAAGTTAACTGGGACAGTCATCATATTTGTTTGCTAATAAAATAGATGTAAAAAAAAAATTCATCTTTTGGTCTCTAAAGAAAAATAGATATCAATGCACAATCTAGAACTCTATATGATGAATAACTCTAGAAATTCTGTTTTTCGTTTTAAAATTCTAAATAACATCACCGATTGTTCATTGATAGAAGTTTGCTTATTACATTTTCGGCCACAACAGCTGATGTTAAAAACTATGTATTACTGTGTAAATATGCTAAATGAAGACAAAAGTGTTTGTTTTTGTCAATAGTGATTAGCGTATTTGACATTTGAACTTAGCCAACTAAAGATTACAGGACAGATTACTTGGGCTATTAGGATTGCAATTTTCTCTACTACCGCTAACAATCAACCGATTGCTAAATCTGGAAAGTAATAATATGATGGAACAAAGTAACACACTATCACAAACTAGAGGTATTTAATGGTTGTTCTGTGTGTGTGTGTGTGTGCTGAAACGAAAAGTTAACTTTACAGCCCAACATTCATGAAAATGTTGTTCAATAATTTCAATTATACAGTCTGATGTCTACTTTTTTTTCAACCTTTCTATTGATTATCCATTCGTATTTTTTTTCCACATGCATTTAAATCTTACAAATAAAGGAAGTAAAAGAATGAAATGATCATAAAATAAATGGAAGTTTTCAATAGTCAGTTAAAGCATTTTAAATAATAATAGTTTGTAAGCTGGTGAATGAGTGAACAGCATGTTCGAAAGGAGAGAAATAGATGTTAAATAGAGGCAGATGAAACAAGAAACAGAAAAATCTATTTTATGTATAAACTTTAGGAGAAAGCTAGGAGCGGCCAAACCAAAACATCTCACAAATCCATAAAGACACTGACAAGTGGGCTGAGTCATGTTGTTAGGTGTTGACTACCAGGTTGTAGTCCGCGAGATGAGAGTAATCGATGGTTAGAGACATTGAATGTCATGGCTCAAACCCATTTACAATGACGCAGGTGTATTTATTCTTTCTTTCTCTCAAGTCCTAACTTTCTGAATTCCTCATCACCTCTATCTTTCTCTTTTCAAAGTTACCTCACTGAATTATACTTCTTGAATAATATCTTCGAACTCTAATGCTTCTGACCACTGCTATTACTTTTACTACCTCTACTTCTATGGGATTTGAATTGATATATATATATATATATATATATATATATATATATATATATATATATATATAAGCACTGAACAAAGCTAGAACTAACATATTTTTACCGTTTAATTCTTTTCACTACGTAATAATTTTATTTTCTCTATTTTTTAAGCTTCTATTCTGGCGCATGGTGGATGTGAACAAAAACTGTATTGGCATAGTAGCGCATTCTGAAGAGCCGATCATAGTTCAAGTAAGACAGGATAGTTTAAATTAATGGACAAGAAATAGTTTGAATAAAATTATCATTTATCACCATTCAATCAGTTATATTTTTGCCCACGTTCCTTACCAAATAAATGTTTTTTTTATTTATCATTATTCGTATATAGTTTTTTTTTTTTACTTCACTTAAATACTCAAATCTTTTGCTGACTATTTTATTATTGGTATATTTGTTATTCATCACACAGATATTGGACACGGTTTCTATTTTAACACAGATGAATTAATTGCACTAGGATTTTACATAAACCTTTGAAAATAGGTAGATTTATTATGAAGTTAACTCTTGTTAACATTTTGGCAAAAAACAAACACAAACAAACAAACTTAAATTTGTTTCCTTTCATTCAGTGTTTGTTTGATCAAGGTAAACAAACACAGTTGACAGAGTTACGTTTGTATAGTTTTTTGAAATAAGTGCGATTTAAGTGAGAACTTCCAACTTCCAGTTTCACAAATGAATGTCAGTGCATGATTTAATTAATTATTTATTTTTTTTTGGACCTTCATTTTATTAAAAGACTGAAAATATGATTGAGTTTGATGGTGAATTTCAAGGAAAGATTACAGCCAACTAGTATGGTGCATCACTCACAATCGATAGTTCATTCATAAAAAAAAAACGAACCTATGATAAAAATAAGAACTGTGAACGCAAAAGAATTGAACTGAGATAAGATTTCCTAAATTTTAGAATTAGAATTTTGGTTGTTTCAATAACTGAATTCAAAAAAAAAAACATCGTTAAAATAATAGCCTTGTTAGGCTTTTTTCATTTTTTTGCAGATCATTTTCAGTAAATGCAACAACACACTTGTGAATTCAGAAGGGAAAAATTCTCATTTGTTTTTTAATTTCCAAACATTTTATTTGGCCAATTTGATGAAACGTTTTTTTCACAGTCAACAGTCTAACATAAATTTGAATAAACTTGATTATGTTAAACTGTTTTGGATAAATATAGATTAATAATGTATTTTCTAACTGTTTCAATGTATCCAGTTTATTGCCGAGATTAGGAGAATTGATAAAATAAACTCTGTAGATTTTCGTTGGGCATTAGTAGTACATATCAAAAAAAAGTTTTCTTATAGGCCAGTGAAACTTTGCACTATAACACGTGGTGGGTTTGTTTGGCAGAATTAAAAATAAAACGAAAAGCTATAAACCAGAATGCAATGAATACAACAAGAGCAAATCGGACGAACGTGTTAGCTTGTTTTAGATTCATTCCAAGTGAAGACCAGTGACATACAAGGTTGTTTACTCGTGCCCTTTTACTATATCTCCTGGTGATTGACTGAATTATGGAGATATCAACATCAGAGGCGAAGCACGGAATACACTGAACATCTCGGATGCAGTCAAACGATCTGGATTTCGCAGATGATCTAGCTCTTCTATCTCTCTCACAACAATTAATGGAGGTGAAGACGGCCAGTGTTGTAGCAGCCTCTGCGGCAGTAGGCCGCAACATACACAAGAGTAAAGTAAGTTTCTCCGATACAATAAAACATGCACCAACCAAATAACGTTTGATGGAAAAGCTTTGGAAGATGTGGAAACCTCTGCATACCTGAACAGTATCACTGATAAACAAGGTTAATCTGATGCAGATGTGAAGACATGGATTTGAAAAGCGAGGGAACATTTCTACACTTGAAGAACATCTAGAATTCAAAACAACCCTCAAACAACACCAACGTTTCAGTTTTCAATGCGAGCGTCTAGATAGCCCTACTGTATGGAGTGGGAAAATGAGAGAACTACCGAAACCATCCAAAAGATGCAGATGTTTTTTATTAACAGTTGTCTACTCAGGATATTGTGGATACGCTGGCTAGACACCACCAGCAACAACCTACTGTGTTAGAAAACGAACCAGATTCCAGCTGAGGAATAAATTAGGCAAAAGCGTTTGGGGTGTATAGGATATACTTTGTGGAAATCACCCGATTGCCAGTTCTAACTTGGAATTCTGTTGTAACACGCGTAATCAGCAGTCACTGAAGGGCAGAGAGGATCTAAAATCACAACACACAAGGTTAGTTCAACGCCTCACACCAATAGAGAACACGAAGTTGTTGTCACGGCACTCTTTTTATTTGAAAATCAAATACGCGGGCTTTGTACAGGAATAGGGTGGGTAGTGTACCAGTGTCTTATGAGTCATCCTGTAAGTTTAGAGCACTCAGGGCTTGTTCTTCAGCTTCCAAAGCGTTTGTGTTTGATCGTCCTGAAACAGAAAGAAAACAGAACGAGTTAGCAACGTCATACATAGTGATTTTGCCTCCGTTACACTGTAGGCTTACGGAAGAGAAGTAAATGTGGGAACACATTGCGCCGGAAATTGGAGTCCGACATGAAAAGAATGAATAGCAATTAGGTTGAACTGCAAAGGGAGGCCCAGGAAAGATTTGGTTGGAGAATGCTGTTCGGTGGCCCATACTTCATTGGGGTTAACAGGCGTACATTAGCAAGAGTGAAGTTGTAAATGATAACAAAAAGACAGTGAATCAAAAAATAAATTGTTACCCAATGTGTGATAATCAAGGCACCTAGTTGATACATAATTCAGGTTAACTACATGTGTGAATGTGTGTGTGTGATATCTTAATTTATGTGCGAAAATGAAGAGATAATATAATATGACTGACAAGCGTCTAAATAATGTTTCTATCTTACCATGGCAGTGAGAGATTTACCACACTTTGTTTCTGTATATAAAGATCAAGTCGAAAACATTTGCTGTCACTGGCCACTGCCAACGGAGTAAAAGTGGTATTCTCTGCCTTTTAATTATTTTAAAGGCTTTTGAGATATCCATGTAGTGTCCATCATCCATTTAATCTATAGTGATTACACTTGTGAATACGTTACTTTCAAATAATATATCCAGAAAACTTTGTAAATGCCTTTCTTTCAATCCTTTCTATTTATTTACTCGGATCCATACTGATAAAAAACATTTGTAATTTTCAGAAACTAACTTTTTTTATTTGAGATTTGCGTTCAGTTTCCGTTTCTTAACAATAATACTTACTAGTGTGATTACTAGTATTGCAGTCAGTGCACTTGTTCTATTTTGTATTGATGTTTCCGCATTATGTTATTTTTGTAAAAGAATTCAATAGCTCAAATGCATACAGACAACGATCAATAATTTCTTAGTTAACAGAGTACAATTTTGATTGATGTAAAACAAATTCATCTCAGTGATTTTACTGCATTTTTTATTGAGAAATAATGTTCAATCAAAAAATAGAAAATAATGATTTCGCATTTAATTAATAATAAAATGAATCCGCTATAAATCAATTTGAGGCAAAACAAAACTTTCAATCCTAATACTCTACCAACCTCGTTTATTTTGATAACTTAGATTAATGACCAACGGTCGATAGGTATCACTGTCCCTATTTGGCTTGCTAGTTTAACTGAGATTTGTATACTGTATACTGAACCATCTGAAAGCAAGAAGGAATGAGATAGGTTAATGCTTTAGAGTGATTTTATTGTATACGATAAGAAGTACATGGGTTATAGATAAAATAATTGTATACAGAACTATATGGTACCGTAAAATGTATGTTTTTTTTGGCTGTAAGCATGCATTCATAGACATACGCGCATAAACTGTAAATTATTTAGTCTGTATACAGTACTAAATGAAATGTATACTACTTCAAATGGGCTAATAAGGTTGTTTCAGTTTGACTTTTGAAATTCGGTCCAGAAGGAATATACAGATTTCAGTATAAGCAGTTGACCTTATCATACCGGTATGTAAAAGTTTGTGATTTTAAAATGTCGGATTTCTCATCGAGTTAGTGATAATTTACAATAATTTAGCCCGGTATTGTGAAGAAACTATAGTGGCTTAGAATTGAATAAGGATTCTGTATCAAAACAATTATCACAATCAAACCAAAAGCACATAATATTTTCTATTTTTCTTGGTACTTGCAGACGTGATGGTGCTTACAGGTTTTAAGTGCAGATATGATGAATTAAAGTATAAATGTTAGACAAGCCTGAATATCTACTGATTTTAAGTTTCAATGTTCATAGTCTTATGAGTGAGTTGAACGAACGTAGTTTTAAACTTCAAGGTCGACTGATATGATCTCATAGACATAAAATGGCAAGATAAGGAGGTCATTTGGATTTGATATCACAAGAGATAAGTGAAGTGGCTGTGATGTTAATGCTTCGTAGTCATTAGCAAAACTGATTTTTTGACAATTTGAAAACTACCGTTGCAATGATATTTTACCCCACTAAAATTCAAGGTCTTCAAATGAACACACATGATTTGTCTGACTGTAATTCAGCCTTGTCTAACTTTCCAGCTTCCTCTTTTCTCAGATTTTTCATCAGACTATAGGTTATTATCTGATGTGAGTCTCTGTCTGTTAGACCTACAATACTTTTAATACATTGGATAGTTTCAATGAAAAAAGAGTCCTGAATTTATCGCTGATCATTCAGCGAAAAAGTTGTAAATTCATGTTGAACTTTACTTTCTTGACATTTTCATCATTGTCATCTAACTTATCTATTTAGAAGATACAATTTGAACTTGTTTTATTATTATTTATAAATGAATGAATGTCTTGGAAATTTCATCTCCAGTTTTACTAGATTTAGCAGAATCTAGCTTGTATATTAGGCATTGTGGATAACAGTTTGAAGGATACTCAAATTATTTATTTTAATGCATACTGAATTGAGTATCTTTCAATACGTTTTGAATCAAAGAGACATTTGCGTCATGTTTTTTCTCTTCATATTTACAGGTATTTGTCGTCCAGAAATCAGAAAGTGAAGCATCCTCCCAAGGTACTGGATTTCGTAGTCAAGTGAGTAATTCTTTGTGTATATTTGTGAAATCGCCTCTTACAGATTCAAAGAGGAATATGAATGACTGTGTTGGTTAAATTATTGTATAGAGATCTCTCTGATGAGTGAGAATTTTTGTTGTATGTCTATGGATTACCACTACTATTATACCATTTCGGTCTGCTTAATAATGCAACCGACAGCAGCGGCAAACAACGACACCAACAAGAGCAACACCGTTACCATCATCAACACAATCACTACCGACAACAACGATTTAAATGTGTATCTAAGAGAGCATATGAAAATTTGTAAGAAAACGTTTTACCAGTAAATTGAATAACTTATAATACATCCATTTTCTTTTGTAAATAAATAATCTCTCACATTTAGTTTTGCTTATCATCACATTTTACTCATTTGATTCTTTGTTTTCTTCACACTTATCACCCATTCAATTGCTTATAAAAATGGTTATGGATCAGTGTTGCCATATATAGTCGATTGAAATGTGTGCATTTCTTTAGTCTATTTATTTCACATTACTAGGATTATTTATACTTTGATTCAAATGCATATCATTGAGTTAATTAAAGTTTTATTGGCAATCAATGAAAGATTACATAAGAAGAGATATTTTGCTTGATTATTATTTCGAGAAGTGTTAATCATTCATTGAGTATATGAAGTTAAAGCTCTATCGATCATATTTGACTGCTGACGGGAGATGAGTACTCAAGTGTTGTATTCTAAGTAGGACTCAGGACTTGGCGACTTGCAAAATATCCCAAGATCTCTTTTTTTAAATAATGGCTTCCTGACTTTTCACTACACAGCCTGATTTATATCCCATCTTCAGAACACTACTTGCACTGATGAAAGGAAGTAAAAATAATACACCTTGAATGTTTTGCTTTGAAAGTTAAGTACAAAAATGATAAAAAAAATATAGAGACTTGATGAATTGTATTTCAATGGTAGTAGCGTAGACACACTTTCGATAAAAATGCTGATTGAAACTTATAAATTGGTTGATTGCCAGATTCAAAAGTTCAGATTTATAGAAATCTAAATCGGCATCTAGGCATTATTTTCAGGATAATTTTTAAAAACTTACACACAAAACTGTATGAATTTTTTTATTTTGTATAGTTGATGTTTAACTGTGAAAGTGAAGCTTTAAATTAACTCTAATTTAAAATAATGCAAGTGTAAAAACTAATTGTGGTAGTGAGTGGCATTAAAAATCTGTTTCGCATTTATAGTTGTCACTTAAAATTTAACTAGTAAATTGTTTTTTTTTTTTGCGGATTTATTGTATGGCTATAAATTTGTAAGTAGCTATGAAAGAAGAGACTGATAGATAATTTCCGTTAATTAATATAGGAAATAAGTTACTTTGATCAAAGTCATTGTGATAACAAAGGCATTGCACAGGATGTTAGAACATTTAATAAAGACAGAATATACAACTAATGGGCAAACAAGAGACTATAATTCAAATTGATATTATGGAGGTATTAAGAACACTTAAATAAAAAGATGACTGAAACAATTCATACTCAACAAATCCAACATATACAAATAATAACTTAACTAAAGGAAATATGTAATATTAAACGAAGATTTGTAATGTTAAATCTTTAAAATTACTTATGTCTACTGAAAAATCCACGGCTTGATAATTAATTCCCTGAGAAGAGATTTCCACTTTCAGTTTTTTGCTTCTGATTTTCCAAATTTATCCATAATCTAGGTCTCCCTTGAATATTACTCATAACCACCCATCCATGGAAGTAGAATTCACCATTCATTACTTACTGAGTAATTTATTCATCAAACTATAAGAAGGTTTCTATCACGGACTGATATCTGTTGAATATTCATTATAAATTAGGGGGGAATGAGAAGTTATTTTAGTAATCTGGGACCCCACAGAGCAGCGCACGACCACTCGTAGAATCGAACACAGTAACTTCAGATCTCATCATCATTATGAGTTATTTAGACCTTCAAGTTGAAATCCTTTTTTATATGTTTTAGATTTCAGCCTTCACTTTATATCAGGACTTGAGTCCTTGAAAATGTGGATATTTTATTTTTACTTGTTATCTAGCTGATGTCAGTTCGTGAAGAAAGCTATCCTGAAATTTAGCTGATGTTTATGAACCATTCAGCTGAACGGCATTACTTTGAATGCAATCATGAATTGAGCAATGTTAGATCACCATTAGAAACCTAGAAGTACTGGGCGTCCGTTTCGTTCTGGTACGGGACTCTTCAGCAGTGCACGTCCACGACTCCTAGTCGCGGGAATCGAACCTAGGACCTACGATCTTACGCGCGAACGCCTAACCCTTAGACCACTCAACAATCTCCACAACCCTATAATGAACGGCATTAGATTAATAATTGTTATGTTGTGATATTTTCGATATATGTTCAATCACTTCACTATTACTTTAGTGACATAACAAAAATTGTTATAAATAATCTTAATAAATTAATATTTCTTCATATATTTTAATTATTTCAATTATGATTAGCCTGGTCTAATCTTGTACTCTTTACTGTTCAGTTCACTGACCAGTTACATAGTAGCTTAGTTATTCATCTAGGATTCAAGTATATTGAATTAACTCTGTAGAAAGTCGATTAACTTAGATCGAAAAACAAATTTTCTTAAGACACATCACTTTATAACTGATTACATACAGTTGACATTATTTCAAAATTAGGCCGATAATAACATAAATCCATGTTTGACTCAAAACTTCCTTCGACTACGAGGTCTAGTCTAACATGTGTGCATTTATCAACTGAAAGTTTGCTGATACATTCTAATGTATTTTGTACATGAAGATGTCCTATTACGATACCCTATCCTACCTGCTATGAAACAGTCATTACTATGCAAGTTAAGTCGTATTGTATTTAACTCCTGATTAATAATTTGATTTAATTGTTGGTTGTAGTCGATATGAATCACATCAATCAAAGTTCCATTCGAGTACGAACCCAAAACTTTGACAGCCTTCTAGTGCTCCCTAGTTTTCGATGGAAACTCAGTTGAGACCAATCGCTGACGAATATCACCTTTAAGTTAAAATATCCTTCCCAAAACCCCCTCATCACTAATTATTATATTATGTGAAATCTGCGTCCTTTAAAAATAAAAGGAAAGCATAAATGACACTGTCAATAAATCAATTTTTTGTAAAAGTATAGTATAGGGATGAGCTTAAAACAGTCGTCCAGCAGAAAGCAGATTCTGTGAATGGATAGTTTATAGAAAAGTAAACAATAAAACTACTAAGTGTAAATAGATTTTATATAAGTAGTGAATCTAACAAGGGATACTACCCCTAACTCAGGTCTCATGTGGTCGAAAAAAGAAAATTTCGCTATTGTGAGAAAAAACATTACTCGACATGAGATAAAAGGTACTAAGTGTTTGAGCCCATTAGCATCAAGCTGGGCTGCATCTCTTGCTATCCTATGTCATACGATGTATATACCATAAGCTATATTGCTATGTAGAGCTGAGGGATTCCAGTGAGACCAGAGGTTCGTTGTGAACATTGTGAATGACTTGGCAACACTTTGGCAAGTTTTGCTAATAGTCCATATACCTATTCGGTTTGCAGGGTGACCGATTTCATTAATACTGGTAGTTGTCTTGCAACATTCCCGGTGGCCATTGTCATTGGGGTGTTGTATTGGACATCACCATTACTAGTTATAATTAGTTTGACAGTCATGTCAGCGGGATGAGTCAAATTGGCATGTTCATGCTGAGCATATTGATTTACGCGATCGTAGATCGAAAATAATCACAGTATGTAATAGTGTATGTACATGGTGTGAATGGTCCACCAGATTGTCAGGTCCCTGTGTGGATGCGCCACAGGATTCAACTGTACTGTTCACGTTATAGTGCAAACAGGTGGGCAGTGTCTGGTTCTCCTAAAAACCAACGTAAAATTACCTTTAACGATTGAGGGTGAATTTATGTGATTGTATTAAATGAATCAAACAAACTCCTTTACAGGTTACTACTCTACCTGCAAATCTGTAAAATGATGTATACATTCACTTACATGGATATAGATTATCAATCTCCTGAAAACCTTTAAATATATCCAAGTACTTATTAAACGACTCCACAGTGCTCTTGGTTAAGCCATAATACAAATGTGCCCTGTCGAATTGGGATTTTCGAGCAGAAATCCATGGAGCGCTATTTGATTGGTTCGTAAACCATAGTCTCAACTTGTTAAGATTTATCACGGGATTAGGGGTTAAGCTTTAAGGATAGCATCGACTTGGTTGTTATATACAATGTGTAGAGCAAGAATTGAAGATTTAATCCGTTTAACACTATTAATTTTACTGTGCAGTGGCAAAAAATCTTCGCTATTATTCTAAACGTTGTGGGCACTAGAGAAAGATATTTCGACTGCTCTTTATACATGATACTTGTCCCTATACTATACTTTAAAGCTAATTCTCTGCAAATTTCCGAATTCCTTTTAGAAGTATTGACTAGTCACAGTGATAATTCATTTGACTAAACATTTTCGTTTAAGTTTACCAGTTTTAGACTCACATTTCCACTCTTATAAACAAAATTGTTTTCTTTGATGTTTATTTCCAATCACTTCTCCAAAACAATCGAAAACCGGATTTAGTAACTAAACCATCGATATGATGATGGATTTTAACAAATTCTCTCTGTATAACCAATTTCGAAATTATCAAGTGGTAGAATTATAATTCTATCAGTGGAATATATCATAAAGTGTATTAAGTATACGAATTAGAAGTTTGAACAAGTATGTGCTTGAGTGTGTGTGTGTGTGTGTGTCACTGCATAATTTCACGCAGTAGAAATAGTTTAAGCCATCTCAAACCCTTTTCTTTTCATATTTTTTATTAAAGCAAACTGATGTTAAGAGATTTCACAATAGGTTGTTTCCTATTATTTAACTTTTTAACGGTTTCTATTATATATATAAGAGGTGACTCTGTGACCGTATACTATCACCTATAGTTTACTTGATTTCTAATGAGCTTGTGGATTATCAGAAAGATCTTTGTTTTGTTTTTCTGAAAGAAGGGTTAACTTGCTTGACGTTTACTAAGTTATCATCAAAAATATTTTATTCTACTTTACTTCTTACTTAAGTGTGACTTAAAGTGCTTGAAGCTTTGTAATTGAAGTGATTTATTGTGTAATCCAAGAACTTAGATACTTCTATTTTCTTCTGCAGCTTCATAGTGGATCTTCATTAAATTCATTCATTCTTTGATTCATTAGTTAACGTTGAGGCCTTTGTACTTCGGCCCTTAGTACTGACACTAGGCAGTCGGACCTGAATGCTAGTTTCCTTCTAACTTTATTTGTGTACCTGACATCTACACTTTCTGACGACTATCCAGTGTAATCCGAGTCCTTATAAAGTATTGTTTGTCCTAGTGTTATGTTAATGTTAGTGCAAGATATATTTTCATTGTTAGTTTTCCGGTTGTGCTTAATTTTTCGGATCGCATAGATTTTCATGTGCTTTTTACCACTTAGTTCCTGATCATGATCCCAAAACTGTCACTAGTCTCACTCATCTCGAGTGGACTGATTGTAAGAAATTAGGTTTATCATTTAAGTTGTTTTTTCTCATTCAGCGTATAAGTACGTATGCTCAAGATACACCATAGATTGTCATCATTTTATCTCCCTAACCTATAATTTCGATCATTTGAGCTTAAAATAGAATAGGTCTTTTGGTACAGAGGTTTTACAAATGATAGAATGTACCTAACTCGACTGTATTGCATTGTATTGTTAAAATGTACAATTAAACTGAAGTTTTATTAATTCATGTTAAGTTACAGAATTCAGGATCCACACACGATATCAAATTAAGTTTAACACATTGTAAACTAACACTCCCAGTTTTTTGTCACTCTTGACGAAGTTTATTTTTATTAGATGTTATTTTTAAGTAGTCGTGATACGTGTAGTAGCAGTTCAGTAGTAAAATGGAGTACTTGGAAACAAAACTTTGAGTAGTTACGTCCCCATAATTATTTTTTGTGATTTATCTTCAACAGATATCTTATCAGTAGGAGGAGCAAAACTACAGTAGAAGACATGACAATAATATCTCGTTATTGGGCTCATCGATAAGGCAATCAATCATTTAAGACTTCAACTAGTACTCGATAGTGTCACTTATGAATATAAAGCTCATCATCAAGAAGAGGAAACCGTTTCATTTAGAGGCCTACTATTTATTATTTGTATTTGTCTAATCCTATACTTTAATGCTGAACACACTATGTAATATGAAGCACATGTGATTTCCTTATATCGATTAGATTCTATCACAAAAACTCTGAGTAGAATAATATCCATTAGATCAAAACACGATATACCTTATATAGTCATCGTTTATCTTCAGATAAGTTAATTGATATTCATTTTTTATTCTAGTTTGAGAGAAGTAAACACCAGCGGAACATTTAGTTTCAAGTAAATGAGCACTATTTGTCTGTTTTTTCCCACCCCCTCCTCCTTCATGAACATTTTTTGATTTGGATTGTTTTCTAATCAGTGCAATAGTGTGCATTCATTTCATTCCAATGATTTTTTTATTTTATTCGCTCATTTCACCTTAATACTGGCATATGCTTTGTATTTAAGTTCAATACATATTCGCTTCAACTAACTGATGATCACTGTTAGATTTTGAAATACTTATGTTTAGGTGATTAAAATGCATGTATGCATACTAAGTATTTTATGAATTTATTTATGTCCATGTGCATGTAAACAGGTATAATGACAGTGTGAATCTGTTACTTGAGAAATAAATCTAAGAAGTGTTTTTACCATCCTACATTTATCTTTTTTATACAGTAATTTGATACTAAGGATTAAAGATTATGTAATTGAATTTTCACTGTGGCTTTATTATAATGTCTTTTCTACATAAACTTAAGTGTTCAGGCATGGCACTGTATGTCATTTCAGGTTGTCTGTCTAATAGACGTATGAGTTATTTCGTATAAAATCTCATCATTCACCTTCTTTCAAATCTCATTCTGAAAATAAATTCACCATGTTCAGCTAGACAATAGTTCTTGTTTTTGGCAATCTATATTATTCGAGAAATTAAACTTGGCTATCTATAATCAGGTGTTTTCTAAGTTTCATGATAAGCCGAGCAAAACATTAACATTTGAAAGGCTCAATAGATTTTTACATCGTAATAAAATAAATACATAATTCTCTGCTTATTTCATACACATTCATTGCATTGTTAAAAAAGTTTATATACGAATCATGCATCACCCTATTTTGAACTTGCGTTTTATTCTGTATCACTGTTGCTGTTAGGGACGTACACTCAGTATTTATCGCTTCAAAATCAGTGTTTTTTTTTGAAAGAATTTCATGATGGGTTCTTCTTGGATTATCGAACTTCAACTGTGTTGGCTGACAAGTTCATTCTCTGTTGACTTGTACGGAGTATTATATTGTGATAGGAGTATAGATAAGTAGTAATATGGTTCGCAGGAAACTGTGTGACTAGAGGATGTCAAAATGAGTAATAAGTTCATATCAATTTAACATTCTACTCGCTAACCCAATGGGGACGAGTTTGAGGCATTTGCCTTGACCATCAACCGATTATCATTGTATGCTGTAAATTTAATAACTGTCATTCTGCTGAGTTACACAAGCTTAAGGAGCAGAGAATATTTCATTCATCACCGATAGTCTTTGAGTGAAAAGAATAATTAAATATAACATTAAATCATCTGCATTTAAAAAAATTTTGATTCCTACTTTTGTTTACTTGATTGGCGGTTTACTTTTTGCAAAAATACGAAACATCACCTATTTACTCAGCGGTAATAATCCGAAATGAATTAACTGTAGATTAGTTTCACTAAAGGAGGGTAGAGAAGCTTGTTTTTTTTTCTCATCTTTACATTGCTCTCGGCTCTCCTTTCTGGTTCTAGTCAGATGCTATTCATTCTTTTCGTGTCCGTCTCTAATTCCCGACTTAGTGTGTTCCCTCATCCACTTCTCTTCCTTAGGCCTAGAGGATTCCAATTTAGAGCTGGCCTCCTGATGCAATCGTATGATTTCCACAATGTATGTCCTATACACCTCAAACGCTTTTTCTTAATTTCTCCTTCAACTGGAATGTGGTTTGTTTTCTCATACAGCAGGTTGTTGCTGATGGTGTCTAGCCAACATATCCACAGTATCCTGCGCAGACAATTGTTAATAAACACTTGTATCTTGTAGATGATACAGCAGAAAACTGTCTTGATGTCGTATTGAAAATTGTGACTTTGGTGTTGATTGGGAGTTGTTTTCGGTTCCAGATGTTCTTGAATTGTAGGAATATTGGCCTTGCTTTGAGTGAAGCATAGTTAGACGCAATCAATATTTGTCTAGTTTACATACTTATGGGGTCATGTTGACATAATCATTCATTCATTCATTGATTCATTCATTCATCTAGTTAATCTTTAAATAATTAAAATTTGTGCTTGTAAAGAGTAGTTTGTTGCATAAATTGATTTATTGTTTGTTCTGTTTCTGTTTATTCTGTTCTTTTCATCATCAAGGTGTTTTTACTTCGGAAATATGCAAGTAATGAATTATCAAAGAGCTGTTATATATGCAGTTTATGTTCTGAAAGAATTGTTTATAAAGTGAGTTATGAAATAAATCTTAATGTGGTTGTTTAAAGAGTTCATCTCAACCGATTGATCAGTCAAACTTTGCTATAAATGGCTGACAATTTCATATTGCATTAACAATCTGTTTTCAAATGGCCACTTGTTCATTGATGCGATCAAATTATTTAGTTATAATAATAATAATAATAAAGAAATCAAAAGAAATCAAACTGTAACGGGACGTTTATGTTATTGACCGACTAGATAAGAAACAGTGCTTATTAAGCAATTAGGGATATGTGAATCGAACTTTGACTAAGAACACATCTTTTCTGCTTAAATTGTGAACACTTGGTGACTTGTTACCATCAAGTTCTGCGATATCTAAAAATGTTCACTTCGATTACGAGCACTCATTCATCTTTTTCTAAATCTGTTAGATGTTGATAAGTTGTTGTCACTACATTTCCAGAACAGTTTTTAGGTTCCCTTTTAGTGAAGGATGTCAGTGGTAATAGTTTTTCACTCCTTGTAGTTTCTGTAGGTAAGATAAGGTCAAGTTATGTCTATTGTTGTTAACAATGATATTCAACTCCGTAAACTCATCATACTTTCTGGAATTTGTATCTTCTTTCAGTTGGTAACAATGACTTGTATGCTTCTGTCAATGGTATGTGAACAATATGCTCCCCACTTTAAGCTTTAAGTAGTGTTTACTGATTACTGACCGAATGAATGAACGTATATGGAGCCGAGAAAAAACCGTTAGATTATGTTTTAATAACATAAAAACTGCATGTTTACGATATCAAATCTTTCTAACCTATTGAAACCATTCATATTAAGCAATTAGGCACTTAAGTGCTCTTAAAAGATCTTCCGTTAAACTGGTGAAAGGAATCGTCTTCCATGGAAATGTAAAACAGGATATATTTTAGTCGTTAGTATTGTGACTGAAACATTTGTTATCATGAATTATCATTGAATATTGTGGTAGGACGAAGTTCATAGCTATCAAAGTTAGCGAATATTAATTTATGGCATATTTTGTTTTGATTCAAGTTATAAAATCATTTTCATTATTTCTTCTTTGTCAAACAAGGGTTTATTTACCACAAAACAACTTTGGAATTATTACGCAGATCTGTCCAATCCTAATTATTTGACTCACTTTGCCATTGTTCACAATCGCTTTTCTACAAACACTTTTCCATCGTGGTGTCGTGCTCATCCTCAACGTATGATGGCTCATAATGGAGAAATCAATACACTGCGTGTAAGTTACAGTGATTGTATTTTTTTGTCAGTTGTGTTTGCAATTCATCATTTTTTTAGGCGTTTTCACTAATATTTAATGTAACAACTATATTTCGTCCTATACCCTACACAAGACTGGTTTTCATTGGCGACTGAAGGGTAAGTGCCTGGTAGATAGTTTATTTTCCTGTATTCCTGGCATAACTTACGTCCAACTGATGAATTTATGTAGACTAGATTTTACTTCATTGGATGTACAGTTCACTAACATTCTGAGTTAGTTAAATTAAATGTGAAATATCCAGCCACTAAAGTTTAAACCAGTGATTTTATGATAAAAATGGGCTGGTATCCAACACAAGAATAAGCAAAACAAAGCAGTTCATATTTCAAGCATACCACCAACTTTCTAGTGATCTTTCGACTATCCTTATTTAGTTAAAATCACCTTCAAATTAAATAATAATTTCTTATCTATTCATAGGAAATGTGTTATTTCGTCAATTACTTCTAAACATTGTAACAAAAAACAAGACATGATAAAGTATATTTTCTACTTTTATTGTCAATATAATGTTGCGAAACTAGTATTCCAGCGAACTGACTCGAATATCAATTAAATTTGGTTGGTTCTTCGCTGAAATTGAGCTTTTCATTAGTCTGTATAGGTAATTTAAAGAATTTCGTATTATTCAATACTTTTTTAATTTAAAAAGAAACGCTTTTGTCGTATAAGGAGATCATTAGATCGGAACTGTTACTCAACTAGTCGTTACCACTAATCAATTCGCTAGATTCTCCCAGATATGTTAGTGAAATTATGCTGAAGGCCTAGATTTCACTGATCACTAAGGAGAGAATACATGAACTACTGAGGCAGACGTCTGTGTAATTGAAACATCCGGTTGGTTTGTGCGATAATCATGCATTTAAAATGTTACATTACTCAAACTGATAACAATAACTCCGGACTAACAGATAATTTCAATGTGTGCATCATTATTTTTTATCTCTTCCAAATAGTTAGATTTTCCTGTTTATAGAAATTTGTTTCATTTGACAATAATAAATAAAAATTAGGGGCACGTAGAGATGTGAACTCTTCTCAAAAAATAAAACCTGTCACTGCTTTCTAAAAACAGGTAATTACCCATTTAGTTGATACTAGAGTTTACATCGCCACTAAATCACATTTCTAATCCTTAGTTTTTTTTTTCTTGATTTATTATATAAAACTTAGGGCAATGTAAATTACTGCCGAGCGCGTCAAAGTCTCATGTTCAGTCGTTTTTATACAAAGGCACAAATGTCCAAATTATTTCCTATCATTGAACAAGGCATGTCTGATTCAGGATCATTTGACAACATGATGGAATTCTTATGCCATGCTGGTGACTACAGTCTACCAGAAGCTGTAATGATGATGATTCCTGAAGCATGGCATAACCTAGATCCGGAGAAAGGCGAAATGTCCAAAGAAAAATGGAATTATTTCAAATGGGCTGCTAATAGTTTTGAGCCTTGGGATGGACCAGGTAAATCAATGTTTGTTGTTTTTATGTGGATTGCTGAAACACACTGGTTAAATTGATTTATACATTTTATTAGTAATGAAGAGGGTTTGAGCAGACCGTATTATTTTCATAGTTGTACTGCGCAGTGGTTCGCTCCGTCTTACTTTATGGCTGTGAAACATGGCCAGTGAGAGTAGAAGATATTCGTAGGTTACTGGTTTTCGATCATAGGTGTCTTTTCGAAGCATTGCTCGTATATCGTGGGACACCCGAGTGAGCAACGCTGTTATTAGGAATCGGGTGCTAGGTAAGAATGGCAGATCAATCGATGAAGTATTGAAACTTCACCAGTTGAGGTGGTTGGGACATGTGTTGCGTATGCCCAACCACCGACTGCCTCGTCGAGCCTTGTTTTGTAGTGTAGGAATAGGTTGGAAGAAAGTTAGGGGCGGCCAAACCAAAACATGGCAGAAATCCATGAAGTCATTCAAGGTCTCTAACCATCGATTATTATCATCTCGCGGACCCCAACCAGGTAGTCGACAATTACCGACATGGCTCAAAATCGTTCGCAATGGCGCCGGTGCATTTATTCTTTGTGTTCTCTCAAATCCTAATCTTCTGGATTCTTCAACACCTCTAGTTTCGACTCTCTAAACTTATCTCACTGAATCATACTTCTTGAATAGTATCTTCTAATTCTAACCCCTCCGATTACTTCTAATACCTTTACTACCTCTTCTACTATTGGATTTGAATTGACGATTACTTCTCTGTGTTAATGTGGTATGGCAACATGAACTGATGTACTAATGTACGAAGTTCTACGTTGCATCTGACTGACTGAAATCACGAACTAATCCAAGCAACATCACAATTAAAAACCTGGGAGCAGTGAACGACTGTTTCTTCGCAGTATGAGACTCGTCAGCAATGTGCATCCACGATTTCCGCTCTCAGGAATCGAGCTCAGTGCTTCTGCGTTTCTAATAGCCTCCTAGATCAGTTCGTGATTTCAACTATGGAAATTGAAATTTTGAATTATTGTGTTTATGCCTGGTTGGCCATCGCATTTGACGTCAATGAATTTGTATAAAAAAAAAGAAGTAAATTTTACTTTTGTCCTTTTTATCTAGAGGGATGAATAAATTTAAAATGTTCTCTTTGCTTTAATCCACTTCAGGATTGTTGTTTCAATGCCTAACTAATACACATAATAAAGATGGTTTCATTTAACAAGTTTATTCTCATAAAGTGTTGAAATAATTCACATATTGTACAAAGATTCGACAGAAATTGAATTTCTTGCTCATTATTTATATGAATAGTATTTTACTATTTTTCATTATTACAAAGTCTGGATAGTTTGATTTAAATGTTTATACTTTTTATTCAAACACTTCTGCTTTTATTAATTGTAAACTGTTGTCTGATATTTGTATTTTTCATGATTTCGAAATCCTTGACAGAAATCTAAACTGGCCCTATCAATGAACAATCGTAGTGTGTCAACAATAATATTCGTTTTTAGATTAGTTTTATGCGGAAAATTATGAACAAACGTAATTTAGGCTTTAAATATTTTACTTACACCTCATGATTTCTTTCTTTCATTATCCTTGCTAAAGATATGTTGACAACTTTATCGATGTAGAAATTATTCAAGTGGGTAAAACGAAAGAATAGTGATTGAATGTTCAGAGTTTAAATAAAAGCAGATGAAACTGAATACAGATTATACTAGAATAGTCGGTTTTAAGAGACATTTTCTAGGACTCTAACACCTGGTTTTTAACAATTCAGCAATACTACACTGCACTGACTCACTGGCAAACGTTCATTTGCAGACCCTTGGCTTTCCTGTAGCCTTACTCGGTTTAATCCTGTTCCATTTATCAGTGTAGGCTTTAACTTGGGAATATGCAACACGAACGATAGCCCATTTCAATCGGACCAGTGTTATAACCTTGTTAGCATAATCATATTCTTCCACTTTGGCCTCGTTTCAAAAACCTCAGTATCATCACTACACAGATCCAATTCACTCAAATTGTGCTTTTAAGACATCCATTTCCTAATAACATTCATGCTTTGTAGCCGTGATAAGAGGGACAAAAATCGCTGTGTAGAATATTCGACACCAAAAAAGCAGCCGTTTGTTTAGGGCCATGGGACACCTTTACACTTTTTCCTATGTAATGAGATTTTCTTTTCTTTTATGGAAAAAGTGAATGCTACAGTAAATTCCAGAAATAATTAGCAAAACAAAGTTAATGTTTAGCGAATCCCATATAGAGAGGTGTTTTTTACATTCTGTCAGAAATTGTTTTATCCAAACTCTAGTTGATTAAGTTTATCATAGAACTAAATGTGTACGTTCTGCCTTTTCTAGATTCACATCGAGCAAAACAGAATGCATTATTTTGGTGTGTATCTTCTTCCCTGTTTCTACTTCTTTTGTATCACATTGTCTGAATAATAATAATAATATTAGAATTGTTATTTCTCTGTATGCAGTTGTGTTAATGCTATTAAAATATTGATTTTTAGGTATTATAAATCCTAGAAATTGATTTCAGCTAACAATCACATTCATTCATTCATTGTAAGCAGGGATTTCAAGGAAATAAGGCTTTGTTCATTGATTTTCTATTATTGTTAGACTCTTGTTATTACGGATTTGTTTTTGCTCAGATTATTTCATATTAAAATTGAGTAAATTATTTCTCACTGGTTATAACGATATACATATACATATATATGTATATGATTGTTTGTTTGCTTACGGATTTGCTCTTACTTTGTTTCTTAATAATGTCATTATTAGCAAAGAGCAATTTTATGTCCTCATTGCAAAACAATCACTGTATTCATTTTAATTTCCTATAGTAGTCGCTTGTGTGTTATTCCCGTTAATGTTATTGATCGTTCTTAATTCATGAATATTAAAAATAAATTAAAACAATTTCAACTGCTCTCCTTTTAACTCATATAAATCTGAAAGAACTACTAGTAATACTACTACTAATACTACTACTACTACTACAATCACTAATAAATATTTTCATTTATTTGTCGTCTGAAAAATCTATACGCTTTCAATAATGAGAGATGGTGTGTGTAGTATACACGTGTGTGTGTGTGTCTGCATAAGGAGCGTGCGCGCGTATGCATTTCATGTCTTTCCGAGGAGAGGGGGGGCGCGTTGAATAGTCTCGATGGAGGAGAATTTACCTGCAAATTTTGAAGGAAACAAAAATAGTCAGTCAACTTCTTTTTCAGTTGATCCCCTAGTTTAGTTTCCTGTTCTAATTTGCATGTCATTCATTCATTCACTCATTCACTCATTTGTTTGTTTGTCTGTTTATTACAATCATCTACATTGTAAACGTGTGTTTAGGCACATTCTCGTTGATTATGATGCATTGACTGGCCTCTTTTGTTTATCGGATGTTGTTCTTTTTTTTTTGTATTATTATTATCCATGTTTGTTTGTTTGTTTGTTGTATGCGTTCTATTTAGAGTATTAGAGACATTTGAAATGCTTTAAATATTATGAATTAATTATTATTAAGTTGAATGAAATCATTGTTCATTTATCATCTGATTGGCAGATTGATTGTAATTTCCTTAGATCTCTCTCTGAGCGATGGAAATAATATACTGACTGGCCCCATTAATGACCATATGACTCTCAATCAAATAAGAAGTATGCTCGCATTTGAAATCCCACACAGGCTATGCTATGCGTTAGTCAAATGAAGACTGGAATTGACAGAGTTTTACCACCTGGAAAGCACATCTATCTTTGAAGTGAATACTAGCAAATAGTAAAGTCTGACTTTTCTTAAACAACCCACTAGCTCCGATAAAAGTTTACGTCATACTCTGAGACCTAGTAGTAAAAATGTATGTATTCAGTAAAATTGTCACTGAAATGACTATGAAATAAAAAGCTAGGAAAATTTTAAAATCTAATAAAATTACTATTAGAAGACTGGTGTTATTTATTTATCGAATGATGTGTCAGTAAGTAGTAGCAAAAGATAATCATGGGGATTACATTGACAATGAATCGATGGTGTTTCCTAACGGTAATGCTGGTCAACATTTGTGTGAATATAGTTGTGGCTAATAAAATTTACAACTATTCAAACTGAGTTATTTTCAAAAATGTAGACATTGTAGTTCCGAATTTATCTAAACGTATACTGCAACAGGTTCAATCTCACTGGGTTTCATACGAATGTTCATTTCAGTGACTCCGTATATGTTACTGACTTTCTTTATTTTCTGGGTGGGAATGCATCAATAACTCATTTTCTCTGTAATATGGTTGAACATGGTATTTAATTAACACCTCACATCAGATCACAAAAATGACTAAATTTTCAGTCATTTTCATTGTGTCGCAATGTACAACAGACCTTGTAGATCATAGAATAAATACCCTTATTCATAACAACTATCATGCATCTGTACTAGACTTAGGTTTCTGTTAGTCTCAGGAGGAAGAAGTCAGTCATTTACAGCTTGGCAACTCTGTTTAGGAACAATGGACTACGCTGAAGAAAGTCTTTATACCACTAATTCTTCTGAAACAGTTGAGATCAGGTCGTGACCGTTTGTTTGTGGCCATCATCATATTTGTTTATTTATATATACACAGTTATCAAGTATGTATTGTTACTTCCATCAGAATTCAAAATATCTTATGAACAGTTATCTCTCTCAGTTACAATTTTCTTCAATTAAGATACTGTCCAATCTTTTAAGATCACATACTTTGTGACCGAAATATCGACATATCACTTTGCCTTCCCTTATCTGAGAGTACTGTTTGTTAGATATATATTCTATTACTTTTCTGTTTCAATATATATCACCAATCTATTTTGATTAATTATTCAACATTTGTGCATGCCTTAGTGACATTTAAAGTTTAATTTGTTAAAATCGGAGAAACACAATACTACACAGCTATATTTAGTTGAATAGTTTTATTATTAAAGGACTTCGACTTCGCAAAATATCCCAACCATAATCTTTATTTCAAAAAGGATCGATGACTCCTAAGTATAATTTCTACTTTTTTCAGTTATTTGTGACAAGTTGATAAACCTCTAAGAAGTTAAGAGTTATATTGATAACATGAGTAATCTATTAGTTTAGACCCCCTGATCTTCATGTACCAATATCTATGCTTAGCTGATCATTACTCGGACAACAACAGTCGATTTTGTAATTTTTCTTTCAGTAATTGAGTAACTTTATTGATGTTTCTCCATGTTAACTTGTAAAACATTTTCCTTATACCATCTCTCTACCATTATAGCTCACTATCAGTAATTCTTGTAGATCTCTCAGATATACTTACCAGTTTGAATGCCCTGAGAAGTACCACATTCAAGGGCTTTAATATGTGGTATGTGTGCATGTCTATCAAGAGATGTTAAACAAATAAAGCCAAGATAACACTATTGTTTAACTATTTCAAAATAACTGTGATAATTAATAAGTTTAACTTGTGCTACTGAATAATTCGATAAGTAGTTAGGTTGGCGATCTGTTTTGGCATTGAAACTTTGAGGCTTTGTGAATGTGAACAAAAAAGTTTAGAGAATACTTGAATTCTTGTTGAAATTCAAGTTATCGATATTATCTTTTCGAAATATTTAATGAACTCGGAAGATTATGATTGATGTAAAACGAATAGTGGTACGTGGTACTTCGGGCCGAAATCCGCCATTCGTATGACATTTATAATGGCGCTTTGAAGGTTTAGTTCCGGATCCTAAATCCACATTACATCCAACTTTAGGGGAAATATTAATTTATAATTTTGAGCATTTCACATATCTAACCGCTGAATGTCACGAGATCCTATAAAAACTTCTAGGATATTGCAGAATTGTTTTTAGTCTGTGGTAACTTGAAGTAATATGTGAAGTGATATGTGTTCATTTATATTCTACTGATTGGTTTGTATCGTTTCTTTAGCTTAACATTACTTATTGTCTTTTGACTTCCACAGTTTCGTTCTTGTCCAAAATATAACCGTTTTAACAACCCAACAGACTATCCATATCTTCATGAATTATGTACAAACAAAATTGTTCACCTTCATTGAATTTCAATGTTTATGTGTTATGTAATACCCAATGAAGTCAGAACTTATCCTAGTACATTTCTTTTCCAGCTCTAATTGTATTTTCTGATGGACGATATATTGGTGCAGTACTTGATCGTAATGGTCTTCGCCCAGCTCGGTTTTATGCAACCAGTGATGATATGGTCTATATGTCAAGTGAAGTTGGTGTAGTTGATATACAACCAGATGTGAAAATTATTCAAAAAGGTCGCCTAAAAGCTGGACGTCTATTGATTGTTGATACAGAAAGTGGACAGTTATTAGACGATGAATCATTGAAATCCAAAATTGCTACTAAACATCCTTATGAAACTTGGCTTAAAGAAGGAGTAAGCAGTGTTCATTTCGTTCGAAAAAAACCGGGTTTTTTTTTTAAATAAATCATACTTCAGAGTATCTGGTTATTTTTTTGATTCTGTTTTAGGTTAATAGTCGTTTAATGTATCAATAAACAACCAGAACTCGAAGTAAAATCAGACTCCATTCCAGTTCAGAGTCAAATGCTTAAACAGCGAATCTACTGTTCCAACTGGACAACTTACGAAACCGAATAGTTTATAATATTAAACCATAAAATTTGAGTTAGAAAAAAGCCGTAAATTTAATCAGTGTGGTGTATGCTCTCGTATGATAAACGAAAGGCTTTTCCGCTAGATATTATTGTGAACTTTTTGTCAGCAGTGGTAGTGATACAATTTTCGAATTTTACTATTTATAATTTAAACATTACATAGGTTTACAGTGTTTTATAATAAGAATCGAATACTTGACTGTGTTTAAGCCTGTTTCGTCTCAGTGTATTTAGGAAAAGTTAGGGTGTCGTTACACCTTGAAATTTTTTGAAAACCTCTTATGACGCTGATAAATTCAATTTACTCTTTTCAAGGAATGCTTTCATCAGAAGTTCATTCACTGTCACAGTGAAAACTGTACAAATAGAATTAATGTTTTCATGAATTATGCAGACTGTTAGGTTGGTAAGAGCATATTGGTAGTTCAACCTTAGAAGTACCAAACTGAAGTGGTGAATTTCTAATGAATAAAGAATAGAAATAAATCCGTTACACAATAAAGCAAATTTCAACTGGTCTATTATTGATTGAATCTCTTTCAAAATTAATTAATGCCTTAACATAATTAATGTGACCCTGACACAGTGAATAAGTCTGTATTTGACTGGAACGTCACATTCAAAGGCGTATAGGAATTTTTTGGCTTTTATTCTCTTTGTTTGATTAATAATGGCTTTCATCAAAAGGCATTCGATTGAGAGTCATGGTGAATCAGTTATAAGATTGATTAAGATAAAATTATCTCACAGGTATTTGTATTTTTTTTTTGTAATGATAGGCTATTGACTTACCTGAAATGCATAAGGCTTTTGCGAATTCTCCAGAACATTATAAGAGAGTATCGACACTCGAACCCTCAGTTATCGATGATCGTCGACTTCCACTATTTGGGTATAATCCAGAAAATATTAATCTTCTCATTTTGCCCATGTTGAAAACTAGGTGAGTTTATATGAATCACTGTGTTTTTTTTTTCATGTATTACAAAAAAATGTACATAGCTTTTATGAATGTTACTTTGTTATAAAGTACTTGGACATTAATCGATGCGCTCATTTTTTTTTGTTAGTTGGTTCTGTAAAATTGACATCTGTCAATTATAGTTTTCCTTAGCCTAATGTATTTCATTCTTGACTATCTTTCCTATATTTAGATTATGTGATATTTATGAAAATAATTGTTGAAAACTTACTTTATTGCCTTGTCCATGGCGAAAAACAATGGTTTTAATGAAAATCGAAGCTCATGCATGCACTGTTTGTTTCCTCCAGAATAAATTCTCTTCTCTTCTTCTAACTCCTAACTCATAAAAGAACATCGTAAAGAAATGAATGAATTGTTGTTAACAAAGGATAAATTTTCAAGGCATTTATCAACTCACTTCATTTGAACATTTCTTAAGGTTACCCATTCTGCAACCGCAAACTTGTTTAACCGATTATAGGATGTGATGAATTTATCTCTGCTCTTTTTAAGGTTACAAGTTAAATTAGATTTAGAGTAAAAAGTTATGAAATGCAAAGAAAATGAGCAGTTTTTGTCTAATTTATACAAGGAATAAAGGAATGCAACAAGATACACTCTAGAGTTTGTATTAGTGTGATTTGAACAATCGGAGATTTTTAGTTGTCGTTTGATGAGTTTTATTAGTAGAACTGGTAACGTTAACAAACTGAACAGTTATTAATTGACCAGTCAATATCACTCAGAGGATTGGTTTCTAACAGTATTATTCAAGTCAGAATCTTATGAATCGATTATCAAGTAATAACTATGACTATGTTACTATTCCTTACATTTAATTATTAAGTTGTACAGCCTGTTCATTGAGATAAATATTCAGTACTTTAAGGCACTTGCCTGAGGGCTTTATCAAAAATTAGATTGTTAGTCCTTATTATGTAGCTATTAAGTTTGCATCTCTGAATAAACATTAGTTTCTTCATATCCCCCCAGTCAATGTTTCAATCTAGTTACAAAAAGCTTGAATGGTAGAGCCAAAACTTTTTCGTCTAAACATAATTTGGTCAAGTAATCATTGGAAAACATTCAATGTTCATGAAGTGCTAACAGTTCTCAAACAATTAAATAGTTTCCATGAATATGTGAGTAGCGCAAATTCAAAAAAAATTATACCTGTGTAGTGAATGAAAATGTATGGTGTGTACATGGTGCCCAGTATAAATATAAGCCTGATTATTAAGTGTTTCAAATCTGAACTGAATAATCATTTACATTTTGTAAATGTATTTAGTCATGTTCATATTGTATCAAATATTTTGCATACAGATGTATCGTTGTTTTCCTGCACAAAGCAATAAATTTTCTTCACTGACAAATTATTCTATCCCCTGGCATCTGTCCAATGGGAACTTTTTGCTTCCAATATACAGCGTTTGTGAGAAGCTATCATTTCTACCGTTCTAATAGGTCAAGTGTTTGATCGCGATCAGCACAATTCATGGTATTTTCCCCATCATTTCATATAAGAACAAACTCGAGAGAGAATTCAGAATAATTTAATGGAATATTCAAACATGGCGTTTATTTACTGAGTAATTAATGTAATCACGAACAGTTTCTTAAATTTACTTCTGTTACTAATGTTTACCGAAAGATCAGTTTTTTTTTACATATTGGTCGAAGGTATGTAGGCAGCATTATTCTGTTACATTCGATTTTAAGTGTATTAAACATATAATAGCAAAGCGAAAACCGAGGCCTTTTGTATTTTCGAGCGATGACTTCAATTCTGTTTACGTTTCGTTTATATGCATGCCTCTAACAGACAACAATACTGTTGCTGCTAGAGTTTGTGAACGAACACAAGATAAAGCTCTAAATCAATCTGAATCTTGAAAACGTGAGGCTTTAGTGATTCATGATAATTTATGGACGGAACGTAGATAGAGAGACATATTGAATTTTCTTCATGATTCTGGTCTGACTAAAATGCCTACCTATATATAAAAAGTCAAATAGTAAATTTAGCCTGTTGTTTGGTCTTCTGTTTGTGACTATCGACAAAAATAACCTCAACTACTATTGATCTAAAATATATATCGTCTTTTATTTGTGAACAATACTTGACTTCGTATAAGGAATTATTCATAACACTAATTTATGGCGGCTAACCTATTATAATACCATGTAACTCAAATTTCATAACACAATGAAATGAATAACTTAAGCTGTGAAATACCATATATTTTCCTGAAACTAATAATTCCGAATCATTTTATTTATTCAAGCATATAAACATGGTTACTCTGTTTCAGCAAAGAAGCACTAGGCTCTATGGGGAATGATGCTCCATTGGCTTGTTTATCGGAACAAAATCCCCATGTATTTGACTATTTTCAACAGTTGTTTGCACAAGTCACAAATCCTCCTATCGATCCATTTCGAGAACGAATTGTCATGACTTTGGTAAGTGTTCTTCTCAAAGGGGAATATTCAGTCGTTCAGACTTCTTTTCAAGGGTAAAAGATTATTTCGAAAAAAAAAAACAAACTTTAATTCTCGCGCAGTTAAATAGCGCTCAAAATTGACATTCATCCAAAGGAGACCAACTGGGACTCATTGGGAAGGTGTTCATGATTCACCGATTTGAATCACGGTTAACTTGATTGAAATTTTAAACCGTTACTTGGATAATTAAATTTCTGCAATACAATGACAACATCAACTTTAATACAATGAACCTGCATTCTATTCTTTTCTTCATCTACATGTATGCTTTATGATAGACATTATATGCATTTATACATATAAAATTATAATTAAATTATAAGTGGGTGAGTAACTGGGACTTTTCACCAAAAAGGAATTCACTATGAGTAAAGTTATAGAGAAGAGTCAAAGATACTTAGTAACACTATTCATTAATTGAAACAGAACCGCTACTAAATACAGTAAGAGAGTAGATTCAAATTGATAAGACAAGGAACAGAACTTAATGAAAGCTGAGTTAATACAAGTAGGTAGATTTATAAGAAGTAAGGTTGTGACGGGGAACTACATATTAGGTTGCAGATTTTAATCTAAAAGCGTAAATGGATAATAAGGCTTATACTGGGATCACTGTCGTTGAGTGACAGTGATCCCCTCAAAATGTCATAAAATCGTTAATTGACTTAATGTTATGTGGTCTTCACAGTAACTCTTGGACTTTAAACAGTTTCATTCACCTTACTTCAAATATATACAAAAGATTGTTGTAAGGTGAGAAGTTAGATGAGTTACTCTGACTAGTACCTGAAAATAATTTTTAATTTGGCATATTTATAATATGTAGATATGGTTTAATTCTGTCCATGTTCTTTTCATTACTTCCCCTCTAGATGTGTCCTATTGGACCACAGAAAAATATTTTGATTCCATCAAGATCACAAACGCATCGTTTATGGCTTGCGAATCCAATTTTATCATTAAGGGATATGGCTTTGTTACGTTCACTAGGGGGCGATTCTCCATCACAACCTGAGGATGTCAAAATAACAAGTACTGTTCTCTCTTGGCGTAGTGTTATTTTGGATGCTACACTATCTACATATGAAGGTTCTGGAGAAGTTTCATTGGGTACAAAATTGTTTCAATTTCTGCAAGATCTGTGTGACAAGGCCGAGAATGCAGTTTTACACGATAGTGTGGATTTATTAATAATTTCTGATAGAGCCAGTAGTCAGGATCGACTGCCAGTTCCAATATTGTTAGCTGTTGGGGCGGTACACCAACGTCTAGTTCGTCGTGAACTTCGTATGAGGGTTGGAATAATTGCGGAAACGGGCGAATCAAAGTAAGTTTAATTCTTCCAAAATTGTATTGCAATAGCATTTATCAATTGATTGACGTGAATAATATTTGATTGATTTACAATTTGGATTTCTGTAATTTATACTACACTTTTAATTGCCACAAATATGTGAGATGTAGGATATGTTTCAGTAACTGAATTCACAGAATTCTTCAGTAGTTCAAACGTACGTTTAGAAGCATTGTTAATCATGTATTTGGTAAGTTTATAGTGTGATGCCGTGTATCTTGATATTATTGTAACTCGAACGGTTTCACTTCTTAAAGGATTCACTTTAGCAACTATCCAAATAAGCTGCAGTTTTAAGAACGCAACTCTTTAGCAAAACAATCATTCAGTTATTTGATTAAAAATAACTTAAGTCATCACTCTTGGCGTAATAATAATGTTTCCACCTTTAAGGTTGACTCAGCCGCTAAGATATGCTTCCATATCAATCAAATGGCATAATCTGTTAATTGCTGTTGTCTGCGTTAGATCAGCAGACCAATAATAAACTTATAGTTTAATCATCCTCTTAACAATTATATTATTTTGTCAATAAACTTCTGTCATCAAACAACGAAGTCGAGCATGATATGCACAATATTAACTAAAGCGTCTGACGAATATTTTATTCTGCGGCAACCTATCAAAATACGTTTGAACTGTTTCCATAGACCTTGGTCTCTTTATCTCTGAAAAAACAACGAATAAACCGCTGTGCCTAAAATACAGATATTACCTTTTTGATTTGATCTTTAAAAAAAGTACCCTGAAACCATTACTAGGCCACAAATTTAAAAATAATAATAATTTTCATATATTATTTATCTTATTTCAGAGAGGTTCATCATTTTTGTACACTTATTGGTTTCGGTGCAGATGCCATTTGTCCCTACTTAATTTTTGAATCTGTCTCACGTTTGAATTATGAAGGTCTACTAACATCAGATACAGTTGTGAATGAAGAAGAACTATATTCAAGTTTCATAGCAGCCGTTGAACGTGGTATACTTAAAGTAAGTACGATCAAGATTCACAATGGCCGCTTTTTTTTTTAAATCTGACTACTTTAAACTTTTACATCATGATACGAAAAAGAATTTATCAAGTTATGATGCCTCATTTGCCCCTTTGATAGTTGTGCTTGTATTGACGATTACTAAAGATTTCAAATGGATTAAGTGAGAACTGACCAAGCGTTTTAGGTTAAACTGTGTCATAAATAAAATGTGCTATTCTAATTTGTGTGTATCTGCTTAAAACTGACTTTTACAAATATACACGTTAAAGTGAGTATGTGATTCTGTATGTAAATATTCATTCTCATATTCTTTTCGTCTTGATAGTCATATGTCTTAAGTTGTGCGTTTGCAACAAATCATTCGAGCAACTTTTTTTCAACCTAATATACTTTAGCAAATATCGTAATAAAAGTAATCTGGTCGATTGTTAAAGGAAGTATCGAATTGAGGTTGTGGAGAAAATTTGTAGTTAAGATGTAGTCTCATTCTCTGAACTGGATGGTTTCATCATTGTAGAGATTTCATTGATCTGCTGAACAACATAATCAGGTAGAATTAAAGTATTCGAATTTCGCTACAGATGACTCGTAGCTTATCATGTTGACCTCATCTTGATTGGTTGTTATTGTCTTCAAACCTGTCATAATTTGCCTCTAGGTTTTGATTGTATCCCCCTTAGATTTGTTCTTGATCATTTGCTTGTCTATGATTTTTCTGATTGGTTGACAAATTGGTTCAATGTCGATGAGATCGTTGATTTCCAATTGACCTGAGTGTCAAGCTTCTAAAAGTTCTCTGGTGTTCTTCGTATTCTCTCTATCCAGTATTTCTACATTTTTCCAATCAATTGTACAAAACGACAAAAGAAGAACCCGGATCGATTAAAGTTAGACATTAACACCGTTGTATACCGGCTCAGTGGTCTAGAGGTTAAGCGTCCGCGCGCGAGACTGAACGTCCTGGGTTCGATTTCCGCGAGTGAGGTTCAAACAAATGCATTTCTGATGAGTCCCATACTGGTACAAAACTGGAATCCAGTGCTTCTAGGTTTTGAATGCTAGTCTAACAATCGTCGATTCATTATTTCGATGAAAAGAAAACCGAACATCTACAAAATAAATTGTTCAAACTGCGAAAAACATTGCATCAGACAAGGTGGATGTCCTCTTCAGCTTTGCATACGTGGAAATTAATTGACAATCAAATGCCATAACATTTCTTCCTATATATATTAATACATGCGGATAACTATGGACATACATTCATGCTTCTCAAAATAATCGGACACTTGCATTAATTAGGAATACTTTAACAATATTTTTCTATTGACCAGTAGTACAAATAGTCTAATTGTTAGTGATAAAAAGATTACCCAGTGAGAGATTCATCATATATATATACTCACTAACTACTGAATGTAATTAACTCAAAATGTTAGTTTTTTTCAGATTCAGACACAGGTCATTCTGCAAAATTCACAAAATTAAAGTTTTTTAATAAAGATTTTATGAAGGAATCGATCTCAAGTTACAATTTTGTTTGATTTTCTAATCTGAGGTTTTATGAAGTTGTCCTTTCTAATTCACCAATTTTTGAATTAAGTTTACTGAACTATATTCACGTGTTTTCGGCTTATTTTAAAGCCTCGTTTGGCAACTGATGCAGGATTATGACCTTTTTGAGAAAGTGACCTTTGTAATTATCATTTAATAAAAGTTGGCTTTAATTTTTTGCAGGTTATGGCTAAAATGGGCATCTCAACATTGCACAGCTACAAGAGTGCTCAGATCTTTGAAGCTGTTGGTTTAGCACAATCTGTGATTGATATGTGCTTCTGTGGGGCCGTAAGTCGTGTAGGCGGAGCAGATTTCGAAATATTGGCAAGAGAAGTTACTGCACGTCATCGACTAGCCTATCCAGAATGTCAAACACTTTGTACTAAAGCACTTGAAAATCTTGGTCAGTTTGGGAATAATCCTGGGTTTTATCACTGGAGACATGGTGGAGAAAAGCATATAAACAGCCCAGAGACAGTAGCGAAACTTCAGGTATGTTATTTCCAGAAAATTTTAATAAACACGGTTTCATATCCTTCAATCTGTGTATAATATACATTTGATTCCTCAGAAAATGCCACCATATTACTTATTTTCGTCGGAGAAAATACTACGAGCAAGTAGTAAGTTATAGTAAGTAACTTCAAGTTTTGTTTGCTTCCTGTTGTGATATTAACTTTTTGGACTGTGAACGTGTACAGAATACAGTAACTTGGTATCCAGTGATTTTTACAGATGGATTTATGATGAACGCACTGTACTAATTCGTGTTGCTCATCTTGTTTCGAATAGTTAGCATTTGAGTAATCTCAACCAATCCATCTTTCTACTTTTACTGACATTTACTTATTTTCTGATGTCTCACGGGATTCCTGTAATGCCTAAATGGTTTCCATTACATGTGCTACTTTGTTTCATGTTTCATTTGAAACCTTTTATTTCTGGGCTACAACGTTCATTAATAAAGGTAGGCAAACAGAAAACTAGCTGGTGAATCGGTTATTATGGTAAGAAGTGATTGGTACTAGATTACTGAATTATTACACTTACGGATACAAAACAAACGTTTACAAACTAATTTAGAATCAGATAATCACTAGCCGTTTATTGGAACTTTCTATACTAACGTCAAGAAAATATGACACTGTTGTTGGTCGCTTTGTAAATCTTTGCTTTATGAGATACTGTTTGGATATATGCATTCATTCGTCTTAACGATACTTTGCTTCCTGTCATTATGGTCATAGTCATTTTTATGAGTCAGTCAGTCAGATGCAACGTAGAACTTTGTACATAAGTACATCAGTTCATGTCGCCATACCACATCAGCACAGAGAAGTAATCGTCAATTCAAATCCAATAGTAGAAGAGGTAGTAACGGTATTAGGAGTAATCGGAGAGGTTAGGATGAGAAGATACTATTCAAGAAGTATGATTAAATGAGAAAAGTTTAGAGAGTCGAAACTAGAGGTATTGAAGAATCCAGAAGATTAGGATTTGAGAGAACACAGAGAATAAATGCACCGGCGCCATTGCGAACGATTTTGAGCCATGTCATTCAAGGTCTCTAGCCATCGATTATTATCATCTCGCGGACCCCAACCAGGTAGTCGACAATTACCGACATGGCTCAGTCCACTCGTCAATGACTTCATGGATTACTGTCATGTTTTGGTCTGGCCGCCCCTAACTTTCTTCCAACCTATTCCTACACTACAAAACAAGGCTCGTCGAGGCAGTCGGTGGTTAGGCATACGCAACACATGTCCCAACCACCTCAACTGATGAAGTTTCAGCACTTCATCGATTGCTCTCCCATCCTTACCTAGTACTCGTTTCCTAACGACAGCATTGCTCACTCAGTCATTTTTATGAGAGAGTAATTATATACAATAATAATATAAATGTCATATTTTTATGTTAACTTTATAGGCTGCATCTCGTAATAATAGCCATGAGGCTTACAAAATGTTTGTTCAAGCTGCCGATGAGTGTTCACGTCATTGTACTCTTCGTGGACAGTTAGATTTTAATTATTCGGAAAATCCTTTGCCGTTGGAATTAGTAGAACCGGCTGCAGAAATAGTAAAGCGTTTTTCTACAGGTTTGTTTTTATTATTTTAAACCGATCAAAACATTTCGAGATTTTGTTACAAGATTCATGGTTTAGTTATTTATTTATATATTCAAATAAAGTATACTACTTCACTAGCTACAACACATCAATCATGGCGTAAAATTCTTGAAATTCTCGAGATTTTCAATACACTATTAAAAACCTTGTTAATAAATAACATGGCCTGTCTTTTATTATTATAGAATTTTGTAAGTAAAACTATCCTGAATACAATCGTGAAGCTTTAGTTAAGCAATGTTGTTGAAAGAGATTTTGGCCTTGCATTGTATACTCTCAGTCTAAACGAAATGTCTTTAGAGCTTTTTAAGTGTTTAGTGATGCTTTTTCATAGTTCATTTTATCGTTATTTCCTACGTATAGAGAAAATGTTTTGGAATTAGGTATTCAGTAGAAAAGTATTTGGAATATTGTTTTCATAATCAGAGAAAACACAATCTCTCTTTCTATGATTACCAAATTATAAATGAATACGGAGTAACAGGATCTGAACAAGAACTATGCTAGTTTCAGGCTTAATATTTTTGCAAGACTTAACTTTTAAACTGAATCACGTCTTCACTTTAAGTATCGATTGAGTGTTTAACATCCATCCATTGAGAACTGATACGAAGTCAATGTGTGCACTGTATTTTAATTGTTTTTTATAGGCGCTATGAGTTTGGGAAGTATTTCTGCAGAAGCTCACACTGCTTTGGCTAGGGCTATGAACAAAATCGGTGGCCGTTCAAACACTGGTGAAGGAGGCGAGCGACCAGAACGTTATAAAGATCCTGAAATATGTTCTGCTATAAAACAGGTAAGCTCAGTCCTATTACACACACGTGTAGTTTAAATATACCATAAACTTTTATTCAACAAACTAATATACATCATTGTCAACATAGACTGATCTCCGTATTTCGACAAATATTAATTACTATCTGCTAACTGATTCTTTACCGGAAGTTTGGTTCAGAATCAAGTTAACTAACTCTGTATTGCTCGGTTGTTACTTAATATGCTTCTAGCAAGTAACAACGTCATAAAAAACAGTGGCAGCTACTTAAAAAATATAAGTACATCACTTATCTCAGTGAAAACCACTGAACTAAGTAACTAATAAGGTATCGTATACTATTTTGAATTATTTTGGAGAATAAATTTCCGACAAACGAGACATATACAAAAAAAACTAAAGCACGTGCCTAGTTTCCTGTCAGTCGACCAACCATTTTTGCTACGGTTGCCATAGTTTTGTCAGATCAATAATACAGCAGAACACGGGCACTAATATTTATTGAAAGGAAACAAATGATTTATGCCGTAATTATATTCTTTTTCCATGGCTGAAATAAGAAGAATTTCTATTTATATTAACCGATAACTATTGACAATCTATTTATATATGATTTTGAGAAAAAAATGTCTCCTTATTGTTTAACTTTATACAAAATCCTCTCGTATTTTTTGCTTAGTTTACAAAGAAAATGATTCACAGCAAAAAAGTACATTGAGAGTGTTTTTTGGACGACGACTGATACAACTAGTTAATTAATGTGATGTAGTGGAACTCAATCTGAAAGCAATGACAAGTGTATGTGTTGTTAGTCTAAAGCACGTCGTCATATTTGAAACTATTACTACTATACTACTATGCAATGCTGCTGCCAGCTGGTAGTATTGATTTTTTTTTAAAGTTTCAAATTATTCCATCTCCATAGATAAAATTGCGTTTCTGCCTGCCTACATTGACAACGTGTAAATCAATCGTTTTATTTGAAATCCCTTTTGAACTATTTCACTAACACAGTAGAATATTCTTCTAATTTTATCTGTTTGTGTCTCTATAGGTATAGATGAGATTCTAAAAGCTTTTTGAGAGAGAAATTGTAAATTTTCTACAAGTAATCCGTGATATAAGACAATGAAGTGTTTATTTAGCTAACTAGACAGATGAAAAAGGCTTTTGTTGATTGGAAGAAAACTTGTCGTTAGTCAGATCAGCTTTAAGGATGAACAGCAGAATGAAATCCGACCTAATTTAAAGTATTAAATACCGAATACTAAAATGCATCTCGGCATATTTATCATAATTTAAATAGTTGGTTTAAAATAAAAACCACCTATAACCGCTGATAATAATCATTAAAGTAAACTTAAATTCATAATGGCAATATTTCCTATTTATAAATTTAACCATTCATTTCGTCCTGCCTAACACATAGGTTGCTTCCGGACGTTTCGGTGTGAACAGTTCATATTTGGCCCATGCTGAAATGCTGCAAATCAAGATGGCTCAAGGTGCTAAACCTGGTGAAGGTGGTGAGTTGCCAGGTTATAAAGTTACTGAGGAGATCGCCCACACACGTTACTCAGTGCCTGGTGTGGGTTTAATCAGTCCACCACCGCATCATGATATTTATTCCATAGAAGATTTAGCTCAGGTAAATTTTCGCGTGAATGCTTCGCATAAATCTGTTTCGGAAATTCGCAATTGTTTATTGATGCCGATTATGTTACGTGTCTATAGTTGGCACCATGCACGATTCACTGTAACAACGGACTAACTAGTCGACGGGGACCATGAAGTAGTGAAATATTTGATGCTCAAGTAGATACTGCTGTAAAAGCTTCGTAGAATCCGGAATACCGTAGATTTACGTTAAGATTTTTTCTAAAAAAACTAACAATTGTTAACTAAACTTCTTGAGCAGCTTCATTCTATCACAGAACGAATGATCAAGTAATCCCAGTATGTCTATAAAACAAATGTTCCATTCTGCATACTTTTGGTTGTTGAGTGGGGCTAGTAGCTAGAATGTCTGACATTGGGCTTTAACTGGCAATCGTGTCAAAATAATTCAAGTGGGAAAGTAATGTAGTCACTGTTTCCTTTTGAGCTTATCAATCTGTATATACTATTTAAAAAATTAGTTTCAGATTAGTGGCATGCCTTTTTATATTTATTTTAAATTCATTCACAACAGAAATTTTAAACGTTTAGAAAAGATCACAATTCTAGCAGGGAATTTCAAAATACACTGCTTAAATGCGTGATTAAAGTGAAGATATGTAAACGTTTACAACTAACTACTTGTTTGGATTCACATTATTAGTTTTATTCATATTTTATACTAAACTAGTTTTAAATTTTTTTTTAATGAATCAACAAATTAAATTATCTTTTCATCGCAAAAAATGTTTTAAACATTGAATTGTGTAGCTAGGGTTTCATGACGTATCAAGTCCCAATCTAAATAAGAGACAACAAAATCACTCATTCGATATAAATTCACGATTCACAAAGATACATTAACACTATATTAATTTCTGATTAAAGGTTTCGGGAAAAAAATTAGTGTGGTGTCAGGTTGTTATAGTTACTCAATGATACGCATTGGATTTTACTGCTGTTTACATTGCGCTTGACATTAATTTCAGTGGACATTTCATTGTTCACGATATAGATTGGATTCTAATTCTGTTTTAATTAGTCTTTACTCGTTAACTCCGGTAATGTATGTAGAAGAAAATACCTTCGCTTTAATACGAGTGACAGACTTTATCCGAATTCCTGTCAAGTACAGATTTGACCAAGTCGCACAAAATATACTCAAACATATTTCTGCACAAAAGGTGAAGAGGTTTCCACTTATCATTTGTAAAAGTGGTCTTCTTTTGTTATATAAATTAAAAAGCTAAATAGATGGCTAGTGGAATTTTCTTAGGACGTAAACTAAATAACTGAATACACTTGTACAGTTTCTAGTGATGTTCGATTCTGAAAAAGGCAGAGCCACTTTTAATAAGGTTTATTCTTTAGAGACGGCATTGTGGTCAAGCCAAGCTGAGGATTTCATAGTCTAAAAACAATTTCGAAACTAATTTACAGACTTTAAAATATGTACTGATTCTGATCAGTATTGGGTAGTTGGTCTACCATACTGAAATAGTTAACTGCAAACATAATGGGGATCTTTAACCTGGACACTAAGTCATTCTTGGCAGAACAAGTCTACATATTTTCCAATACATCTGGGCAACAACCACACCATTTACAAAACTTTGGGTGTAACTAGATAATCCAGTCTATCGTTTCAATGGAAAAATCCTTACTTCAAACTATACGGAGTCTTAGTTTTAACATTTGAACGAGAACACAACTGAATATTCAATGATTAAATAAGATTTTATGCATAATGTACACTTTGAACTACGTCGAATTAACTTAAGCCAGTATATTGAGATAATATTCATTTTTTCTATACTTGAAAATTTAAATTTTACACCACTTTTACTTCCCAATTACTATTAAAATTTAGCTTATTTATGACTTGAAAGCAGCAAATCCATTTGCTGTAGTTAGTGTGAAACTCGTGTCTGAAATTGGAGTCGGTATCGTTGCTGCCGGTGTGGCCAAGGTAAGAAGTCAGCTTTTGTTCACCATTCATTTATATTTTTTCTAAAAAATAAACGAAGTTAACTATCGTCTATTCAAATCGATCGTTGCGGTGATAATAATTAATCCGTTATAATAATCACAGTTATGACATTACAGTATTGGCTTCATTTACAACACAGTGTGAGATGGTCACACACACACAAAAAAAAACTGGTGAAACTTCTTGCTAAGCCATACTGTACCTAGTACTTTTGCCGATTTAAAGTATTTAAAAAGACAAAGTTGACTGATAAGCTTAAAGTTAACTAACATAGTTTTATTCAACAACATAGTCGATTAACAATATTCTAAAAAGGTGTTAATAGTGTAATCAACCTACAGTTCACAGATTTAAAGTATCTTGACTTGCATTTGTGAAGAAAACTGAAAATTTATGTCAAGAATGTACTCGGTTCATTGACTTCGTCACAATTGATGGACTACTATCTTTTGGCAACAATCTTTAAAGTTAAGAAAAAAAAACATGACTTGAAAATAATGTCATCCTCATTAGAATAAGAAAATAAAATGGACTCTTTTTATCGGTGTACATTTTTCACTTAATTTTATCTCCCAGGCTCGAGCAGCACATATAACCATTTCCGGTCATGATGGTGGTACTGGTGCAAGTAGTTGGACAGGAATTAAACATGCTGGACTTCCATGGGAACTGGGCATTGCAGAGACTCATCAGTCCCTTACCAGTCAACAGGCGCGTTCACGAGTTAAACTACAGGTTGATGGACAAATACGTACAGGTAGGAATTGCGAGAGCAGCAGTGTTTTATCAGTGAAATAATATTTTACTCATTTATGCATAATAGCCAATTTTTTATGTGATGCACTGATGACAATAATCGTTTTGATACTTTGTTGTATGCAAATAAAATTCAAGCTATGATCAAGCATATTTCATTCAATAAATCTCTTGTACAATTAGTCTTTAACAAACTCAGCTGTAAGTCGATCGATTACTGAAGCAGTTTATATGAGAAATTGGATCTTTATTGAATAAGAGACACATTAATAACATTGAACAAAACAATTATCTAACCTAATCAGGTTGGTAATATGAAAAGCATAATAGTCAAGTAGAGCAATGACTATTTATGTGTCAATCATCAAATACTTAGGTTAAGTAGTTTACTTTAATAATCTAACAATCCTATAGATAGCTTAAGTTGATCAACCATGCAGTGTCACCAGTAGAATAAATGGATTCCTGTTTATTTTTTTTTTCAGATTTCATTGCCGTAAACTAATTACATTTAGGATAAATAATAAAACCTACCAGACAGCTGGATTTTCTTAACATTGTTCATCCGTCCTACCTCTAGATATTTCACAAGTAAATAGTTATAAGCATTATCTAGGCAAACCATTCGAGTTGCTATAGAAATGAAAAGATACAGCTTGAAATTGTTTGATAAAAGTAGGAAAGGTTGAATACAGGCTGGGTGGAAAAGATGAGCTTCTGTTGTACTCTTGTTATAGAAGGGAAAATGCTTCACACACACAAGGGATTGCATTCAAGCTGTCCATAGAAGCACGACAAGCACTTATAGGATGAGAATCTCACAAACCCATGATCATCAAAGTATCCGTCGACACGAAAAAGGAGTGCTTTACAATAAGTGTTATACTCCCGACAGTGATAGCAACGAACACGACAAAGATGAGTTTCATGGGAGGCTACAACAAATAGTAGGGAAAAGCTCGTAAAAATATCTGACCATTCTTCATGGACGACCGAAACGCCAGGGTTGGAATAGACAACACTGGATCTGATGATAACATAAGACGATATAGACTAAGAGAAAGGAACGAAAATGGTGAAATTTGCGAACCTATATGCCTTCAAAGAACTGGTCACAGGCCGCACCATTTTCCCACACAAACGCATACACCAAGCTACATGAGTTTCACCGGATCACACTACATAGAACCAGAGCGACCACATCTGCACCAATAAAAGGCTCAGAGTGACCACCTACGATTTGAGGACGAAGAAAAGAGCCGACTTAGCTTTAGATTAACACTTGGTAGTGGTCAATATGAAACTGAATCTAAAGAAGCACTGGACAACTGGTCAAACAGCTTTACAGAATTTTAATATGACTTCGGGATACTGATAAACACAACGAATTAAGGATAACCATCAGCAATGGGTTTCAAGCATTACAAGCGCAAATTATTATGCATGGGGCTTTGGGCCTTGAGAACCTCCGTCACATGGAATAGATCTCTATTGATACTTTGGATACTATTCAAGAAACAAAGAACAGAAAGACAGCAATCACTAACAGCCAAACAAGAGTACAAATTGAATACACAGAAGCAAACAAGTAAGTGAAGAGGAGCATTAAAGCTGACAAATGTAAACATGTGAAAGATCTAGCGATGATGCCATAAAAAACAGCAAGAGAAGGAAGTATGAAACAACTTTACGATACAAAAAAGAAGCTAGCTGGAAACTGTCGTAAACCAGAACGACCAGTCAAGAACAAGGAAGGCAAAGCAATCAGCCACAATGAAGAACAGCGAAACAGGTGGTTAGAGCACTTCGAAGAACTCTTGAATAGACTAGTCCCACTGAACCTTCCCTAACATCGAAACAGCACCTACAGACCTCTCAATCGATGTTGACCCACCAACAATTGAAGAGATCAGACCAGACAAATTAAGAGTGGCAAAGTAGAAGGACCAGACAAACCAGCTCAGGCATTGAAAGCAGACAGAGCAGTAACTGCGAAGATGTTCCACGTTGGCACCAGCAAGATCTGGGAGGAAGAACAAGTATGAACAGACTGGAAAGAGGGATACCTCATCAAGATACTAAAGAAAGATCTCGGTAAGTTTGCGAAATACGGAAGCGTAACTCTACTCTCAACACCATTAAAAGTCTTCAACAATGTTGTTGAACGAAATGAAAGATTCAACAGACTCCTACCTTCCAGATCAGTAGGCTGGATTTCTTAAATATCTATCGTCTACTGGCCAAATTGTGCTATAGAGGCTTCTTCGGCACAACTGTGTACCTGAGGATATAGTCAACATCATACGGGATTCTTACGATGGGCTACATTGCAAAATCTTGCTTGGAGGGCAGCCCACAGATTCATTACAAGTGAAGACCTGAGTCAGACAAGGTTGTTTACTGTCACCCTCTCTCTTTATTCTGGTATTTGGATGGATTATAATAACGTCGACCTCTCAATGGGAGCAGAGAACAGAGTGGTCAGCTCGGATGCAGCTGGATGATTTGAACTTTTCAGATGACCTAGTTTTTCTATCCCACACACAACAACATTCTCAAGTGAAGACATTCAATGTTGCTGCAGCAGGCCTCAACATTGACAAGGGGAAAGCGAGATCCTAAAATACAATGCAGCGAGCATCAACCAAATCAGATTTAATAAAGAAGCTATGAAAGATGTGGAAACTTTTTTTACACCCGGACAGCATCACTTATAAATAAGGTGAATTTGATATAAACGTGAAGACGCAGATTGGCAAATCTAGGGCAGTGTTCCTACAATTGAAGAATATCTAGAACTCGAAACAACACCAAAGTCACTATTTTCAATGCATACGTCAAAACCATACTGTTATATGGAGCGGAAAGTTGGAAAACCAAGGAAAACCATTATTTACAAGATACTGGTGTTTATTAACACAAGGTATTCCGAATCCATTGGCCAGACACCATCCACAACAACCTAGCGTGTAAGAGCAAACCGGATTCCGGTTGAGAAGGAAATTTTAGGAAAAATCGTTGAAGGTGGACATCCCGTAACATCGTGACAGGACGGGCCATTATTTGGAATCCTCAAGGCAAAAGGAAGAGAGGCAGATCTAAGAATACATTACGTCAAGAATCAGCGGCAGACATAAGAAGAATGAATAGCAGTCAGGAAGAACTGGAAAGGAGAACCCAGGATAGAGTAGGTTCGGAGTTAGTTGGTCGGCGGCTTACGATCCATGAGGAGTAACAGTCTTAAGTTAGTAAAATCTAAGATGAAGGTGTAACCGAAAATTGAATTTGAACTAATAATCTGAAGAATCATGCAGTTCTCGTTAACATACACTTTTAAATCGCTTGATCATTTATCGACTGGATACTATTCGTTTAGACATTAGTACGCTCGAGTTCAACTAGGATTTGGTTTTTATAGGAATCACAGGCACAAAACGATATCACCAAAGCTGGGATTGTCTAGTTAATATATTTTACAGAAACCAGATTTGGTATCACCAAATGACTGATTCCATTCTATCCGGGGCACAATGTTTCAGTTTCGGCTTTTATTTACTACTTACTGACTAAATTGAATTACGAGATGAATGTTATCAATGGTATCTCTTGTTCTATGTTTATTGTAGGACGAGATGTTGTTATAGCATGCATACTGGGAGCTGATGAATTCGCAATGTCAACTGCACCACTCATTATATTAGGGTGCACTATGATGCGTAAATGTCATTTGAACACTTGTCCAGTCGGAATAGCTACACAAGATCCAGTTCTACGAAAGAAATTTGCTGGTAGCCCAGAACATGTTATCAACTACCTGTTTCTTTTGGCTGAAGAAGTCAGACAATATCTAAGTCGTTTAGGTGTGTCTTCTTTGAAAGAAATTGTTGGGCGTACAGAATATCTGAAGGTAAATTTAACCATGTATATTTTAATATTCTTTTTGAATGTTTTCAGCGCCCTGACATGTTATGTGAATACTGACTATTCTGCCACTTCGTTTCCTTGTTCACAGCAGTTGTACTTGCCAAGAATAATGAAGAGCTATGAACAAATGCTATTGATATGATAAACGTTACATATATATAAGTAATTATTAACTTGATTTAAAGCCACTTAGGATCACAGTTATATCATAGTTTTTAACCGATAGATTTTAAAAGCATATAGGAAAATACATTCAGGAATCAAAACTCACACAATGGCATATTCGTGCTTTTCTAGGAGAAAAAACAACAAAGCATTTTAACACAAAAATGATACTAAATCCCTAGGCTTTACACCGCACAGGTAATTTTAATGCAAACGATGATAAAGACATTTATATACAATCAAGTGACATTTTAAGTAACAAAGGTAATCAGATCACCAGACATTCAAAAGCATAACTGCTAATAGCCGAGCTCTTGAGAACTTTAGCTAATGAGCCAGCTCAAATAAGGATGTGAGGTCACTAAATACAAAAGTAATGAAACAGTTAAAAAAAATTAAACAGTTATAGTGTCTATCCCAACTGTAAATAAAAGGAAATCATTGGCAAGATGATCAGAGTCGAAAGTCTACAGAAGTTAATTTTCCATTTAAATTACTCTCTTAGCAAGGCTTTCTTGCTGATAACAATGGATATCTGCAGTCTTCACGTTTACTGTTTTGTACAACAGTGGTGTATTTATTTGAATTTACTTTTACGAAGAATGACGTTAGTCGACTGAATTGAGTAATAACTGAGTTAAAGCCATAGATCATTGCAGTTCAAAATCCTAGTGCTGGATAAAATACTTACTGAATCAAGGTTCACTCCAAAAGTCGAGGACTTTAATATATCATAATACTGATATATATTTTGGCTCAACCTTCAAAGCTTTATGATGCAGGAATTTGCAACTGCCTCATATGATAGACTATCACCCAACCAATAATTTCTCATCCAGCTGACTAACCGCTCATTAGATATTACTTATGATTCTATACAAATAAGCGATAGTAGTTTGTTAATCTAACAGACGTTTCATACAAAATAGCCGATTAACAGAACAGCTTGATACCTTTTTCATTAAGAATAATTATCGGCTTTTAAATTATAGCTTATCTTTATCAAATTCACTGAACCTAAACCGTTTTTCTTTATTTATGAATCAAGCATAGACAGCCTTGCTTAACTGCAAAATCTCAACTAGTTGATCTGAGTCGTTTATTGATTAAAACGCAACCAGATGAAGTCCATTATGGTTCATTAAGACAAAGTGACTCAGTGAAAGATTTCCGTGAAAATCCGACAACATTGTCATTTGCCGACCTCTTGCCATCTGATCGTCGTTTAGATATAATAATACTACGTGCTGCTCATAAATTAATTGATACTCCAGCGGACATCAAACTCAGTCCTTCTGAATCCGTAGTACGTGTGACCGAACCAATTAATAATTCGGATCGTACAGTTGGTACTACGCTAAGCTATGCCATTTCAACTAATTTTGCTGAAAAAGGATTACCACATGATAGGCGTATTATAGTAAGTTTTTTTCAATAGTATGAACCATAAATATAATTTGAATTTATCATTTCATTGTTCTGGATAAAGATGAAGTTTTGTGTAAGTGTAACTGCTAGGACACCTATGTTAAAGCATATTTATCAAAGAAAATATTTACCATTCTAACAGATTTTCTGTAGCAGCCAGTATACAAGACACGGCATAATTAATGAATATTTGTTGGAAATAATCTAAAAGCACATTCAATGTCTGATATATGCGAAACTATAATTTAACGTTATCATGGAAGCCAATCCCATTAAAATGAACTTGAACTACTGGTATACTTTGATCATCTAGTGCAGTAGATGCCTTCTATTATAGACTATAATGAACCGTAACTAAATTCAAACAATCAAATCGAAATTGCACTGTATGACTTTGTAATTTAATGAATGAATTCATCTTAAAAATCCGTTTCTGCTCAGCTTCTAAGAATACATAATGAGAGGTGCACCAAATAAAAATAAACTGATTAGTGAGGTTTAGTTTTTTATAAATTTATTTAAGTGTATAATCATTATTCTACTGTTTAATTCATTTAGTAATCAAAGCTACAACACTTGAAAAAGTCTACTTTATAAAATAAAAAGCTGACTTCCAATCATAAAGTTAGTCGATTTATTCATCATTTAAATACTGAACTAAATGGCCGACATTTTATCATTTTTAAAAAGTGCCCAATGAAATGAAAAGTATTTTATAAAACAATTTGAAAAGCTCGTTCATAAATTGGAAAGGACTTTTGTTCACAAGGGAATATATTTCTCTTTTTTGTCTATCAGTTATTATGAAATTTGGTAGATTCTGTTTAATTTGAAAACTGATAGTTCACTTAATTGCATTCTATAACATTTAAGTAACTTGATGTATTTTTGTACAAACGAATCAAGGTAAATGTTACTGGAAGTGCTGGTCAGAGTTTCGGAGCCTTCCTTGCTCGTGGCGTTCATATTCGCCTTGAAGGTGATGGAAATGATTATGTCGGGAAAGGTTTATCAGGTGGACAGATTACAATAGTTCCACCCAAACAATTATTGGAAGAAGGATTTAAATCAGAAAATAACCTAATTATCGGTAACGTTTGCTTATATGGGGCCATAGAAGGACGTCTCTTTTTAAGAGGACAAGCAGCTGAACGATTCTGTGTACGCAATTCCGGTGCTACTGTCGTAGTTGAGGGTAAGTTTATTATTTAGTGACCCAAGTACTGATTTAGAAAAAGAATTCTAAGTTGTTGATTTTCGCCAGAGGTTTTATCTATAATTAAATAAAACCACTTTCTGTTTGCTACTATGTGCTACTATAATACAATAGTCCTATCCTGTTCACGATCAAAAATAAAGAACCGTAGTGTGTGAGCTAGATAGTTAGTTACAAGCAGGAAACAATATATTGCATAGTCAGTAAGCTGTCTATCTATCCACACAAAATGGCCTTACTTTCATAAGCTGTTATAACCGGGTGGTCTCCAATGTTTTATCTGAGTCACCACCTTATTTATTACTTATGCTCAAAGCGAGAATCCACTACCATTCTCACGATATGAAGTAAGAACACAAAAGACTTGTACACTTATTAATTCCAAAAGCGTGATGGCTACTCTGGTCGAAAATACACTCAAGTTATATATTGATTTGTACGCCTCTCAAATTATTAATTAGAACATCAAATAGATAAGTCTTTAGAAATTCTCTTGAAAATTGTATCCTTTTATCTTTATCCTTGCAGGTGTCGGTGATCATGGCTGTGAATATATGACTGGTGGTCGTGCTGTTATACTTGGCCGAACTGGGCGTAATTTTGCTGCTGGTATGTCAGGTGGTCTGGCTTTTGTTTATGATCCACTCGGATTGCACGGAGATTTTGTAACAAAATGCAATATGGAATTGATCGATTTGGAGTTGATGAATTCACAGAATAGATACAGTGGTTGGCTTAAAGAAATACTGGTTGAATTTGTTAAAGAAACTGATTCACAGGTAAAACTTCTGTAGGTGTATTTTTTTCACCGAGATTTCTGTTTTAATGTACCTAATGAATGAACAAAAAACCAAAGTGATTAATTAGAACGTTAGAATGGAATGAAACAATAGAAAGCGGTAATTAATGACCTTCGTTTCTTTTTGAAATATCCTCGTGTACTCACATATGCCTGCCTAATGATATCTTTAAAGAAGAAGTTGAATCACTAAAATGTTTAATTATTACTCAAAAACACGATTTCGAAGCTCCAAGCGTTTAAAACACCGATTATCGTCGATAAGTTAGGTAGGTAGATATCTAGGCTCTGTTAACCGAATGATAATATTCTCTGAAAACTAGGGCACAAGGTATTAGGTTCACGAAAATCAACTATCACTCACTGATTGATATGATCGCATTTCCCTTGAATTTAAATAGTTTTACATCCCCTTCTTCTTACTTCCAACCTAATCGTGAAAATTTCTCTCCTCTAGCATTGCTACAAGCCATGTGAATTTCTGTCCATTAACTAGAGTGAAATAATACTTTTTTTTTAAAAAAAAAGAACCCAATATCTGTTTGTTCCTAAATTTATGATTAAGTTTTCTGCCTAGGTAGACAACGTTTGTAACTTCCTGTGATGTAAGAAATGCGTTGACTGCGTGTTTTGTTGTATATGTACATATATATATTTTGCAAGCAGTTAGATATCAGACGTATTGATAAAAAAATTTCGTCTGTAACGATGATTGGTTACAAATATTTCAAAAAAAAAGAAAGTGGAAACCATGTGTTCTTTTACGCAGAAACTAATTGAAGAACTAGTTAATAGTTATGCTAATCGAAATAAGTTTTAATTTCAATGCTCCTAACACAAGGTTCACTTTCAATAATAGTAGTATAACTTGGACTAATTTTAAAAAGAACTATTATTGCAACAATCGACATTACTGTCTTTGGTAATGAAATATGCAGAATTTACTGTACTTTTTGAACGATTCCACTGGCTCTAACTGACTGAGGTATCTGTTGTTTGAGGATGCGAACAATCTGGATACAACTTTATTTTTAGGTACTATTTGAATAGATTATAAGAGAAACCTATGAATTCTCTTTTGTAAATTGCTTCAAGTGTACTTTTTGTTATATAGCAGCTATAAATTCGTTAAAAATTCTTTTCTTTAAATATTCATTGAGTGTTGACATAATTGTCAAATATTGATTATGTACAGTTGGTACTTAACAAGTAGTATGTTACATTTCAATGGATTTTACTCACACTGAAACTATGGTAGGAATACTTTTTTTTCGCAGTTTTTTCATAGTTAACTGGATTCTATCATAGAATTTCAAACCTAATGTATTTATTTGACTTTTAAGTGCATAATTCCAAGTGCTTGTAAAAATAGTGGCAATATACATAACATAATTCTATCATTTTCTTTCTGTTATTCAATGATGAATAGGTCGCATCAAATATTTTGGCAGACTGGGACATTTCCATCAATCATTTTGTCCTTGTATTTCCACGTGATTATAGAAATGCATTGGCCAAACTTGAAGCCTCCACCACTACTACTACTACTACTACCACTACTGATTCCAGTGTGCAAGACACCAATACAGCTACAATTCCCATCGTTGAAAGTAACAAAATCACTGATCACGATGTAAGAACGCTATTCATTGGTAATTTTTTCCATGTAAAGATTATCCTATTTGGATAATATTGATAGAGAAAAATCTTTTCAACTGTTGAGTTTCTCAAGTTTTATGTTGTAAAGACTAATCAGATAGGAGATATTAGACAAAAATAAGCTTTCAATCTCATGCATAAATAATGTCCTTGTATTATTTTTTATTACTACGATACGATGATTTGAATACACACCTAGTTAAAGTTACAAGTATGTCATGATGGCAAGTTTTCTAGTACATGTTTCTAACTAACAAGTATCCGATTTGTGATTTCAAGTAATATATGCTACTGTTTTAAGTTTATCCCATTGGATCTTTTCTTATAGATAAAATCCAGTCAAGTATCATAAATCATACTCTTGCATAGCACAAATTGCCTATGCATTTCCACATTTATCACTTTAAGCAGCTTACTACTCGACTTCAATTAGACAAATGATCGAGCGCGCAATGAAATAAATCTTCCTTTCCACTTTCGTATATTATACTTAGGCTAACCCCGTTTGTGCGACGGTGGTAGTAAGTAGTCAAATACGCTGTTGCGGATGAATTTATTTCATGCGCTCATTTATGCAGAAGGGAAGCGTACAAGTAAAACGAAGCGAATTGGGGAAGGCGAGTGGGCCAAGTCTCAATAAGCTGAAGAATGACTAAGTATTTATCGTCAAGCGATAATAGGCTAGACATGTGATAAGCGAGTAAGTATTCACACACAATCAAGTATCATATAATCGATACTGTGATCGAATTATTACAAATACAACATTATGGTCGATACAATTATCGAATAATTTAAACGAAGGTACAGTGAATGAATGATGAGATGCTACACACTCTTAACAGAAACAAAGTTCTGGTTGTTTTATTCTTTTGCTGAACAAGGGTAATGATGTGAAAAATTGAATCTATTGAACTGAGAAATAAGGATTTGTAGGTACTCTTTTAACCACATGATATACTTTTCGAAATCTAGTTCACTAATTGGAGTTTTGACTGATTGCCATCTTTTGGCTTACATTCTGATGTATGAAATTTTATGCAAGTTATTAAATTGTAAGTTGATTTGTTCGAATTCACTTTTATTAATTATTTATGCTCATTTTGTGTATGTCTTATGCACAGGGGAATCCCGCTGCTTTCTCTTGTTCATTAATTTTTTAAATTTTCTGTCGTAATTACTAGACACAAACTAAAGACATTGAGGATGTGGTTGGTGATGAACCGTCTGAGAAACTGGATAAAGTGCGCGGCTTTGTCAAGTATGCCAGACAGAAACAGAATTATCGTCCAGTTGAAGAGCGTGTGAAAGACTGGGGCGAGGTGTACGCTCTGAAGGAAATACGTAAAGGTTTGGTAAAACAAGCTGCTCGTTGTATGGATTGTGGTGTACCATTTTGTCAATCATATGTTGGGTGCCCTCTTGGCAATCTTATCCCAAACTGGAATGATTTGGTGTTCAAGGTTTGTTAAAGTTTGTAAAAATAATGATCCTTAAGCTTGATAGTACACTTATCATTTAGATCATTTCTAGACAGACCCTTAACATTATTGAACAAACGTCTCATGAATATCCATCCTGTTCTTGGGATATGCTAGTTTCATGTAAAGAATTTTAAACATTACAGACGCTTAGCATTGGAACGAAAAATGATTTCTATAAAATCTACAACTTTTTGCAACACGAGCGTGTGATGTAATGGGAAGTGAAACACTTGAACATATCGATCACTTTTATTGTCTTGGAAGTCCTAATAGTCTTAATGGATTAGCGTCCGTCAAAACTCCATGAATTCAGAATACCTCGGTCGGTTTTTGACAATTTATGTCACGTATGATGTAGATGAGATGTACGCCTACCAAACATAATGTGAGTATTCTGCACAACAGTCTACAATGAACTGTAGGATAGCTGGGAAACATGACCTTTAAAAGATAGAGGATATTCATAGCTCACTATTATTTGATCATAGATGTCTTCGAAGCATCGTTTGTGGAGTTTGGGACCACTCAGTTAGTAATAGCTAGGCTAGTGTTATATCCAGATAAACATAAAAGTAAATGTTAACTTAAGAACCAAGTTTATGGATTATCATCGTATACAGTCTAATTGTAAGTAACTAGATTTTTATCTATATATATTCCCTGTATCCTGAGCTCTTGAATAACTCATTAGCTATGGTTGTGTAATTTATTATTCCTAATCTGTTGTTAGTTCATTATACTCAATCTCCCCTACTCATAGCCACATTTGGCTCACTCATGTAAAGTTTTTAATCCCCACTTATTAGTGCAATATAGTCTGGTTATGTATGTATACAAAGGAATGTCTGAAATATAATAACAAGAAAATCATGAACTGGTGGTTATCGGCCTTTGTTCTTCCTCTTTAATTGAGGTGAGTAATGGGTCGTCGCTCAAGCATAGATTAGTGAAGTCTTCCGTTCTTGTTGTATATTGGTAACTGAAAGGTCATCTTCAGATTGGTTCATGCATAGGCCACAACAGTTGGGCGCAAGTAAATATAGTGAATCGATTTATTATTATGTATTCTCAGCCGCCGCCCACATCGACGGGTGATGTTTTCTGGTGCATCAGTAGGCTGAAAGAAAGCTAAAGGCTGCCAAACGAAGATGTGACAACAGTGGATTATTATTATTATTGTTATTCAGATTACTATCATTATTGAATAGCTAGATTATCATACATTTATTTACATTCCATTTGTCATAATCTCTTGATCAACCCATTAACTAAATTTGTGTAGTTTGCTATCTCTAATCTCTGACTCGTTTATTATTAATTGACACTTCTATTCACCGCCACTTTTGGCTCGCTCATGTATAAATGTATTTTCTCATTCTATGGTGTGATGTGTTCTCGTATGTTTTGTTTATAAACTATGTCTGTTTGAAATAGAACAGATTTTGTGGAGGTTGGCTACGGAATTCCGGACTAGGTAGGAAGGAAGAAGTTATCGAGTTGTGAACCAATAAAGATTTAGAGTTGACTCAACGTTTCTGGTGCTAAATGTAATCCTGAACGTTTGGTATTTATCACTTGATATTAGTAAACGGTTAAGGATATGGGAGATGGAGACTGCATGGTTGAGTTAAACGCAACTATTATAACCGGTGGCTAAAGACTGTTGATGACGTAACTCATAATCGTTCACAGTGAAGTAGGTGCATTCACTCTTTGTTTTTTCTGAGAACCTGAGTCCCAAGACCTCCTTATACTTCCTTTTTTTCTTTTCTAGTAATCTTATCTCTGTGCTAGTGTGATATGGTGTGTAAACCGATAACTATGTGTGCCAGGTTATATGTTGTATAATAAATGACAACTCTTAATTTTTTCATTTTAGTTCAGTCACTTACAATGAGAATTCATCTTAAAAATATAACCATAGACTTGTTCTAATAAGAAAAAATGTACCCTGTACCTAACTCATACCACTAGTTGCATATTTTCAGTTTTATCTGTTCGAGTTATTTGCGTAGATCAGCAGTGAGATACTTTATTTGTTTGCTGCTGTAGAAGTTATCTACAGTTAACACTCCATGTTATCGCAACTATTTAAGGTGAACAACTTCATTATTATACATTTTCAAGGAATGTCTCGTGCTTTTATGAAGATACGTATTTAAACGTACACTAAAGAAGCTAATGAAAAGTAAGAATCGTCAAATAACTAACTACCTGGGAATGATATCACAGGTGCTCATTCAAATGGTTTGTTATTATTCCTGTTTATTAGTGTGACTCCTTTTCCAACTATAGGATTATAGATTCCGCTTTTAACCCTATGTAAAGTGTTTCGGTTAATCTTAATTCCAACTTTCTCTGAGGGATGATGAAGTGAGGTTTAACCCTGAAGCCATGTGGTTGAAATTTGGGTGCTCTAATAATAACCAAACCGGAATGTGAGTACAAAAAAAACATATATCTGTCTGAGCTGTTTACAAGCCCCTTAATTTGTAGAATTTTGATTAGTTTATTGGTTTAGAGTCATGCTAGCTTTTCATTTGATGAGTAGTTTTTATAATAATTTTAATTTTTGTTGTTTTGCAAATTTTTCTCAGTAAAAATAAACGTTTCCTTATATTGTTTTACCTTATACAGGGTGATTGGCACGCTGCTCATATCGCTTTGGCACAAACCAACAACTTCCCTGAGTTCACAGGCCGTGTATGCCCAGCACCTTGTGAAGGTGCTTGCGTACTTGGCATAAACTCTGACCCAGTCACTATAAAGCATATTGAAGGCGCCATTGCAGATAAAGCCTGGGAAAACGGCTGGTTACATCCTATTCCTGATGAGAATCGTATGCCAACTGGTAAACGTATTGCAGTTATTGGTAGTGGTCCATCTGGATTAGCTTGTGCAGATCAGCTAAATAAGGTAAATGATGGTAAAAAGAAATCTTCGTTTTCTAGTTCAAAAAATGTCCGGTTTAGTTTTTAGCTGTGTTGTCGTTTAGTTCTTTTTGTCTACTGAACATGCTTCACATTGAATGTTCAGATTTACTAGGGAAATTTACAAAAATAACTCATAAAAGTAAACATTTTGAAACGACAAATTTAGAGAAGTAACTATTGATCTGCTTTTTATAGGTTGGACACGATGTGGTAGTAATCGAACGAAGAAACTTACCTGGTGGTTTACTACGATATGGAATTCCAACTATGAAACTTTCTCGTGAAATCCTTGATCGCCGATTGAATTTAATGAAAGCTAACGGTGTTAAATTTGAGCTGAATACACGCGTCGGTAATGATGGTCAACCTCCAGAACCCAGAGATTTAAATTCTGTTTGTCGCGATTCCGCAGATCGTGAAAACATTTGGCCCGCTAAAAAACTGCTGGATGAATTCGATGCTATAGTTTTATGTTTGGGTGCTACTTGGCCCCGAGATTTGAATATTCCAGGTAGTAATTTTGTAAATTATTGTGAATGAGATTATCATTGTATCATTCAATGTTAAAACTGACAGTAACTTGATAGGGAAGAAAAATGTATGTAAATTGTCCCCAGAATCGATTATTGCATGTCAAAGACAATATTTCCCTGATGGAGTAAGATACTACTTGCAAAAGCTAAAAGTATGCTTATACTCATCATCCATTACTCGGTTTCAGTTTTGAACTATTCTTTTTGAAAATTCTGTCTTTTACAACTATGACTTATTAATATGATTGAGAAAAAAAATACGAGGATAGTGTTTTGATCCGAATTAATGGGGTGTGTAAAATCTACCAAGCAGAATTCGAAAAATTCTTTCACTTATTTAATCTAACAACAGTGAGTCAAAATATCAGCAGTCTAGTGGAATTGAACAGTGCAAACCAATCGGTCAACAGGCGAGTTATACTTTTACAAAGTGGATTCATCGACAAGATTGACTCGATCGATACATTGTAATGATTTCTCAAATCTCTAGTGAGTTAGGTCCATTGGGGGGGGGGTTATATTATAGAACTTTGAATTGATGCACTTATCACTTTGCTATCAAATAAAAAATCATTTTACATTATTTAGGCTTTTTGTATTTGCTTAAAGATGAGAGAATATTTATTTATTTGGTTAGTAATCACTAGTAGAGACTTAAAAAAAACTGTCCTCAATATCTTGCGTTGGACAACGAAATCGAAAAATAACAATATTTTACAGTATACAAATTAATGTTTGTTTTTTCTAGTAACAAGCTGATCAAATATAAGTAGTAAAGTATAATGGAATTTTATTTGGAACAAACTTGACTTTGATAGGATGAAGTTAATTGTTTAAGAAAAGATAGTCAATAAGTTATAGATCAGATGTTTGTATTAACACTGAATTACCGACGCAAATCGAATGAAAGCCTACCTTTAAGTATAAGCAAGTTATCTAATGATTAAGGGTTTCCCTGTTTCAAGTACTCTGAAGTGATTGTAAAGCATTTTTTTATTATAAGTAGTTATAACCCGGTCGTCTAAACATATTCATATCCTTGAGTCGCAAGTTATAAACACTTTCTAACCGTTTCGGAGTTGGAAACCAGATTTTATTCTATTCTTCAATAGTATGGTTGAAACTCTAGTGATATGAATTTCTACTTGGATACTGACTGAGTAACTAGGATATTCAAAATAACTCGAATTAAAAGTAGTTACTGATATTTTTTTGAGATCGCACGTGATCTTTACAGTTGAATATTTACCGGTATTGTTGTTGTCTTTATAAACGAAGTTGTTTTTGCTAGAAATATATGACTAGTACGAACTTTCAATAACGTTCTTGTTTTCTTCACACACTTGCTATTTTTTTTAGGTCGTCAACTTCAAGGTATTTATTTTGCCATGAGTTTCCTTGAACGCTGGCAACGTTATCAATACAAGAATAAGATTAAGCGTACATATGTTGATCCTCAAAACGATAATAATTTCGATTCTGATTCTATGGCTGCATTGGCCAAAGGTAAACGTGTAGTTATACTTGGTGGCGGTGATACAGGTGTCGATTGTATTGCTACATCTGTACGCCAAGTAAGTCATATATATATATATATATATATATATATATATATATATATATATATAATTCAGTAGAAGTCAAATTATCTACATCATCAGGTACTGATGTACTGTTTTGATAATCATGAGATTATCACGTTATTGATTACAAGTACCCTGAATGATCGCAGCTCAGACGATGACTTCATCGGGATGAAATAATAAATGTGGAACAGCAAATTTATTGTGTACTCAAACAATCTTTTGTAAGTATTCAACGTCGTCTAGCATAGGTTGTGTAAGAGGTGAAGCTCAAGAAAAAAAATTGCTAATAAATAAATATACAATGAAACGAATTCAATGCATTGAAATTTTTAAGCAAATGAATTTTTTTCCCCTAATTTTCTTATACATTCTCTATTTGCTAAATTTGTTTTGCCATATAAGGGAGCTGAAAGTATCCGTGTGTTTGAGATTCTACCTCCACCGCCAGTCAACCGTGATATCAATGAAAATCCATGGCCTGAATGGCCTCGTATATGGAGAGTAGATTATGGGCATTCGGAAGTTGCTGTTCGTATTAATGGAGATCCAAGACAGTTTAATACAATAACTAAAGAATTTCTAGACAATGGTAAAGGATCAGTGAGTGGTATACGTACTGCTAAAGTTGAATGGACTAAATCAAATACTGGCAAGTGGGTAATGAATGAAATACCAGGTAAAATTCATAGTTTGTTTTATAATATATTTACTTTGTCAGATAAATGAATAAAGTCTCCATAACTAAATATTTCATTTATCAGTTAGAAATGATGCATACTTAGATGGCACTGAAACATTTCCTAACATTGGGATTAGTTCTGAGTATTTTTCATAGTTAATTAATCAGTTTGTAATATATATTTTCAAAATTCACACTGATTCTTCGTCTGTTGAAACAATTTCAGAGTTCAATATTTCATTTACATTGACAATAGGTTTTGTATGAATCGAAATTAGTTTAAAACGTCAAAATTTTAATTCAAACGTAATAAGAAAAATCTAATGAAGTACTACACTGCATACAACACACAATGTCTAATTCGGATTTTAATAGTAGTAATCAGTCAGTCAGAAGCAATGTAGAACTTCGTACGTAAGTACATCAGTTTATGTTGCCATATTGAGAAGACTGAGGCAGGTTCGATATATTGTATTTAGCAAATTTACACTCTTAGTCAATCAAAAACGAAAACATTACATTGAACACTCTATTTGCACACCATCTTTGCGTTTTGACTTACAACGCTCCAGCCTTCTTCCATTCCTGCTGTGGCTTCCTTTTTTTCCTGTCGGTACTCGATTTATTTCTTGCTTTTGCTCCATTTGCTTTCCGTTTTCCTCTAATGACCGTGAGAGTTCTTCTTTCATGTCCCTTATACTACTTATATGGTTCGTATAAGTAGCACACACCACAATATAATTGTTAATTCAAATACAATAGTAGAAGAGGTAGTAAAGGTATTAGAAGTAGTCGGAAAGGTTAGGATTACAAGATATTATTCAAGAAGTATGATTCAATGAGAAAAGTTTAGAAAGTCAAAACTAAAGGGGTTGAAGAATCCAGAAGATTAGGATTTGAGAGAACACAAAGAATAAATGCACCGGCGCCATTGCAAACGGTTTTGAGCCATGTCATTCATGGTCTCTAACCACCGATTATTATCATCTCGCGGACCCCAACCAGGTAGTCGATAACTACCGACATGACTCAGTCCACTTGTCAGTGACTTCTTGGGTTTGTGCCATGTTTTGGTTTGGCCGCCCCTAACTTTCTTCCAACCTACTCCCACACTACAAAACAAAGCTCGTCGAGGCAGTCGGTGGTTAGGCATACGCAGTACGTGTCCCAACCACCTCAACTGATGAAGTTTCAATACTTCGTCTACTGATCTGCAATTCTTACCTAGCAACCGTTTCCTAATAACAGCGTTGCTCACTCGGGTGTCCCACGATATACGAGCAATGCTTTGAAGATACCTATGATTGAAAACCAATAACCTACGAATATCTTCTACTCTGACTGGCCATGTTTCCCAGCCATAAAGTAAGACGGAGCGAACTACTGCACAGTACACTCGTACTTTAGTCATCTAACGGATATCTCGCCTACGCCATAGGTGACGCAGGTTGGCAAAAGCCAATCGAGCCTTCTGTATCCGTGCTGAGATTTCGTCAGTCACCAGGCCATCAGCACTGATGAGACTCCCAAGATAAGTGAAGCGGTCAACACGCTCGACAACTTCACTCCCTATCACAATAATAGTAATCAATGATAAATTCATTTAATACTATCGTGAATTTTTTACAAGTAATACAGAGAATAAGTTGTTTGCTTGTCATGATCAATGTAATAAAACTTCCGAAAAGCTTTGAACTGCTTTGAAGAGGAAATGCAGTGTGTTTATACTTCTAGGCATATCAAAGGTGGCTGATTTTAATCGCCTATTTCCTTTACTTTCGAAATCTATTTTATGGTGTGTTACTTATTTATTGAGATGAATAGTGACTCAATAAATAGTATGTTTATTTGCCAAGTTTAACTATTATCTGTCGAAATTTGAAATATTTCAACCAATAAACTAAAAGCCATCGCCAGATATAAATTCCCTCTCTTGATTTTGTTCAACCAGATTCTGAAGAAACATTTGAATGTGATTTAGTCTTGTTGGCTATGGGCTTTTTGGGACCTGAAACTACATTGATCAAGCAACTTGAATTGAGTTTGACGAGTCAGTCAGTGATTCAAGTAATACCGGATAAACCATACACTACACGCATTCCTAAGGTTTATGCTGCTGGAGGTAAGTGAAATCTCTATTCAGATATTCGACCGGAATATAATAATCGTTTCATAATAAGTGACGTCATTTTTATTTTGAAAATAATCCTTATTATCTCCACTTTTCTAGTATCTAAATCATACCTGATCAGCCAGAATAGTTAACTTTGTGCGTAATTTAAAACCTGAAAAAAAAGTTTTCATCAGTTGAAGTTTATTTGCGAATTTGTCAACACACGATGAACTTTCGTTTACGCATTCATATAGCGTAAAGAAGTCCTATCCTTTGGATTTCACAGTTAGACGCGCTTTCGAAATAAAGTGTCACTATTTAAAAGCCACTTAAGAAATTGTTTATCGTTACTATTAAGCAATACTCTATAACTAGTTTCTATTTACTTGGTTTAGATCGACAAAGTAGGACAGTTATTTCAGTCTGCTATTGTCGCTAATTAAAAAGTTGTTCCGATCTTCATGAATTAGTGAGTGATATAGGCATATTTCATGAAGTATCCGGAAATAAGCAGTCCTCCTTTAGACATCATTTATATATTTAACAGCGTGATTGGGAAGGATTTTGTATTCAAACCAAAGGTGATCGTATACAAACTGTACGCCATTACCATAATTTTCAGATGAATAGATTCAGAAATAATCATTGCTTAGTTGAGAAGCGAATTTTGGTACATGAAAGTCAAGTGATTTCGATAACTTATAAACATTGTTGGGTATCTATACACAGACCAAACGACATCTTCGACTGATGTGTGATGGGGGGATTTCATTGAATATGGGATAACTTGTCAGACAGTCTGAGGAATCTGAATAAAGTTCTGTGCGTAAATAATTGCTGGAGACACACATTCACTAACTTTCAGAGACTAATTAGTAATTATGATAAGCAACATGCGCCCACTAAAGTCGTGTACATACTTATCCACGAATAAATCACGAGTACTTAGGTCTTCTACATCTACCCATTCCGTTTACATTGACATACGTTTACCTTGACCATTTCTCTTACATTTTTATCATAAAAAAGAGTGATCATTCTTGTGAGTGTCATCCTGTGACATCTGCTGTTATAATACAGAAAAATAGAGAGTATTACTCAACAATAACGAAGCGAATAAATAAAACAAAACATCTGAATAATTTGTGATTGTTTTATGAAAGGCTTGTTTTATCTGTACAAAGTATTAGCGTGCACCTTGATCGCAAACAGAAAGTTGGTTTTGTGGCTGTGTTGTAATCGAAGTAGGGCTCAACACTTTAGTGGCTCACCATCTGACTCCAGTACTTACGAGCTAAGTATCCTATAAATAAATCTCCTCTTCAATATCTGTATATCATCATACTTAAGCGAATGGTAATAAGAAGCCAAGTATAGTTGTTCTATGGAGAAATTTATTTCGTGCAATCGTTCGGACGCGTAGACATAAGAATAAAGAGCGTGAAGAAGAGCGAGGTGTAGCGGAGAAGGCTAGTGAGCCAACTCCATGCGATGGAGGCATGATTAAGTATTTATAGCAGACAAACATAGGCTAGACATGTGTTGAGCGAAGTAACCAGTGCATATACGAACTCAATTAAAAACAGCCAAAATATAAACGAATGATTGACAATGTCGAAAAATTGTCTGAATACTAACTAGAAAATAACGGATTAATTGATTTGCCCAAAATCTGGGACAAGCCCTGTGAACTGGACATAAAAGTACAGCACTAGGATAATTCAGTTTTGGGTTATTAAATGAAAATACTATTGCTATGTATTAGCTTCATTGAAGAAATAAGTAATCACAGTATGATTTTTTTTTTGAAAATCTTTGAAAACTATGAATTGGAAACTGACACACACTAATTCAATGAACTAATTTTTATTAGGTATAAATGATGAACGAATTCTCGGCTATCGGTTTTAATGTACAACAACATATAACTGTGAAGTTGTAAATTAAGCTTCCGGCATCAGTTGCTTTTTTCAACTGTTGATGAAAATCTTAAACTTTGTTCTAGTGTGTGTACACTTGTTTTTTATTATTTTGTATTCGTTCGATGGTCGCTGCTACTGAAATAAACAGATCTACAAATTTTAGTCATTCATTAGTAAAACTGGTTTCGCTGACCTGTGTTGGAAATTTTGTATTAAAGTTTTTTATTTCCCCATTATCATAATCCTAGCATTGAACGAGGTGTTTATATAAAAGTGAATAGAAGCTACTGTGTTGATGATGTTGGTGCAGTATCCCAATAGTATAATGGCTTTTGAATGAGTTGCTGCTGTATGGTTAGCATTGTACTAAAAGTTAACATTATCAATGCAGTTAGCTTACTGGTGTTAAACAGAATGGAACACATCTTATTTCATATTATTCATAATAAACCAATGCATCATTTATCATAAACTAACTTGGTCGTTCAACTTATCAACAAAATAAGTTCATACACACTGAGATACACGCCTACATAATATAAGCCTAATTTAATTTAAAATCGTAAACGTGACTAGTAAGTTCGACTGAATAAATTATTTCCTTATAAAAAAATGCGACAAAATAACGGAGTACTTATACGATCAAAACATTTCACTGACTAGATATGAATCGAAAATAAAAAAGTTGACGGAAAAGTTACTTTCATTTTTCGATTCATGTTCTATTCGAAACACTAGTTATTCGTTCAAATATTCCGCTCTTCATTCATCTCGAACTGGAGATAGCTAAGCATGTTAAACTGAATGATATTAGTTTAAAACTTGAAGTAAGATCAAGTAAATGTACATCACGAATTGTAATGTGATATGACTGAACTCTATATTCGTCACACAGTTACCTTGAGGGATTTTTTTCTACAGTCTATTTCACAAAAATCTGTCCATAAAACATAGAGTAAAGTAAGTTCCTTTTCCATAAAATACAAATAAAGCTGAAAACTATATGATTCGAATAAAATAAATAACGCTCTATACTTTATGAATGAAGTAATGTGTGATTTGTCTCGAAAGCTTGTATGAATTCGCCCATGGATGACCATTTCTGACGGGTGTTCAATTCTAACCTCCTCAGTGATTTGCCCTGTATACGATGTATCTAGGACCTCAGGGTGGATTTTTTCACCAGCAAAGCCCAACGGAATATGTCCATTTTATTTTGTCCTCTTTGCATTTCGACGAAATGTCAAATATACTGTTCAAATAAATTCTTATTCCTACTGTTTCTGTGCAATTTCAGATTGTCGACGTGGTCAATCTCTTGTGGTACATGCAATTAACGAGGGTAGACTAGCAGCGCGACAAGTTGACCTTGATCTAATGGGTAAAACACAACTTCCAGGTCCTGGTGGAATAATAAAAACTGCAAATCTAAGATGAATTTTCCTACTATTTAATAGCTTTTCTGCTTGCATACTTGTTATTACTACTTATAATTTACTGCAATGAATATCTCTTAGCTGGTGCTCGAAAAGAGACGCCCTAGAAGAATATAGCTATCTATCCTCTTCTACATTTTCATGTTCATTGATTTCTCAAACCTATTTTTTATTTATTTATATTTACTCTCATGATATGAAGTTGTTTTTGTTTTTTTTTAGTAAATTTATTTAATTTGTTTAATTTCATCTTATGATAAAAACACTGTTTTTTTTTAATTGTTATTGAGACAAATATTCATACAACTAATTAATTAATTAATTACTCTAATACTGTTTGTTCTACTTTTACTTATGGGAAAAGCTGACTGAGATTGTTTTAATTTAGCTTACTTTGTGTTTCTGGTACTAGCGATTCATTTTTTGTTATCCATGTGTGTGTCTCTGTGTGTAAGTGTGAGTGAATACCCACGTTTCTCGACTTCTAATTTTTTTCTTTTCTTTATTTAATGACTTTGATAAGTGAAATGCACAACATCTTATTCTTCTGTGACATCCTATTCTCAGCATTCCATCATAAAGTGTACATCATCCACACTTTGGTGGATCGTTTTTATTTTTCAACACTAGTTAAACAACATTCAATGCTGACTACTGTTTAATCTTTCTTCTGTTTTTTTCCATATCAGTGAGTAGTAGTTACTTGGTTGATTGCTGTTTTTTTTTCTGTGATTCTTCCTTCAATCTTTGCTTCTGTAGTAGTGAGAATGAAACGAACACAAGACAGAGGAGAGAGAGAGAGAAAAAAGTGTTTCTTTGTGCGATTGCCTATTGTCATTCACAATGACTACGCATGTTACTCCATTGCATGGGAGGCGTAGTATGAAAGCGACTTCTGTGTTGATAAATGTATACATTATATTATTTATTTACTCATCTATCGAATCCGTAAAATTGCCTAATATTCTCTGTTTGGTTATTATCCTCCTTATCATTCATTATTTAATAACATTAACTACAGTGGCTGCATCCTATTTTCTTTTTTTTTCTTTTTTTTGGTGTGTAATTTCAGCTGCACACACACACACACATGTATGTGTTCGTTCATCTCATTTATCGGTTTCACATCCAAGCCACTTACTTGCCTATCTTTCTTTTTTTCTCTCTATCTCTAATCTAGCTTTTCCTCTTTATTGGTCTGTTCTGATAAATTGTTACACACACACACATGGTCGAATTGGAATAGTATATTCTTTCTTTTAAACAATGATTTATTTTTCATGTCAGCAATGCAGAAATACACAGAAGGTATTTCTATTTCACATTTCTCTGTGTGTGCTGTTTGTTTTTTCTGGTTGGGAAGTGATAGTGTAAATGTAAAAAAAAGGAAATCTAGTCTAGAGCTAGATAAACGAAATAATCATCTATGAATTAGTGCTAATTAAAATATTTATCTTCTGTTAATCAGACAAGCTTTACACCTTTGTATGATTGTCCATTTCAATGCATACTGATAAAATGGAAACTTGAATTGATCAGTGGACTGAATTGTACAGACACTGTGTTTGTGTTATATGTCATCAGGCTAAATAATTACAATGACTGATCGCTGTCAATAATGAATATTCTGTTTGTCTATTCCTTAGTTCTGAGCAAATTCTGTCGATCAGGTTACAACATAAGAAGCAGCAGTCTAGGTTGTGTTGCGTGTTTGGAGGTAGTAGGCAGGAAACCGTAGAACAAGAGTTTTGCACTAGTTGGTATTTCTTAGCAATCTTGAGGAGACTGATCTTGGTCTTGCATAAGGTCAGTTGCAGCCTGAATAACTAAGTGGTAATATTTCATACTGTCAAGTTCGGCGAACTCTACAAGGCACACAATTTACCTCAGGAGTGAAAGTACACCTTAGTAACCACTGTCGATTAGCAAGCACAAACGTCTTGGATTTTCTACCAGCTACCTTCAAATCAAATTGTTTCATATCATATTGAACTAGGTAGAGTGTTTCATCTTGCTAACCAGTCGACAAGAATTTCTGAACTGAGGTTTTAAAATCCTGATATTTTGCAACCACATATATATGTAACGTAAAGAAATCTTAAGTATTATCAGACTGATGTCTGTTGTTCAGTATCGTGATCAAAAACTGCATAACTTGTGTCTAACTTCAATCAATTCATATTTTTAAGCAAGCTTCATGTATTACCTAGAGCGTGTAACTGTCTCACACCTGACACGTATTGAACACTAGCGGTCATGGCTTCTCACTAGAACTTCGGGGATGCATCTTCAAGCTAGTCACTAGTGGGCACATCTTTTTCATTTATAAAAGGGATTTGTTGAGATGGTATTATTTTCACAGTTAAAATCACGAACTGATGTTAGCTAGGTTGCACTAGATCACTGACTCATTGAAGTTAGACATTTATGTCGATTGATACTGGCTTGGTGGTCTAAACGTCAGGCATTCAGGTGTGAGATAGGAGTTCCTGTATTCGATTCCCGTGTGCTTAGTAGTGGATTGGTACTGCTGGAAAACTTCATGCTATAACTAAATGGTCTGCCAATAGTGGTCTAGCTAAGTCAGTCGGTCAGTTAGTTACAATGTAGAACTTCGTACGTACGTACAGATGTTCAGGTTGCCATACACCATTATCACACAGACGCAACTGTCAGTTGAATTCCCATATTACTAGAGACAGTAGAAGCATTAGGGGTAATCGAGAAGATTAGGGACCGAAAATATGGCTCAAAAAGTATAAGCCATTATAATCAATTCAAAGAGCGAAACATAAAGGTGATGAAGAATTCAGGTGGATGCACCTGCTCCATTGCAAACGATTTTGAGCTATGTCATTCAAGGTCTCTAACCATCCCTTACTATAATCTCGGTTGTCTATACCTACCAACATAACTCAGTCCACTTGTCAGTAACTTCATGGATTTCTGCCATGTTTTGGTTTGTCCGTCCCTAGTTTTCTTCCAACCTAGTCTTACACCACAAAATATAGCTTTTCGAGGCAGCCGGTGGTTGGGCATACGCAACACATCTCCCAACCACTCCAGCTGATGAAGTTTCACTACTTGATCTATTGATCTGCCATCCTTACCTAGTACTCGCTTCCTAACTATAGCAACCAATAACTGTGTTTCGCACTAGAATTGCCATTTAAGAATTCAGAATCAGTAAGAGAAAAACTGGTCAGCGGCCTATGCTCCATTGGGGGTAACAGACGTAAGTAAGTAAGTAAACAGATCTATTTAAAAAATGCAGTCCATTAATAAATGATGAAATTTAGGACGTTCGATTATCTAACACTGCTCTCAACTGAAATTACGACACATTAGTGGAATTTACTCCATTAAATTGTCATGTTTAAGATATACTCTCAGGTTGGTTCGATTTTATACACTTAATAAGGTCCGTAGTTTTATTTACTAATGTTATTACTTTGTTATTTCTATAGACCTCTTGTTCAACGTACGTGTATAGTTCTTCTTAATCAGTGTGTTCAGATTACCACACAGCCCATGAACATTCTCAATTTTATCTGAAGTCATTTAAAAACAGTGGAAACTGAATTACTTTTTAAGTTGTTCTTCAATACCTGCCACAAAACAGCTTAAATTCTACCCCTGCCAAGTAAATCAATAAAGGGATTGGTCATCCGCCGATAGTTTTTGAAGCGTCTTTATTCACCGAATTTCATTAATAGTCTGTAGTGCGCTTTTGTTATCGAGAACCTAACGACTAACATAAACAAATTCATCAAGACTATCTTTGCCTGGAAACATAATTTAGACTTTCGCTATCGTCAACTCGATTAAGTAGATGTTGGTTACAGTTAAGTAACTAACTACACCAGGTGATATAGTGTCCATATTTGAACTCTTTTTAGGGCTCACAGTGATATCGATGCGAGGAAGAATTTTTCATCATATTCATTCATTTATTAAATAGTGGAGACCATGATTCAAACAGAATCTATTAATTACCCTTAAGTTTATTTGCTCCTAGTGAGTAACGTCATAGTTTTGCCTGAGAGTTTGAACCTTGATAGACAATGAATCTAATTAAATGCTACTGTGGATGCAGCAAGCAGTTATGGAAGTAAACTTGTGATGCCGTTTCAATTAGCCTGAAGTAAACCCTCAATATTCTATTGACAAATAGAGGATTAAATCACTTTGTGACTGATTCTTCATACATAATAAGCTATTAGAAAATAAGCTGAATAGAAATCTAATCTGTCAAAATAACAATTTTTTCAATCGTTCTTGAAGATTTAACAATCCTAAAATAACCATTCAAAACTGAACGTCGTCTTGCTAAATTGGTGTCTTCATTCTATTCGTATTACTCTTCTTTACTTTACGTTCTTGGTTATCAGGCCCATTGATTTGCTGATGCCTCAGTCTTACAAGACATATGTCATTCTATGATTAGGATAATACTTTCTTTTGTTAACACTATTTTCAGAATAAACATCTTTAAATCTGACTCGTTTCTATTCACCAAGTTAAAACCTTGTATAATACATCGCTTCAGTTAGTCTTTATTAATGAGTATCTATAGCTGTTTTCATTTTAAACTACCCACTGAAAAACTGTACTGTGTATTTCAATGCAAAAATGTACGGAAATGTATTTTATAACAACCAACTATATTTTATTAGCCCTTAGAAATATGCTTTCATTGTCTCAGTTTCCATTTTGCCAATGGAAGTTATGTGGTTTACAATTTTCTGACTAACTTTAATTTTTAAGCACAGTATTTTTAGCTGGAATCGTTAGTTATTATTCTTTAGTAAACAAGAAGTGAAATTCCTATCAAAATAACTTATACAGTTCAATAAACTAAGGAAAACTTTAACCTCAATCTAGCGATTCGTTAGTCTTATTGTTTTTAAGATTTCTGCACATATGACATTGCGTAAAACCAAGCATTTTTCTACCCCATTTCCTATTTCAAATTTTGATAAACTTGTGATTTGAAAGCGCATGGTGCTCAGTACCGCGCCTCCTTAATTCGTAATTTTTAAAGCGAAATCTGGCAATTTCTTAAAATCCTTAATCTGATGACAGATCATGAGCCTCACATCTTAGCTTGCATGCTGTGTTTGCTTTCACTTCCCAATATTGGCATGATTAACATCTCCGCCGTTCTATATGAAGATCGATAACGTAACATTCAAATTATGGTAAAACAAGAGATCTGTTTTGTTCTTGTAAAATTACTTGAAAGTCCAATTGTCTTAAGCTCGGGATGAAAAAGAGTATTGAAAGTGATCAACAATATTTTTAGTAGAGAGAAATGAGTAAAGTAGCTTCATACAACAATAACCGTTTGCTGTTTCAGAAGATGATATGCTTGACCGTTTTTGATCAGAAGTTTGAGGAAGTTGTAATCACAATTCAAAATACTATGCCACCAGATTGACGGATTTGATTGTTTAAGCAGTCTGTTAACAAATAAACTTCGTCTGAGCAACAGAAATAATAATTAGGACGACGAATGATGGTCAGGAATTATTTTTAACAAAATTCAAATTCTCGTGGACTGAGAATACGTGAAGAATTAGTAGGCTGTGCATGATCCTGAGAATTGGATGTCATAATTTTAGACACATCACCTTAGATCATTCATTATAGTTCAATGACTGTGTACATCTTAGTCAAGTTTTCCAATGCTACTTGTCTTGGACAATTTAAGCTAGGACTAAGAAATAATAACAGTAAATTATTGTATCCTTTAGATTGACTAGTCATAAATATTAATGCTTCACAAAGATTCTCTTCCTCACACATCATTCCTAATTCTACTTGAGATAAGCTAGGCAATGAATCGTTTGCGTCGTCACATTGAGTAGATCGATTTTTAAAAATCGCTGTACACAGACAGGATAAACCACACACAGTTGGATAAAGATTACTTAACTGCAAGCAACAATTCTAACCAACTGTGGTGAATACTACTAGCAACGTATTGGTGTCGCAATCAGAGTGGTTTTCTTCTGGAAACCACAAGACATGTAAAAAAAACGATCGTGAATAAACTGATTGTTATTGCAAATGGAAGTGTGAAGATAAGCTGCATATAATATTCTGTTAGTAAACTGTCTCCTCACTAGATACACCATGAATCCACTGAATCTTGGCATCGTCGTTCATAACACAAGGTAGGTTTGATCAATAATTGAACGGTGTGTAAATTATCATCTATCTGATCGATTTCCAGAAATCCAAGTAAATGTAAGATGACTCTCAAACAACTATTACCATGAAACGTAAACTAACTAGTACAAGGGTGGGAAAGTTCAGGGTTTACTTTTTTTTTCACGATGAACAATTTTCAAATATGGTGTTTATTTTCAGCCAATATTGCACATGTTAAGAATTACGAAAAAACGGTCAATAACCAACCGATCAGATATGAACTATGGTACAGGTGAACATATTAGCAGAAAGATAGGCACATATTTAATACATTTACATAGAGCATCAAAAAAAAAATGTATCTGCTGTAATATATTGATTGACCAGACACACGAATATATAAATTGGCTAATGTAGATTAGTGTTTTTATTTAATAATATGGTATGTAGGCAATTGGGAAAGCAGGTGGAAAATCAACATGCTAGGTGATTTGTTTGTTAATCAATGTCCGCATAGGAATACGATGGATGATGCAGGGGGGCGAGCGATGTTTTTATAGTGGCTTTTTCATGATTTTAAAATATCTTTAACATTAAGCAGCTTAGGGTAAGAAGCGACTTGTGAAATGTAAAATCCTTTTAATAATGGTTGATGTGCACGGTGGAAATTCACTTCGCGCTCATTTAATAAAAAAAACACTGTATGTAATGCAACATTTGCCGGATGTCTTAAGCGATCAGTGTGAATTACACTCATAACAAACAAATAGAATAAACAGGAGGAAAGATTCATGAATTAATGAAAGTTTAGCATTATTATAAAATGTCCATGATCATTATAGATAATTATTAGATGATATTAAATGTGTTGAATGGATGTAGGTGTGTTTTAAAGATAAATTCAGTCGGTGCAACAAAGAGGTAATATAACAAATAAAATGCGTAAAATGGTTCGGTTTGGTTTGGTTTTGTTTCATTTTTCACCTTTATAATAATTGCATTTGCTCTCTTGAATATCGTGTAAGCAGATAGATGGAGATAACTGCAAAGGTAAACTATGAAAATAAAAGTAAACAAAATGAAAATGTGATCATTACCAAACACAAGATAATGAATACTTGAAAATGAGTTTACAGTTAATTGTATGACATCATTATATTAGGCATGTGTTATCTTTTGCTTGATTAGACTGATCAATCGGTCTCAATTTTAACTAGTTTATTCAAATAATGAATTCATTCTATCTCGTGTTACTAATTAAAATGATTACCTATTGTTGTGGTCGTTAGATGACCAGAACTCACTTGGGAAGGGTCTTAATTTTGTTATCTTATTGTGCCAAAGATGCTCATTTTGACTTTTAGCTTGCATTTCCCAATCGGGAAATCCTTGATTGTTATTGACTGATTGATTATTTCAGTACACTATTTTGTGGCTCTCACCAGGGGCGTTTTATCATTGTATAAATAGGCTTGAGTTGTGTGCTTGTTGACCTCGTGCTTTCTGGTTGCCTGTGGAATACATTTCTCTCTACGTCTTATCAAGACTTCTTCCTCTAGTTGGTGGGGCCTGAGATGATCGGATTAGATTAGCCTATCGTGTCGCTGAATCGCTTGTCTTCGTTCCATTTACCGAGTGAAATGAACTCATTAATAGCTCAAGCATATTACCTATGAGACAAAACTGACTGTAGGTTTTTTTTTAAAAAGTAGCCAACGATCGTGGTACAGTTTGACTGATTTCTGTTAATATATATTTGTTAACCAAAATATCCAGCTCAGAGAACGAAACTCCACCACAATATTTGTTGAACATCATTTTATCACATATCACTTCGAGTAATCTTGATTTGAATGCAGTGTTTACTGTTTCGGTGACACTGAATCGCCGTCAGCTATGGAATCATTTCCATAGTGTTATATAAGCAAGGCACTAGCTTTCCGAGTGAATTATTCCCCATGATTTATGAAACAAACAAATCGGCTGCAAATAACCTCCATTTACGAAGAACGGTGTAACTCAACGAAAAGATTTGACATTCTCTGTTCGAGAATCATAAAGCATGCAAGTCTAAGCACGACCACCCATTACATTGATTTTTTTTGTAACTGCAGGCTGTTTGTAGCTAATAAGGATTTTCGAGATAGAATGTGTTTGTTTTATGAATCTTATAGTTCTAGCTTTGTTTAAATTAATTATAGAACCAAGTTGTAAACATGACTTATTAACTAACCGTAAGTAATAACAGACCAATTAAAACATAAAGAATAATTTGATAACTTGGTTGTGCTGTTGACCATAGAAATTCGAAACAGCCCTAGAAAAGTATGAACAAAAATTTATTTGAAAAAATGATAGGATTGAATGGATACATCATTTTGTAAAATTGTGAAATTACATGATTCAAGTGTAAGTTCTTCGACTCATCTTCAAAACATATTTGCTTCATAAGTAATCTGAGTCTTGCTTGAGTGCGGAAGTCGATGTAAGAAGCAAAATTTTTGGATATGTAAACAGGTGACTGAAAATTAAATGCTTTAAATGATCAGATCACATGATACTGTCTAGTAACGTGAAGCAACTGGTAAAACACGTAGGTATCAACCCCGTTAACAAATACAACTTGAAACCGCCTACTAGTAGTTACTCGACTACGTGCTCTATATTTAAAACTGGAATCAACAGTTGCTTTAAATCAAGTGTTATTTCACCTGGACCTTCTATTTCCGGTAGTTAAAAAAGGTCAAAGTCATGGTCATATACTTTCGCATATATATATATATATATATCGGTTCACTAAGAAAATTTATGAACAACAATTGTAAGCCTATGACTTCCAAAGGGATAAAATATAACGGTTTCAAACTAAACCGCTAAGCGTAGAATTACATAGTAGGACACTACAGTGTATTGCAAAGTTTATGACCAGTTTAATAGTGTTTGGTTATCTTGAAACTACGTTTACTCGCTAACTCGTGTCTTATCGAATATAACTTTTAAACTTTTGGATCATGGAAATAATTAAGGATGGAATAGATAGTAACTTGCCAACTACTACCCGTTAAGAAATGTATACAACAAACGTGTTTCGGATGTTATTGCTGCATTCAGCCTTATCCATTATCTATGAGTTGTCATATTCGGCGAATGAAAACTAAGATGTTAAGTGAACGAACAAATCTCAAATGAATACTATAACTAGTATTCTGATTTTATCGAGTGAAGCAATTCAGTAATCCAAAGATATTGTTTCTTCGGACATAGTTATCAGTATCTCCGATATATATTAACGACCATAGAACTAGTTTTCTGTTGAATTTAGTCAATTAGCTTAACATCTACAAGGTATTAATCATTTTTATTTGCGACGGTACTCGTGTTATATGTGTCAAACAGAGGTAATATCCTATTTATCTTATTGAAAAAATTCCACTGTTTATCGATTTTCTTTGTGACATGGAAAAATCGAAACTCACGATATCTTTATAACTATTCTGTGCTGTTGGACGTTCCCAGCATTCTCTATCCTTCACGTCCTTGCAACAAGAGGCTGGAATCTTAACTAAAATTAATAGGAAATATTAGGCAAATTACTAGTTTGTGTAGTCCGACATGTAATACTTTATTTTACGTCCGACGTACAAACTCCTCAGTAAAATGTGTGTGTTCATTTGTATAACGATCTCTGTTTATCAAAAAAACTAGCAAATCATTTGTATTTTATAAGCATACAATCGTTGATAAAGTATTCGACTATTCAGTATACACTTCAGTATTCTAATAATCTTAACTGGGCATTCTGATAATCCATCATATATGCAAATGAATTTGTTGAGTTCAATAAATTAAAAAAACTTCACTGCAGTAGGTTCAGATTACATTAGTTTCAATTTATCTATTGCTAGTTTTAAAGTAAATTTTTTTCGTCATAAACTTCTCAGTAGTTTAGAAATGATTCTGTTTTAAGAAAATGAGATAAAAAGGAAATACAGCATACGATTGTTTCGCCAAAATTTTTAATAACTTATTAATGTTAGTATGAAGTATGAAATAATGTAAGTTTGTTTACCTATTACAGGTGCATTACTTGTTTGAGAAGGTGTTATCTATCAAGACAATGAAAGAGTCACAACTAAACCAGCTACCTCATAGAACATAAAATCTTCGAAATTGCATGCAATGATGAATCAAGGTTCGCTAAGCAACTTCATCAAATTAAACCCCTTTAAGATGTATTTCAAATTACTGCACTAATTGCAGACACATTCAATTAAGGTCACATTTCCAGATGAACTTCATATGTAACATCTTCTAATTATTGAAATGAGTAAAAAAAAACTAGGCATTTCATTTCAAAGCTCGATATCATTAGATGACAACAGACTACTCACCAACTCACTGACTCATGTTACAGTTTCAGTCTACGATTAGACTACTACTACATAGTGAATCTAATAACAGTACTCTTCAAATAGCTTATTGGATATACATTTAAAACCATCTAAACAATTATCGATGAGTATCTCGTATTGAACGTAATAAATTAGAGTACGCATAAAATTTCTGTTTCCAACTAATGGAAAATTCTCATTAGAACATGAAGAGTTACAGATAAGATTAAACGTGATATAGATCAGTTAGTTTGTTTAATTTCACTTCATACTGAATGTATCTCGTCAAGTCTACAATGAATAATCATGATTTATGGATGTTTGAATATGATGCAGTGGCTATTCTGAACCAAATTCAGTAAAAGTTTATTGAAACAGTCACAGTCAAATAAATTTCACACTGTTCTCAGTGGAATATCACAGTAATTGTGTGAAATAATTCAATAAATCACTAAAGAAAAAAAATCCGATTTCAACTAATCTATGAACATGGACAAATAAAAATAGCATTTCCCAGTAAACCATTAAGTGATTATTATAGAACAAAGGAATCACACTTACAATTTTGTCGTTTAAATGATTCATTATCTTGAAAGTCACGATAGTCAAATGAACCACAGCATTTATGCTTGATTAAAATTTCAAGAAAAAAAAATAAACATAGAGATCCGAATGTGTTAAACTAATCAGTTACAGCATGAAAAAAAAATGACTTTTTGAAAGCTGACTAAACATTTCATTGAATATCTATCATCTAAGACCTATTTAAAAAACACAGATATTTGAAGGAAGAATATTGTTTTCAGTGAATTCTCTTCAGCTTCTATCCTAATTAAACATCCATAAAAGTGACCAGGTGGCTGGCTTAAGGCAAATTACATCGTTTACAATCATAAACTGTGAATTTAGGTGTTGTTCGGATGGCTGATATGAAGTAATCATTTGAATTATCAATTTATACGTAAAATGAAATAGTGAGATCAATAATCAAAATAAATATGGTTAACATTACAAGTTAGGAATCACGTACTATGTAAGAACAACATGAATAAAGTTTAAATTAGTAGTCAATAGGAGTGGATGTTGAATAAATTTCTCAAAGCTTTACAAGCGTTGTAAGATTAAAGGTAGCAATGATAACAATATAATAATAATAATAATAATAATAATAATAATGATAAGATTTGTGACAAGTTGAAGTTATGTAAATGCACAGAGGAGGAGGTTGTATGCAAGGAGTGAGCTGTTAACAGATTTAACTATACGTTTGCTTAACCATACTGAAAGGTGCTCTCGCGAGCACGAAAGTACAAATTCCTCGAACATCCGCCTATGAAACTTGTCCTACAAAAGCAATTGAATTGATAGATACAAAAAGTGGTAGCTGGTCCAGATAAATATCTTTCAATCTTGGAATGCGAGAGACATCAACTGAAGTTTGGCTGTATTCAAGGTTCTTTGGCTCTGTGCAGTTTTAGTATTGGTATTTTACTAGGTGGATCGCCTCTAGATTGTTGACCTGTATACATTAAACTTTTGGTCGCAGTTAGGACTTCTTAATGCTTACTTTTCATGGCTAAATGCTGAATTGTAAATTTCTCCGGATACTTATTTTCTTTTCATGGCAGTTACGTAATGTATACAATTCTTACGCAACTGCGTCTGAGGTGCATATAGTATTATTGGCTCTATATTGAAGTGTATCAGGTTTCTTTTACGGTTGTCAAAGAACAAAGCTAGGAAAATTTCTATATTAACCAATCGAAGTAGCTGTCTTGTTTAAGTTTCGTTTTAGTGACCTATCCACTCTCCTTGCATGTAGAACAGCTGGAGTTGGATGGCAGAATAAACTTCATTAAATTTGATGGGTTTCTCAGCTCGGTCAGTATGGCCTTTACAAAGAATGAACGTATCATCCATATATCGACAGTAACATGAAAACTTGTCAGTTTGCGAGAAAACTGTCAGCCAATATGGGGCCTGTTGGTGAACCAATCGCTACCCCACCTATTTCTCTTTATATTTCACCATGGAATCGGAAGTTGATGTTATTATTAGTATCATTATTGATTTTATCATTATTTTATAACTGTAGAAAAAAATATTCTTCGTTCATACACCTGTGTTTTAATAATGATGGGAATTATTCAGTGATTAACATTGTTACGAAATATTTGTTTATCTTTGAAATATCCTTGTGTTTTGCGTGTAAAACGGAAGCATCCACTGAATAATAATGCCGGTCATAATTTCAAAGCCCAAATTGTTTTTGAAACCAAAAAAAAATATGGACGCTTCTATTTTCAGAAATCTTAATTTCATTCCAATTTGACTAAGTAAACTTGTATTTCTCTGAAATTGTCAAAATTAATGATTTTGTTGAATGGTCAGACAAATGATAGTTTGTGTAACCTATTCTAAGTATGTATAGTTGACAGTCTTTAGTGAACACTTAAACAGATTGTGAATGCAGAAATATCCTAAAACTTGTTTTTCATATGTGATCCGAAGACACTATATTCTGTATTTTAGGTGGATTTGTTCACACAGAATTCTAATTGTATACAACCAATGACTTTGGACTGATTAAAGGTATTCTGCAATTAGAAATCTATTAGTGACACTATCATTATAAATTATTTTAATAATGAAGTTGTGAACACATAAAGATCATTTAACACATTTAATGTATAACAATAATATCAATAATTCAAAAATGGTGCATCAGTTTGCCCGAAGATTGTACATTGATCACTTAACCACCAGTCTGCTAAGCATATATCATTACCGATTGTAACAATAGATACTAAACAAGAAAAAATAATTATTTCATATTGCGTCAATTAAGTTGACATCCTAAAGCTTAATTCAAATATTAGTCTCATTAATGATTGATACATGGAAGCTGTAGATCGTGGATTTTTTGATCAATACGTTTTATATAACTGAAACTGTTCCACTTGTATTGTCGGTCAATAACAATGTTACGCTTGAATGCATGAGATTTCAAGGAAACCGTCCCGACAAAACCAGCAAATGACAATAATAACCAAGATCAATTGGTTGTATATGGCTAGATTTCTGTGTTGAAATATCTCACAACATTTACAGCTTGCCTAGTGATCTAGATAAAAAAAAACGATTCTATCATACATAAAAGTCGACTGTGTTTTGTCATAAGACATTAATTTCAACCAGGTCGTTAACAAAAACCCAGCAATTAATCCACATCACCAACACACTTATCTTTCAAAAAAAACTAGAAAGTAGTAAAAATTTGATTTGAACTATTTTGTGAATTGAGTTTTTTTGGAAACTGTTCATGAAACACCTATTCATCATTTATTTATCAATGTCATTCATGATATTTGTTTATATTCACCATAATGCAAATCATTTGCACAATCATTTGAATAATTTTTATTTCTTGATATACTTACACAATTTCAAATGATGGATTACCACTGATTGCCAATTGTTAATTTGACCAATTCTTATCCAGTTGTTGTTTGTTTATGTTTCATCGTGCAACTATCATGTGATTGTGCAAGTTACACCATGGATCATTGGTCTCGTTATTGTTTACGTCATTATTTTGTTGTTGTTGTTGATGTTGTTTTTTGTTTTCGCTAAACTTAAATTTGATGCATGAAACATTTCTAGCAGACATACAGACGGTGAATATGATGGAATTGTACATATTGTGACGTAATCACATTTAAATGGTATTCTTAAGCTTTTCTACTGGATAATCTATTACGTCTATTTTTTTTTTCTTGTTTAAAAATCTAATTTAGCATAATTTCAACTCGGTGTTGTAAAGGCAGGGATGTAGAATCAGGAGTAAACAGTAAGTTCAATGAAAGATGGCCAGCCAGTCATAAGTGATAATTCTTGGGGCTATAAGTGACTTTGATAAATCATGTTTGATCTCATTGAGATTACTTGATAAAAAGTTACTTAGATATGAAATGAATAGAATGATAAGCTTGTTATTCGATTAGTCCTAGTTTTACATTTGTGTCAGTTCGCATGACTCATGCACAAACTGTTCCTGATTATTTAATTGGTTCTGACTAAGTTGTGATAATATGATATAACACCAGCACCTCGATGTCAAACTTTTACACTTAATAGACAATTGAGTTACAGAGCATAGCATCGTGGCTAGTGTCAGTTTGTGATCGAAAATCCTAACAATAATTTGGAAAATTAAACTCAGAACTCTAGCCTAACTCTGAAGACTTAAACCTAAGGTTTTTTCATTACAGCTGGTCGGTGTCAGCGGATGACAGAAACCCTATAAAGAGTGATAACACAAATTCATAACACTAGCCCGGCTTTTAATTGGTGAACTTGGCCTTTTCTTTAAACTACAACGAATAATTCAATATGTAAGGGTTAGCTTATTCATTCCGACGCTATTATTCCAATGATATTTTATGGCTTTTACCTCTCCGTAGTTTTATACTAGTCACCGTCCTCGGATTGGCTGGTAGGCCGGTCAACATCGTCAGTATATTTGTCGTTGTTGTCAGTGACAACAGCTTACTGATTGATACATGGCCTTTATTTCTTAATCTATAACTCCCTATGGACTATCCGATATCCAAAAGTCAGTCAATTTCGATTTGATCGTGTCTTTCTGTAATCGCAACAGCTTCTTTCACTTAATCAGTCATTACTATGATATTTCATGAAGTTTATTAACTTGATTTTAGTGTGCTAATTTCAGAATAAGCTGTTAAAAGTTGATCGGTATTCCTCTAGACAAATAGATTAGTGAAAGTGTACTTGTATTAAGTATTGATGTATAGTACTAGTACAGTAATTCTAGTATAATGCATAGAGAACATAAAATAGGAAAATGGATTCAAAACTAAATGGGACTTTTCTGTTACAGTAGAAAAAAACTGACAGTAATTTTTCAAAAAATAAATACATGCATTTCTTACCTTTTGTTGAATTTCATTGACAAATGTAGTGAAGCCGTTGTTTGATGGAAAAGTATTGTCCATATGATAATCAATGGTAAGTGATCTTCTATAACTGATGCCCAACTCATCACGGAACTGGAATTTAAGATACAATAATTTAAATAAACTCAATGAAACAAGAGATCAATCATAATAACCGAAAAAACAAAGCAAGTTATCCATAGGAATTTAAAAAAAAGTACAAGATACGAAGGATTATTTCATGATGCACTTCTGAAGGTCTGTCTTGCATAATTAAATAAATAAAGAAGTTGAATTTGCGAACGTAATGAAAACGAAATTTGTAGGTTTCACATTCGGAACATTGATAATAGCAGTATGTTACCGAATAAATATTGTGTTCTAGACTGGGATTTGCTATAGAATCATTTACACAATCCATACAAGATCATACCAGGGACATTTGAACGTCACTGCAGACATATTATTTACCTATTCAATGGTTTTGATTTTCTGCTTTCAATAGATTACCATCATCTTAGATCGCCAGAGTTAGTGTGGTTCGGTTTCGGTTGAGCTGACATCAAGTATCATCAACATCAGATCAATATGACATTCAGCATAAAGTAAGTTACTAGTGAGATATTGCTTTTTACATGATGCTGGTTCTTAAATAAAACAACCTCTCAATGATACCTAGTTGAATATATTTTGAAAAGATGGAATACGTAGTGATAAGGAATGCAATTCCGGGGATTGTCAATGATGGTATAATTTCAACCAACAATTGCTTTCTTTCAAGACAATGCCGATTTTGATAGAATGGTGAGAAGAGGTAATTGATCTGGAAAATGTGATGTATTTGCGCTTTATATTTTTGAAAAATCTGGTCATACATATTTACTTGTCAAGGAATTCTATAATAAAAGTTCAGTTAAATGAAAGATTGATATCAAGAGAGCATTCAAAACATTGCGCGGAAACGTTGAAGGGAGAATTTTGAGGTATATGTAAGTATTGGCTATTCGTAAATTAACCCCCCCCCCGCCTTATGTGTACAGAAACAGTTTGTTATCACCTTAAATTTACCCTGATAATCTTTAAGCCATTTTATGGCCTAGTTTAATGCGACAATTTCCTACCTTTCTTGTTCTCCCTACATGATGTTAATATTCTCTATCCTTGATTTACAATTATCACCTTACGTTTATTTGAATCTTTATTTAATTGACCTTTTATTATTCTTCGACAGGTTCATTCCAAGTGAAGACTGGTGTTAGACAAGGACGCTAATTCTCACCCTTTCTCTTTCTCCTGGTCATCGACTGGATTATGAAGACGTCAACATCTGGAGGGGAGCACGGTATCCAGTGGACAGCTAGGATGTAGCTGGATGAACTAGACTTCACCGATGATCTGGCTCTTCTATCGCACTCGCAACAACAAACACAAGAGAAGACGACCAGTGTAGCAGCAGCTCCAGCAGCTTCATCAGCAACTAGTCTCGACAGACAACAAAAAATGAACCAACCAAATCAGTCTTTATGGAGATGCTTTGGAGGACGCAAAAAGCTTTACATATCTGAGGCAACATTACTGATGAGTACGGTGGACCTGAAGTAAATTTGATGGCGTGGATCGGCAAAGCAAGGGCTGTATTTTCATAACTGAAGAACATATAGGACTGAAAACCACTATCTACAAACACCAAAGTCGGAATTCTCAATACAAATGTCAAGACGGTTCCACTGTATGGGGCGGAAACTTGGAGAACTACCAAATCCATCATCCAGAAGGTCTAAGAATTTATTATTAGTTGTCTACTCAAAATCAACTATATGTGCTTAGTGAATAGGTTAAGGAACTTTCAATTAATTTCATAATGATCTCTGCAATATTTATTCATGCAATCTGGGTTTCACAACTTTTAAATACTTTCTGAGTAATTAATTACGTAAGCCTAATGGCAGTAAATAGCATACTTACCATCTCTATTGTTTCATTTGCTTGGAAGTGGAAAACAGTAAATTCAATATTAAGATATAATTAGTCAAGGTGAAAATCGTTCATTTTTATGACTTTTCTGTTGTATACATTTTAAAGCCGGTTATCAGACAAGTAAAGTATTCTTTCAAACTATTTCTGTTGCAACGCATTTATACTCATAATTAAAATATGGGACTAATGTTTTTTTTTGAAAATGAATAATGAGAATAAATAGTTTAGGAAAACCAAATTCTACTAAATTCTACAACCATGGAAGTTGTGTTGATTATTCAACTGGTTCCACAAAAGAAAACTAATCAACTCACCCAATGTTTACGTGTTCCAAACACAATGGTGAATACAAGCAACGCCAAAAATATCACGAGAAGAAATGTTGCATACTGAAATATATTTGATAGGGAAACAACAGAAGTATCAAGGTAAGATAAAAACAAGTTAGTTTCTCTTCATTTCTACTTCTGATAGTTGAGAAATATGGTTTTTTTAATTTTAATAGTGAGAGAATAAGGGAAGCCACCAGCATTAAATCAGTTTGCATTCAAAAATTGTTCAATTTAAGCTGTGAACAGTAGACAATCCAGAAAATCATGCTGGATAGCATCATCATCATCATTTAAGCGTAACTCTTAATCAAAAAATTCTCTGACGAAGATATCTGATTCAGTATGAAAGACATGTGAAATAAAATTAGAGATTAAAGAAACAAAAAAAACCAACCAGACTGAGAATAAATATATTACATGAGCTAGCTAGCTAGCTGTAAGCATCCGTTTATCTATGAATTTACAACAATCCAATATTTTCCTCATTTAATGTCAATTACTTTTTGTAAAACTGTAGTATTTTATTAAATAACTCATTCTTTGAACAGCACCATACAAGTTTCAAACACTATATCGATTAACTATTATTGCAAACTTAACTTGTATACACACCATGTCACATAGCAAACAAATGATGGATATAGTACAGTTAGGCTGCGTCAACTTAATTTACACTGACAAAAAGTTTATATTATGGGGAAACGAACGAATAACATCATCTCGTAACAAACATTATTATAGAACTACTTACAATAAGCTAGTAGACAATATGACAATCAGAAATGAAAAGTGTAGACGTGTAGACTTGAAAATATATATTTCACATCAATTCAAGGTATATGAAAATTGTATGTAATTTATACCACTGTCATTGTGGAAAGTTAGACGACTAGTCTGTCGCCATATACTATGAAGGACAACATAAACACTATTTGAATGACACCAGCCTTAAATGACCTTACTCCTTCCTATTCATGTATATATATGTAGCTATTATTATTAATCTTTGTTTCGCTAATTCCGTCTGTCCTCAATATTATATCATAATTCATTGTTACACCCCTCACTACATACGTGTATGGTTGTAAGCATCTGATGAGAAACCACAAAATAAAATGAATTCATTTATTGTCATGGTGTCATTCATATTCCTAGCAGGATCAACTTCTTGATTGTTGAAAGTCTACCTGTTTTGTGACATGATCGTTCATACGTAAAGAATTAGTGACAGTGATGCATAATGGATTATGAATTCATAGTTAGGACATTTACCTCAGAAATTTATATGTTTGATATAAACTAAACCGACCGTTAAATCGGTATTTTATGACATACCAAATTAACGCATATAACTACAGCTACAACGCACTCCTGTTATAAAACATCTGTTCATGGAGCGTCTTTTTCATGAAACTGTGGAGATGGCATGACAAACTTAATTTGTAAACAGTTTTTGATACTATTTGTATTTATTTTGTTAATTTTCACAGCTTGTACATTCACTATGAAATTGTTGTACATTTTGTTTAAGTGTGTGATCTTGGATATATCAGGCGCACTTACTGCTTTCATTTTCCGTTCACTGTACAGCTAGCACGGCACTCACTGCTATACTCTATCAGATACACTTTATACATACATTTGGAGTTCTCACATACTTATTGGATTATATTACAAGGAATAATACGTATATTATCTACTTTATAGACTGCAGTCACACACACAAACTGATCTGTGGACTAGCATTTCAATCGTCATATTAAATTTCATATAATTGTGGTGAAATGCGACCAGAACAAATCGAACACACACAAGTAGCTGCATAAAGTAATGTTCTTATATTTTTATTGTATTTATCGCATTTAACTGATATATTTCAATATACATTTATTGATATTCGATAATTTTGTTAATATTTTGAAATAATATATTGATTGGTCCACCGACTTTTGAATTAATTACTTACTCGTAATATAATTATCGACATTTCCTTGTTTCGAGTATCTTTTTTTTAATCATGCATAATTTGCACTCAGATTTTTAAATTTTGCTTTAAAAATTAGACTTCAGAATTCAATTGAACTATAGATTTTTAAACCTAATCAATAGCATTTTGATGATGTCTAATAAACAAGTGCAGTATTGAACATTACTTCTTTTGTTTATGCTGATTCCCATGAACTTTTACTTGCAAAAGATCACTGAGTTACTTCAGCGAGTTGAGGTTTGAATTACGTTAGCTCAGGTAAATTGAAAAATTCAACACAGAAAAATGGCCGTTATGTCATTTCACTTCTTCTTCTAATTGGAAATAGAGTTTTTTTTCACTTTTATGCTACGTTTCAGTTTAGATTATGAGAATCTTTTGTCATTCTTCAAATGACTTCCATGATTGACTGCCATAAAATTGATCAAATACAATATAATATGCGAGAAATATTTCACTTTTTTTAAATAATTTGAAAGTATTTTTGCTGTCAGTAACTTACTAAGCCAAGTAAGATTTTACTTTTGCAGCATACTCCACATATTCCGCACAACGATAATACGCAAATGAATAAACCAAACAAGAAAACTGCCAAACCATAAGAAGCTGATTTGTAATAATAATTGAGGAGAAATAACAAAGCAAAAAAAACCTTTAATGAATTTCAATATTAATAATACATAGAATTTGGGCTATTAGTAAACTGTGCAGAATCGCATCTTTTATAAATACACCAATCAGTGTAAGCAAATATTCTATTCATTACCGACAGTATAACTGAATTCGTTCGACAACCTAACTCAAGGTGAAAAGCACAGGAGCAGTAAGGTTTTGTTGAAAAAAGCAGTATCAATTTTTAAAAAAATCCTTTCTTTGACCATTTTATGGAAAGCCTTGAAGATAACGAAAGCTCTGTAGCTAGGTTGGAGGATATTAACAACTGGACTTCTAGCTAAGTACTTGGGAAACTGTACTCGTTTTAGATATCAAAAGTCACTTAGAAAGTGTACTATTAATTAGTTTTCCAAGGGGTGTATAATCGGCTTGCAATTTAAACCTTTATTTAGATTGATGTTGTTTCAGAATAAAACTTATTGACTGGCAAGAATTTACCAAATAAAGTTATTCTTTCTTCGACCAATTTTTGAGCAGCTTCACGTGCACTTTCATCATTTATCTCTTCGATAATCGCAGGCGTAATTCGCTCAACCAAAAGTTTTTCATTCCATCGTATCAAAGCACCAAAAACCACAAGTCCTAAACCAATAACCTATTAAAAATTCATAAAAAATATGTTTCAACAACTAGAATAAAAAATTAAACTTAGGATGTAAAACATTACAAGTAATATTAAATTACAATATTGGTTATCGCACGATTGACTTTTATGCTGGTTGACGAGTAATAACTCTAACATAATGAAGATTAGAAACTTGTAAACAGTTTTTCTACAAAAATCTATAACGACGCGCATCTATGCATTTTGGATGAGTAACATCTTTTTCAAATACGATACAAATATAGGAGAAGTGTAATTCTAATTAACATATCTAGCTCATTCAATAACAAGATACCGTCAATGCATCAATCAGCCAGTTACAACGTAGAACCTTGTCCGTTAGTACATCAGTTCAAGTTACTGTATAACGTTGGCAAAGAGAGATGAAATTGTCAGTTCAAGCTCCATAATAGTAGCATTACTGATAATAGAAAGGATTAGAGATTGAAGATATGATTCGAGAGATATCCACCGGTGAAAAGAATTTAAGACAGAGAAAAAGTTGTCATGAGGAATCCAGAGGATTAGAATTCGAGAGAAGACGGACAATGGATGCATCTACATCATCGTAAACGATTTTGAACCATGTCATTCAATTCTCTAACCACCAGCTGCGACTGTTTCTTGGACTCCAGCCAGGTAATCTACATCTGCCGACATGGCTTAGTCCAGTTGTCAGTGACTTCATGGATTAGTGCCTTATTTTAGTTTGGCCACCCCTAGCTTTCTTCCGGTCTGCTCTCACATTTGACAACATCGCTCATTGAAGTGGTCGGGGATCGGGCATATGTAGCACACGTTCCAACCACCTTAGTTAATGATAATTCATTAATTCATCAAATGACTTGCAATCCTAACCTATTATCCTTTTCTTTTAATCTAAGCACTGCTTACTCGGTGGTGCTGGGGTGTGTGCTATCGACAATGAAGCTTATAAGTAGTATTTAGTTGAGTGTTTCCTTAAGTTGCTGCCATAGAGAAGAATGTCCAATCCTTATGTATGGCGAGACCAAAGTGTATATGAGACAAGAAGGGATGTAGAAGAAGACAGCCAAGAACAAGCTCGTTACGAAAATCAGTGTTTGAAGATGATTTGTGCATGTTCTGGCTAATAACTCGCGTCTTTATCCACTCATAGTAATCTCCTTTGTCCATCGAAATCCCAGATTAAGCGAGCAGTGCTGAGATACAATATTAATAGCCTGCTAATAACCTCTATCTTAATGGCGAACAAAGAGAAATGCTGTTCAGTAGACTCTTTCTTTGTTTAGAAAACGGGTATCTCACCTAAGCCATAAGTGACCTTAGCCGATCAAGCCTTCTGTATCCGTGACGAATTTTCGCCAAACACCAGGACAACAGCCCAGATGAGGTTCCCTAAATAAGCGAAGTGGTCAACACACTCAACTACTTCACTTCATATCACTAGTTCAGGTGCCGATGCAACCCAATCCTGAAACAACATTTTGCATTTCGAGGGAGAGAATCACATCCTGAACCTGCTTGTATTGTTGCTTAAAGTGGTCGGAAGACTGCATTTTGTCAGAGTTTTCATCAAACAGTACGATTTCATATGCATCTTCTAAGTCAATGAGTGAACCTCATGCTAGAAGTTCAACCTCTGAGAAGTCTGACGACAAATGTGATAACTCTGAAAGCATGCTCATGATGAAGTTAATTAAAAATGGGGGAAGTGGACAACCTTGACGAACACAATTTGAAGTCAACATGTCGTATCAAGGTCAAGGAATACAACTATTGTCGGACGTCTGAACGTGTGGGAATATCTGGTCTATGCATCCACATCCAGGTCTAAAACTAGCCTGGTTCCCAGATTCTAGCTAAGTCCTCAGTCAATCCAATCGCTAAAACTGGATCGCCATCCTTAAAAATCTCAGATTTTAATCCATCGGGTTCTTTATTTATCTCCGGCCTTAGATTTCCCATACCCATTTCAACTTCAATAGGAATTGGAGTTTTTACACCAATTTGCCTAGAGATCGGCGGTAACTGAAGTATGGCTGAATGCCAGTTGAACTGCTCCCTAAAGGGTTCTGCTTATCGATCCGATCTCCTGGATTGAGAATAGCCTTATTTCACTCTGACATTCAGGTTGACTAGAGATCCTAGGTAGTTTAGGTGCTCCTTAAGGATAGATGTTGATCTTTGTCCTTAAAATTAGTGTTTGCTAGAGATAGGTGGTTATCTAGGCATGGCTGCAAAAAAGGACAGCCATTATTTGTTGTTTCAGCAGAGACACTATAAGATCCATCTAGGTGCAATTCCACTTGGTTTATTCCACCAACTGGCAGCCATTATCATTACATCAGACCGCCTAGCTTTTTGAAAACTTTCCGTAAAATTTATCTTTTACCTCATCTGAGTTGCAATCAGTGGGAGAGTAATCATAGACAACGAAGAGGCAGCGATTAGTGTCCCTATCTTTTGAGTTCCTACTGTCCAGTTTAGTCGGACAGTGTACAAGCGGCCGTCTACTGGAATACAGCTTAATTTGATCTTGTGCCCAGACCAACGAGGTCGCGGGAAGCAGCAGTGGGGCCTCCAGATGTACGAAGACTTTGACAAGGTGCGGTCAAATCATTGTCTATACTCGGATCCTGTATGTGCGTTCCGGAGGCGCAGCATTCATCAAAGGCGCGAGTTTCTAAAGTCCTACCTAAGGAAGCCCGTTGTTCTATCTGGCACAAGGTCCGGACATTAAAGGCGCCAACATGTAGTTTAGAACATGACTTCAGGGGACCGAAAGTAACATAAATAAATTACATTAGCAGCGCAAGGCAATAAACATATGCGAAAAGGGTTATTCGTGGAGATTAGAGTTATTAAGAGGTGAAGGAAGGATTTGTTTGTGACCGAGTTGATCTCGTGTTCTGTTAGGAGTATGAGGGCGGTTGTCACTTCCCGGCTGCCTACAACGAGGAAAGGTATTTCTTCTTGAGAGACCAGTAAAGAAAACTGGGTTAGTGTTCGTCTTAGTGACATATCAGAGTGACCGCAGATCCTAAGGGACAACTTCTTGTGGCCAGCCATGAAAGGGCCTTTTTATGCGAAGATTGTGACGTGTTGGCTCCGCATTTTAAGAAGCCTTATCACCGGAGACTGAAATCTGTAAGGTAGGGTGAGATGTGACAGTTTTAGGGTCTGGCTTGGTAGGACCTGAAAGAACAGGTGTTTCAACCAATAAAGCTTAGTTGGGTCTTCGAAATAGGCAAGCCGGACAACCACGTCAAGGTAACAGCTACGGCCGTCATCACTTAGTCAACAGTTTGTTCCTAACGAAAAATCATTTTAGTTCAGCTTAAAAAACTGATTGCAAAAACTACATACACCTTGCGAAAACACCAATATCTATTTACGCAATAAAGAAACAAAATACAATACTACATAAAACTTCGTCGTTTTTAACATGAAAAATATTCTAAATTTTAGTGTAGAAGAGACGGAATCCGGCTAACCGTAGAATACATGACGCAAGTTTCATACTATTTGGGACTAATCAGTTAGATGTACCGACATCGCTTCTGGACTCGAAAGCAGCACCATTCACCTCAAACGTCATCATATTAGCCAGTTAGATAACACTTAGCCACTCACTTGTGCAACGCGTATGAGTTTCGATTCAATATGATAGTGGTTTGAACTATCTCTCTATTGATATTTTTAACTAGAAGTAGATCACACATAGTTGGTCAAAATCAACAACGGGATAATGCAATCCGTTCCAAATTGAATTATTCTGTATTTATTCCAACAGACACCATAAGAACGATATCAGCATGGATGCTGTTTAACTTCAATCGTAAAATGACACAACTAACAAATCTTGTTTTACATTTCTGGGTGGTAAAAGAATGGTTAGTGAATTTAATACGCTAATGAGAAGACTCGAGATTTATGAATGTTATCAAACAACTAAGAACAGCTGTAAAACCTGCTTTCTGATTTAAATATTCATTATTGTTTTTCCAAAATAAGTATTTCTTAGTAACATATATATATATACATATACATGCATGTTCGCTAGATAAGAATATTCCGTTGTTTTTATACTGGCAAAAAAAAACAAAATCTACAAGTGAACAACAACAAGTTAGTAAACAAATGGTTGTGTCCATTTTTGTTCAAAGTACTTTTAATAGTAAGACTTCAATTAGGTATGGGCAATTCATTGAAAACCTGACCTGCTGAGCACTCTTGGTAATATCCCAAAAATGACATTTCTTCAGGTGGATATCTCTCTAAACAAATCCAACTTCTAAGCTTTATCAGTCAGTGACTGGAGGTATGGAGGAACTTCAGATGTTAAAACGAAAGTAAGATACCCTGAGATACCCTAGAATATAGTAAGTTCATGTTATTGTGTGAGTTTTGTTTTTCTTGCCTTATTTAAATTTATCAAGCGATCAAGATCTATGAATCTTAGAAGTGTAAGTCACTATTCTGTGAACTCGTTGAGATTCCAAGTCAATACAAATCGATTTAGAACGTCAAGCAATCATTGACTATGCTAGTGAGTAGTGAAAGTTATCGCTTGTTTAGTGAATATTAACTATTTGTGTTGTGGAGAGAATAATATTAGTTTGATTTTAACAAACGAAAAATTTGTCCCCATATGCTACAAAAGACCAACCAGTTCAACCGTGGATATCAACAATGCGAAGTATAAATCTTTACAATTCATGATATTTGAATCACTGGTTGAATATATTAGAATCGGTAGCATTAGTCTTATAGAAAATATAGTCAATTTTTAGGTACAAGACTTCTCTCACTTCACGTTTTGATGAACTAATAGTTTCACAGTCAGTCAAATAACGTGACTAAATGAATCGTGACAAGTGGTTTTCCAGTTGTTGCTGAGATTTCTGTAACTTTCTAGTCATTCTGACTAGCGAGAATTCCGAGTCACAAAGTTTTAGCTACTTCTTGTTTGATTATTTAACCCAATTAAGTGCATGTTTGGTTGTCTTCTGCTTAGGTTTCTTTGAGATTCGAATTTGATAAACGAGCTAATTATTTTTATGTGAGGAAACTTGTTACCTTCTACTAGTGATGGTCAAATAATATTTACTTACAAAAGGCTGTATGGGATGGTTTTTGTTAAGGATAAGGAACTACTAATTGTTTAATCAGGATAAAATATTGATTTTAGTAGATGTTTCTTGAGTCGAAATAACTAAAAGTCTGGTTTTGAATTAGACAGAGGAAAAACAAAAGCAAGAAAAAATAATCTCTTTTGAAAAGGTACACATAGTTAATTTATTTTAATCTCATATATTCGGATCAGACACAATAGAATGAATGCCTAAAGTATCTTATTATTAATATTAGCCTTGTATCTACGTGTGGACTGTTCAGTGATGTACTAAGTAGTGTTATTTTCTTGGTGTTGTACGTGTCTGTGACCAGTTCAATTAATTTAGGTTATCATACAAAGAAAGAAAATTTTCCCCTTCTTCACACTGATCAGTAGTTTTCTGATTAGTTTTAATCTCGTTTATTTAGATAATTAAACATACAAGTGATTGATATTTCAGAAAAAATATTTCCCTTCATTGTTTCTTTTAACAAACAGACCATAAATTGATTCGTCGTCTCAATTTACAATGGAAAGTCATAATATTTACTTATTGTCACAATCACTATGATGTTAACCCAAATAGTGTTTAAAGTTTTGAGTTTTAGTATTTTCAATTTACACGTATGAGAAGTTGGTAAAAGAAACACAACTATTGACATACTGAAACTAATTTAAGGATGTTCGAATAATTTTATGAGTTAGAATATATATACAAAACAAACTTCATTATTCTTTACGAATGATATACCACCGAAATAGGAAAAAACCAAATTGTTCACACGAAAGCAAATCTCCAAGACGCAACTATTGTTCGTTCAATATATATATATATATGTGAGATAAGCAACCAAAGATCTTATACATTTTAATCATTTAGTAGATTTATGATCCACAAGAAACTATTGGTCGAATTGACGAGAGAGTCACGAGTTCTTAGTCAACATTTCTCATAGTTGAGTAGCTTTCTATTATACAAACACATGGTATCAATCAGAAAAAAGCCCACTTAAAATTACATGTGGGAAAAATGTCTCGACAACAAACTATACCTCGAAATAGTTGCATCATTCAGTAGTGTGTTTAGGTGCACTGACGAAGTTTTCGATATATTCGGACATTGGAAATACGGTCAAGTATAACGAAAGTAAATTTTGAAATATGAGATTTACTACAGCGAAAAGGATTCTGAATGCAAATATAATCGAATACTATAGTTGCGTTGTTTAGAATGAATTTAAACGAAACTACGGCTTAATTCATCATCACAGCCGCTGATAGTTCAAATTAGAAACTTGAAAAAAGCTTAAGATCTAACACTGTAGTCTACTATTAATACTGACATTTGTGTTAGTCACAAACCTGGTAGTGAATTTGTATATAGGTGTTTTGTTTGTTGTTCATTCAGGATTGTTCATGAGAAAACTTTTGTTGTAATCTTAAAGAAATCCTTCTCGTATATATGACTGAAAAACTTCAGGTACTTTTGTTGGCAAGAAAAAATATTCGCTTGCTACACACTTCGACAAACGTTATTCAAAATATCCGGAAAGCTCTATTTATCATTTGGTCAGGAATGATGTTGGACCGGGTACAAATATCAATCATTTCATGTTATCAAACTTTACGCTATCGCATTAAAATGAAATCAATCAGATGAAAATTAAGGTTGCTGAAGTAATGAGGTTAATCAAGACAGGTCGACAAAAAAAACAAATGAAATAAGTTGAATTCAGAACAGAATAAAAATAAAGCAAATTGAATATGCTCATCTACATTACAATCAATGTATTCAATCAATTGACCTACCAAAAGTAAAAACAATAGTCATTTCAAAAATATTCTCTTGAATGCAATCCTTTGGTCGGTCCATTTACTTTAGCTTTAAGTAATGTCCATGGTATAATAAACAGATCTTGACAATGGTATTGTATAGTTCAGTAGTCAGTTATAATTAAAAAGCAGACTATCGGAATCAACAAGATGATCATGCCCGAAGGTTCTCCAGGACAATCATATAGGGAAAGATACTTGAAAACCACGATAAACTTACGTTTTACCTCACAATGATTTACAAAAATAGCAGATTAGTATACAGATAGGTAAGCGTTTATATGAATGACCTAGTGTACGCGAACAAAACTACAGTAATTCAGAATATTCAAAGTATCACTAGTAATAAGTAGCACAGGAAGCCGTTGTCCTTATGATCAAAACTCTATGATGGTATAGCAACAAAGACCTCAATATTTGATAAGCTAGCTTGTTTAGTAATTCCAATTCAGGTTGAAAAGCTAGACCGAGTTAGTTACCATTCCATAGTGTAAAAAAAATAATGAAATAGTTTCACATCATAACTTCTCATCAGATTTTTTTAGTGTGAAAGCGAGTTAACCATTTTTATTTTTAAAATTTATTCAGTAATTTCACGTTGATAGAATAAAATGAACTATTAATAAAATAGTATATGAAAACCAACATTTTAGAAAAAGAGGCATACCACAAGTGGGATGTTGAACAGGACTAAAATTGTACTCGAGATTACTTTACACATCCTGTCGATTTATGAAGTACTTCAAACAGATCCACTCACTACTTTCTGTATGCCCTAACGAAACAAAACAGTGATTTTGATGTTGGCTATTTGTTACCCGAATGAACACAAATGAAAGTTCCTTCAACCAATCAGAAAAGGAATATGATTTGTTACACAAAATTTAAGTGGGCAGTTTACAGATTGGCCAAATATGATTGACCAATCGGACAACGTCAAACTTATTGATTCAGAATGTGACACTTCCATAGGATGAATCTGTCATTTATTTGACGAGCGATACAACGATGTGGAAATAATAGATAACAGTAGTGATCATAACTGTCGTTACTTATATGATAGATTGGGAACGAACGTTAGTATTTGATAACAAGCACGTAGCATTGGATACAGTAAAAACACAAAGACGAAAAATGAATGGCTAGCTAGCTAGATAATAAAACACACGCAGGTTTATATTGTTAAGGAGAGTTTCATTCAGAATGGAAGCCTACATTCATCCAGAAAAAAGATCACGTGCTTTTTAGGATATTCCTGAGGCTTTAATTGAAGGGCATTTTCCTAGCACTGGAGTAAAGAAATGAGAAGTTTGGTCAAACATATATCGCTTTTACATTTTTAGTGGTAATCGAGTCGTGATTGACTATGATCTACTCTAAATACTAATAACGAGCCCGTCACTAAAAAGATAAATAAATCCAGGGTAAAGAATATATTTGCGGGTGATTTCGTGGTGTCAAAAGAACACCGAAATTACGCCATGAAAGTGGGCGTAACAAAAAACAGCTACATCGAAAATATCAACAACACAAACACAAAGTTGCATGTAATTAGTGGTTTTTAGTACTGTTAAAAAAAGGAGTACAATAAAACAGTCTTTGTTACAATTATGTATAATAATAGATGATTCCATTTCGCCAAATGCGTTGTCTTCGTAAAAGCATTCCACTACACATTCATCTTCTGGCCAAATGTTCTCCACTTATCTTTAGTTGAATGCTTTTGTTTACTGACCGCCAATAGTACTTGTTATGTATGTAGTCTATTCCTTCATTCACTTTTTCTGTTATCTGAAATGTCTTGATTAACCTGGTAAAACTCATCTAGAATAGAGTGTCCAATAAAATGTGTCTGCATCAAGAAAAAATACAGTTTTATTTGTTTAGTTTCTGTTGAACTGGAGAAGTTCTTTTACAGATGTTGATGAACGAATGGTAGGTACACCTTATCAACACAGAAAAGAAACTAGGCTAGTAATTTAGAACAGTAACCATTAAATGTGCCATGAACTCAGGTATTCCTTGCTTGTAAAAAATTATTTTACCCAATTATGCTTTATAAAAGTTATAAAATGATGTTTTTAGATGACTGAGGCTTGTTTGTCTATTTTCTTTGAGTTTCTCTTCATTGATTAACGCTTGCCGTTGTGTTGGCCGACGGCATGCAAAACATCAAGTATTATGCAGCTTTCTGTAATGTGATTTTACTGTTTCACTCAACTTAGACCAGATTTTATTATCTTGTTTCATTTATACGTAAGAGTTATTGTTTTTTCTGACCTTGAGGAGTATTCGTTATAGCTGATTTTGAGAAATTGTCTGAAAGCATTGTCTGTCATCTTCATATTTTTTTTTCTCATGAAATGTTCGTTGTTCAAAATAATGTCTTTTAGAATTTCATCTTTTAGTTCTATGATACTTGCAGACTGACCATGACAAAATCCTTCATATTTCTTTTAGTAAATGTGGATTCATCTGGATGATATGTTTAATAATACCCTACAGATTATAATGAATTTCCTGTGTGTAGTTTCGTGACTGTTGTTTATACTAAATAAGATTGGACTTAGTGATAGAAAGTAAATGATTGCTTCCGTGAAGTCATCCCACTTTCAACATACTAATTTTGTTTCACTGTAATTCTTTAAATCCTTTTGACATATTAAAGAAACGAGGAATCAATTGCCAAGCCATACGATCTGTCAAGCAAGTTTAGTAAGTCAAATACTTTGGTCTGCTCGTATGTAACAAACATCTAGATAGCTATAATAATAGACTCCGTGGTGCAGGTCATTGCATTTTCACCTGTCTCCTCTCTGTCACTTCGGGTTGTTAGTTTATTTTACGTGCTCGATTTTTGCACTAACGCTAGGTACTTGGTGGCCATTTGGTGTCGCTGCCTGCTCGAAAAAAGGAGCCCCCATAGCCGTAGGAGTGGCAGGACGAAGATTTGCAGAGCTTCCTGGAGGAGTTTGAGGCCGCGGTGGAGCTGGTGGGGCCCGGGGCGGAGTTGGCGGTGCTGGGGACGCTGCGGGGAGGTGAGGCAAAAGCGGTATACGATAGCCCGGACGGTGCCGCCGGGAAGACGGCGTGGGAGACGGTCACCGGGCGGCTGATGACGGAGTTCGAAAGCCCGGTGGACAGGGAGGAGGCGCCGCAGAGGTTCCGGTCGGCGAGGCTGTCGGCTGATGGTGACCCGTTGGTGCTGGCTGTGGAGCTAACGATGTTTCTGCGCCGTACGCTGCCGAGTATGGACGGGGAGTCGGGGCACAGTTGTTGGAGTCGCAAATTATCGAGAGTGTGCCTGCCGCCGTGTTCCAGCAGCGAAACTAGTGGACGCTACACGTTGGGTAGATGCTGTACCCATTCCAGACCAGCGGGCAAGAACAATGACCGAAGTGGTAATCCGGCATATTGTAGCGCGTCACAGAATACGGAAGGTGATATTAACTGACCAGGGTCCCTGTTTTGAAAGTGAAGACAGCTTATTAAAAGAGGGGACGAGTGTGGTGCGAGCTACTTATAAGTAGTATATGACCTGAGTGTTAACGTAATATCTGACAGCAGAAGATGGGGGAAGATCAAGAAAGGAAGAGTTAGAACACAATGGAATTTGTATGAAACGCATGAATAGTGACGATGGATTGATGTTTTGCAACAGGAACAGTCCAGTTCGATATGATGAACTGATATTTTGCAAATTAACGATTTACGATATGGTTTTCCGATTTTACTGAGTAACTCTGTAATTTTCGTTCAATACAATCCGGTTGCCCCACCTGTGTTCTCGTTCACTACACAAAGACTATCTGCGTAGATACGAATTCTGTCTCCGGTGTGAACTCGAATATAACATCTACAGGTCGCTCTCCCTCGAGAGTTATTTACCTGTCCGCAAGTTCTCTTACGAGTAGATTCGGTACTCAACAACCTCACGAAGGATCTTTTCACGTGATCTTGTCACGGAAAGACCTTCAAGGTTGATGGACACAGTCAGCATTGATCGTCTCATATCAGCACACGTCAATGACAGTAACCTTCCTGGTAAACGAGATTTAATGCTGGACTCGTCCAACTCACTAGCGGGATCCTTATTTTTCCTTCTGATCCCTTGCTAGCGAAATCAAAGACCTCATTCTCACGTCCCACTCAGCAGCACGCTCCATCTGCACTATCTACGGATGAAACTCCGGTTTCATGTCCAGATCAGCAGACCATGCCGCCCTTGACTTCGGATGAGATTGCAGGCTCACGAGGTACGCTCGAGACTACCGTCTCGCGTTCCAGTCGCCGCGTACGCCTACCTATACGCTTTCGCGACCAATATTCCAATCAGCAACGAATACGCGATAGGACACTATCCTCATACTACATGTATGCTACACCTTTCTTTTTTTCCTTTTTTACCCTGAGCCCACGCCTCCAACCATCGAGCTGTTAGTACCGTCAACTTCAGTTAGCCTTGGCGAAAGCTGACCTGATCACTCATGCTCTTTTCAATGCACTCAGTCGATGTTCTGGTTACGAATATATCTGGTTTCGCACTGGTCGTTATCATCGTTTATGGCTCCTTCGCTCAATCTGGTTCCGTCCTACGTCCGCAGCTTAATCTGGTCCGAACCCCTACTAACGCAATCTTCAGACTCTGGATACGAGCCACGCTGGTGTGGCATGCCAATCCGATAGACAAACGTGGCACGTCAACTCGAGCAGCAAACCTGGCACGTTACTACTGATACAGTTCAACGCAGAAGACTATCGGTGAGAACACAAGCTTCATTGGTCGCTTCCTGTTCGTCAACCCTGCCGCACTATAATCAAATGTTGGTCGACCAGCCCCCCCTCCCTCCAACGCAGACGCTATGTATCGAAAGTGTAAACCCTTTGTAGGCGGGGGCTACGCTTCTACGGTAAAAATATGATTTTTGAAAAATAAACATTATTGTACTTGTTTTGTCTAACTGCGTTGCTGACATTTTTCTCTATGTGCTGTTCCCGATTTAATGCCTAATTTCTCCTTCAATAAAACCTTGGAACATGGATTTGTTTTGATATGAATGACGCAATTGTATGGAACATTTAGTGGTGATCATAGTCAGTCTTGACTCGCTGACTAGAATATCATATCCAGTAACCATTGGTATTATTTACTCACCTTATTAGACTGTTTTTGAAGTTTGTTTTATCCTTCAATATGGTTGCTCTAAACAAGTGTAGAGGCGCTGAGTTATAAATGGAACTAGATTATATCAGTTTCAACGAATAATTATCGATTTCTTGTAAAGAAAGTTTCCCACCATTAGTAAAAGTCAGAAAGACTACTTTTTCTAAAACAATATTTTAAAATCAGTTCATTTCAAATGGTCACCATATGCTATGAGAAAATTAAAATGCTGTTTATTGTAGGATCCAAACTGAGGTTTGGACTGAGGAATAACTGTCCAGTTAGTTTAGATACGCGTCTTGCCCAGTAGAAATCAAAACAAGGGATTTGGGTAAATAACGGTTCTAAACAATTTTACGACAGCTATTCCACCAATAATTATTTAATTATTCAAATGAATGATATTCTATCCCTCATGGATAGGTCAGATTCGTTCGACAGATAATATTTGATTGCTTTATAACACAGAGTGTTTCCTATTCTGGAAGAGTGCTTCAATTCACAGTCAAAATGGATGTAAGCCATCCAATCAAAAGAGGAACAAATCAATATGGCTGTCTCCGTGACTAATGCAGTTCAGAAAGAAACACAGAAACTCAGTAAAGGCAGAGGGGATAGAAACTATAACAAAATACAAATATTATCATCTCAAAATGGAATCGAACAGATCAACAAAATGTACAACTGAAGAAGTCAATAAGGACATGTTACAAATGTATACATGTAGGGATTTTCACAAACAAAGCCTTCAAAATCAATCTTACATTATTACGATAGTGTAATAGTCAGTATCACCTTATCAAGTCTATGTGTGCAAAATGTTGCAGTATAATTGATTTCCCGGAAACATTTCCAATCAATTTTAACTTGAATGAATTTGTTGTAGCGAATACTCTTGAAGAATATGCGAATCTGACACGCTGAAACGTTGATGCGTGTTAGCTAGATCGATTATTCACTCCTCAAAATAACTAGTTGTTTTAAATAACATCTTGCACTTTATTACTCGATTTGTGCTGATTATGTTTTTCCACTGCCTATATATATATATATATATATATATATATATATATATATATATTCTGTAGCCCTATTATCATATCAACATTATAGCCTATCATAAGAATTAATATTAAGTACGGTTGTTTATACTAACCGAAATTCATCAATTACTAATAGCTGTTTACTCTGAAATGAGAATGCCGCAAGTTATGCTAACTTCATTTCATTTTTATTGGTGGGACGATAGAACATGCAAATAAAAGCAAGCAATATTATTATGAAATATGGTATCCGATTGGCCTTTTAAACACTTAAGATGACATGTAAATTTAACCTTCTCGATGACCACGAAAACCCCGCCTAGGACCCCTTAAAACTACTGCCGGCACCAAGCCGGCAGTGAAATTCATCCAGTGTTGTGCGCCTGACGACGAGCTCAATGAAGATGCTGAAGATCAATTCTATGAGAGGTCGTAGTCAGTAGTCGAGAAATGCCCAATAAAGGACCTGACCACTCTGATGAGAGACATCAAGGATGCGGCAGTCAACATCAGCCGAACAAGAGCAGAGAAAGTCAAGGCACGAGCTGAATACACAGAAGCAAACAAGCAAGTGGAGATGAACATCAAAGCCGACAAACGTAAATACGTGAAACATTTAGCAATGACGTTTGAAAAGGCTGCATGTCAACTAAATGTGAGACAGTTGTAAGATACAAGAAAGAAGCTCGCTGGAATCTATCGTAAGCCAGAACGACCAGTGAAAAGCAAGGAAGGCAAAGTAATCAGCAACACTGAAGAACAGCGAAACAGGTGGGTAGAGCACTTTAAGCAACACTGAACACACCCAACATCGAAGCAGCATCAATGAACGTCACAGTCGATTTTGGCCGACCAACAATTGAAGAGATTAGCGTGGCCATCAGATAAATCAAGAGTGGTAAAGCAGTGGGATTAGACAACATTTGAGCAGAGACAACGAAAGCAGGCGTAGCAACAACCGCAATAATATTCCACACTGTTCAATAAAATTTTAGATGAAGAACAAGTACCAACTGACCGGAAATACCGAAGAAAATTCAGCTGTATTGTGTGGTTACGTGGAAGACTATGCAAGCCATCATCCAGACGATACAGGTATTCATTAACAGTTGCCTACGCAAAATATTTTTTATCCGTTGACCAGACACTATCGGCAACAACCTGCTGTGGGGGAGAGAGAACAAACCAAAATCCAGCGGAGGAGGTAATCAGGAGTAAGCATTGGAAGTAGATAGGACACACAATACGGAAGTCACCGAACTGCGTCACAAGGCTAGCTGTCACTTGGAATCCTCAAAGTCAAAGGAAAAGAGGAAGGCCAACGAACACATTACGCTGGGAAACAGAGAAAGAGTAGGCTGAAGAAAACTAGTCGGCTGCCTATGCTCCATGAAGGGTTACAGGCGTAAGTAGTAATAACCACTATAAAAGGACCATATCTTTTGTATCTTTGAGTCTTTTTATCAGTAATCACATTCATACTCAGTACAAATTGTCTAATTATCTCAAAATGTGAAGAGGCATTATTAACCAACCGATTGATAGCTCGCGTCACATTTCGGTAGTCAACTAAATTCTGCCAGTGACTTATGACTAGTCACCATAAGAACACATTTTAATCGTCTACTTGAAACTACTAATTCGGTATACAGCCATGAAACTTGAAGTCATGTAACGAAAAGGTAGAAAACGAAACAGAAGAAACGCTTACTCAGGCAAGTTTCAAAATGTAAAGGAAACTTTTGTAATCATCGTTTTTGTTAAAGACCGGAAAATGTAGTGAAATCGTCAAGTCGGCAAAAAGCAGGGTTACAGAAATTTTCAATCTCGGCACGCCACGTCTATCTGTTAGAAATATTACAGGACTTTGACTGGATAAAATCGCTTCGGCTGATGTAGTACAGAAATTTCCGAAGAAGAAATTGTTAACAAAACAGATGTCTTCCTTTGTCTTGCATTTGAAAGTGAAGAAATTTGGGGCAGAACTAATAAATGTATTAAAAGAGTCCCGAAAAGAGGCTTTCCTGAAGTTCGAATATTTTCCATGTCAAACACAGAAAGTTCCTTATAACAACCAAAGTTTGATTAATATTCTTCATGGGTCATCTCCGAATGTATTTATCATTTGATACGTACTTGCCGATTCAATTAAATAGGAAAGATGACTTCTGCAGTTCTCAAGGTTCCATCTCCACGCAATAGAACTGTCTTGATGTTCGCATTAAAAATTCGGACTTTCATGTTGGTTGATAGTTATTATGAGTTCCAGATGTTTCTCGATTTTAGAAATGCTAGCCTTGCTTTGCCGAACCGCACCTTCATATCTGCATCAGATTAACCTGTTTTATCAGTAATGCTGTCCAGATATGTAAGAGTTTCGACATCTTCCAAAGCTTTTCCATCAAGTTTTGTTTCGTTGGTGCATGATGTGTTGTATCGGAGAATCTTGCTTTTCCCTATGTGTATATTGCGGCTTACTGCCACAGAGGCTGGTGTTATTCTGGCCGTCTTCATCTCCATCAGTTGTTGTGTGAGAGATACAGGAGCTAGATAATCTGCGAAATCCAAGTCGTCTGGCTGCATCCGAGCTGTTCACTGTATTCCACTGAGATGTTTACGTCTCCATAATCTAGTCAGTTAGAAGGGGAAAGTGAAAGTGTGTGAGTAAACAACCTTGTCTGACTTCAGCCTTTACTTGGAATGAATGTGTGAGCTTCCCTCCAAGCACTATTCTTCCTATTCAAAGAACTCCGTATGACTCTGACTAGTTTCCCAGGTGCTCCCTGTCATTTTGACGACAATAGTTGATGTAGTTGTGAATTTCATCCAGTTGATTGTTCCACAATAATCCGTGGTATCGCGACTTGACATGATCAATGTTTACGGAATGCAGCCATCAGATCTCATGTTTGGGTGCCTACTAAATCTTTCATGTGATTAAACAACCCTGTTGAAGACTTTCGCTGGTATTAAGAGAAGACTGATGCCTCTATAGATCTCGCACTCGTAGGGATCGCATTCCTATGGTATCTTGATGAAGTGTCCTTCTTTCCAGTCTGTTCGTACTTCTTCTTCCCACCGAATCTTGCTGAAGACAGTGGAGTATATTCGTGGTCACTGCTACGTCTGCTTTCAATGCCTCATTTGGGATATCTTCTGGTTGTGCTACTTTGCCGCTCTTGATTTGTCAGATGACCATGTTGATTTCCTCGATTATCGGTGGATCAACATCAATTGGGAGGTCTGTAGGTGCAGCCTCGGTATTGGGCGGGTTCAGTGGGGTTGATCGATTAAGGAGTTCTTCAAAGTGCTCTACCCACCAGTTTCGCTGTTCTTCAGTGTCAGTCATTACTTTGTTTCCTTTCCTTTTCACTGGTCATTCTGGTTTACGATACTCCCCAGCAAGCTTATTCGTTGTACCATACAGCTTTTTCACTTTTCCTTCTGTTTCACCTTTCTCTGCTATCATAACTAGACCTTCCATATATTTTTCGGCTCTTATATTCCTCTTCACTTGCTTGTGCCTTGACATTCTCTTCTCCTGTTCGCTTGATTTTGTATAGTGGCTTGATTGAATGCAGCCTATGTAGATCGACTACCAATTCATAGTGCTGTAGGGAGTCGATGCGGAGTATGGCTGCAGGAACATCGACAATGATAAATGCCCACAGATATTGTGGCATTGTAGCTTCAGACTTGCTGTTAACAGTCGGTACGACAGAAACTTGGACACCTGTATCCTCTAGGTACCTAGTGTTATTGCGATAAATGTGCACGTAAAATAAGTTGCCAACCTGAGGTAGGGGGCCGGCGATTACGGCCGCGTTTACTCGCGGCATGGGTGTTTCCTGATTGCGTGAGCAAGGGGCTCAACATGGCCAGGCAGCGGGCCCGAAGGCACGGTGAAACCGGCGAGGACCAGTGCTCACTTGGAGCGAGAAGCTACAGCCCTAAGTGATTGTGAACTAACTCGGCGGATGTGGGGTTCTGGAATGATGTAGCGGTCTCACTACTTGAGACGACTATGAATAATGTGACCTCGATCACTTGAGTTGGAGGGTGACTAAAGTCGAGGTTCATTTTCGGATGTGACGTGGAGGCAACTATGAAGTGGTCCTCAGAGCTAGTGCTCGCAATTACTTTAATCTGCTATGAGGCAAACCCTGGAAAGTGGCCTGTCCTCGAGTAGAGCTGTGATGCATTGAGCCCCGATTCCCTTGCCATGTCAGAGTCAGATGTCGAAGGTCCTGCCAAAAGTTGCGGGTACGTGGGGTGGTGACTAGAGAGCAACGTGATAATAAGGTCCTAAGCCCTTCCTACGTCGATGAGGGCAAGTGACTGAGAATTGCCTCCCTGAGACGATCATAGACACTGGGTGAATCAGGGTTCAGAACGACCTAATCAACAGCCGCTATATGATCCCCAGGTAAAATCTCCCGAGTGTAGGAGTATTTCTACCGCTGTCTCGTGGATCCTAAGTCGGGTATCGGGTACCTCAAACGAGAATTCTGGATAATGGAGGATAAAAGATCAGGTAGGAAATTGCAAACCTGTTCTTCGGAGTCTATTATATAATCAGTATTCTTATGGATTTCCAGCATTTCGAAACGTTGTCGATTGCATGATGTATATTAAGGGATATTAATAATGTTATTGCAACAAAACAAAAATGGGGATAGAAGAATAATAGACTCACTGTAATTGGCTTTCTATTTGAAGAAAGTGACAGCTCACCAGGTGTAGTGAGTGTTTTTATCGGGATTACCAAATGCAGTGGCTCGAGTCCAGGTTGACAATGGATATTACTACAGACCGATTACATTCCGGCTACTAATCGTTATCCTATCATGAATCATAGACGAGGAAAAAGATATAATCTAGATGAGGACGTGTATTTGTTGGCAATCTCGTGGTACCAAGATAACACCGAGATCGTGACGGAGAATATGGGTGACGATACAAGGAGCAGTATAATCAAGATGGTGACGTAACAGAAGGATCGTGTGTGTACAGAGTACAGATAAAAAGGAAGTTCAGCACAACAATCACAGGTACAATTGGTTGTAGTAATGAATGTTTCTATTCAACCTTTTTCTTCGTACAAGTGGAGTCACTGCAGTTGGTTGCTGCTTTCTTGTTCCTCCTTTCTTGAAAGTTATCCAATGTATCAACAGTGATCCACTCCTTAAGTCGCAGAAACTCATAACATGTTGAGATGGTTGCTTTCTTGATCCATTTCCAGTTGTTTTCTACAGTAGCTTCTACTCAACTGAGTAGATCCTGAAAGGCTTGACACTTATTGCAAGGAGCTATCTTGAATTCGTTGAGTTTGCCGATATCTCGAAGAAAGGCTGTGTCAAACTCTTGTGATGTTGTTCGCCCCGTTGTCCGATGCTTCTTGAGTTTCAGTTTCATCTTGGAAACCAGCAAGTGATGATCTGAGGTTACAAAAGCCCCGTTCTTGGATCTCGCATCCTCCATCGACCATTTGAACTTGTTATCGATGCAGATATGGTCGATTCGTTTCTGTGTGCTCCGGTGAAATTCATGTGGTTTCGTGTACCCATTTATGTGGAAATGTAGTACCAACTATAACAAGTTTGTCTAGGTCACAAAACATCTGCTGACCTCTCATCACTTTCGTTGCTTTCTCTCAGTCCATTTCGTCCACTATGATGTCTTCACATCCGGTATTGTCCATTACAACTTTGGCATTTAGGTCTCTCATCAGAGTGGTCAGGTCCTTTATTGGGCATTTCTCGACTACTGACTACGACCTCTCATAGAATTGATCTTCAGCATCTTCATTGAGATCGTCGTCAGGCGCACAACACTGAATGAATTTCACTGTAATCCCCTACCTTTGTTTTGAAGGGGGTTTTGATGATCATGGGTCCACTAGATTTCCATCCTATCAGTGCTTTTCGTGCTTGTTTGGACAACACCATTGTGACTCCTTGTGTGTGAGAGGCATTTTCTTCTTCATGGCCGGAGTAAAACAGCAGCTCTCCTGAAGCAAGTCTTCGTTGATCGACCTGCGTCCAATTGGTTTCTCGAATTCCAAGTACTACTAGGTTGCATCTTTACCTTTCTGCAGTAACTTGAATGACTCACTCAGTCTCTCACAGGCTAAAAACACTCGATGTATCTAAATGAATGGTTGTTCTGGTAGTTAGAATTTGAATCATCCTCATGGCTTCCGAATGAGCTCGGCTTTCATCATGAGACTTCACAAAGCTTCTAGTGAAGTCCTTCTAACTCCCAAGTCAGAGTTTAAATGGTTTTAATTGATTTTATGATTAGCGTTTTTTAACGGGTTAGTTTTACCTGGGCTTGGGTCGTGAAACTTTAGGAAGGACACTCCTCCCTAATCCGGGCCTAGGACCGGCAGTAACTCCCGACGGAGTTTGTTGGAAATTCTAAAGCGAATATCTTATCAAAACCTAACTGACGTCAGGGATACATACAAGCTTATGTGAGAGACCTTTTTGAATCTTAGTTCTTTTCAAAAGAACAAGTAATGCACTAATCCGTTTAATTTATAGTTAAATTTCTTTCTCATACCCTGGAAATGTCCATCGTACGCGAAATAGCTTTTACTCTTCAATGTGATTATTGAGAATAAGTATACAATGATTAAATCAACACAAAGCAAATCTTGTCCTCGCCTAGAAAAAACAACTAATTCTGAGGGCTCAGCTTTATCATCTATGATATTTCTAACATTCTAGTGAACATTGATATTTGTTCATTTGCTAAGCTGTTGAAACATTCTACATCCGAACCGCCACTTTGTTTCCACGCATTGTTGCAGCAAGTTTATTGAAGCGAGATGGGTGTAAGTTTTTTCCCCGTTGTTCTTTGCTTATAACAATGTTCATAGGTTCGAGGCAACAAAAAACATTTGAAGAGGTTAAATGCTCCGAAGCATTGGATGTTGGATAAGCTGGGGGGCAATTTCGCTCCTAGACCCAGCACAGGTCCACACAAATTGAGAGAATGTTTGCCACTCAGCATATTCTTGCGAAACCGTCTCAAATATGCACTAACTTACACAGAATGTACAAAGATACTGGCCCAGCGTCTGGTTAAAGTTGATGGCAGAGTGCGCACTGATAAAAAGTACCCCGCTGGATTCATGGATGTAATCACCATTGAAAAAACGAACGAGCATTTTCGACTTATTTACGACACGAAAGGCAGGTTCGCCATTCAGCGTATACATCCTGACGAGGCCAAATACAAGCTTTGCAAGGTAAGAAAAGTTCTTGTTGGTCATGGAGGAGTACCTTACATCGTAACTCATGATGCGAGAACCATTCGGTATCCAGACCCTAATATCAAGCCTAATGATACAATTCAAGTTGACATCGCCACTGGAAAGGTTCTAAACCACATCAAATTCGAACCAGGTAATGATGTTCTTACCTCAATGATTCTGTAGGTAATATGTGTATGGTAACCGGTGGACGCAATTTGGGACGAGTTGGAACTATTACTCAGTGGGAGCGCCATCCTGGTTCAGTCGAAATGGTCCATGTACGTGACAGCACAGGACATCAGTTTGTCACCCGTCTTAACAATATTTTCATCATCGGAAAGTCCAACAAACCGTGGATTTCTCTGCCAAAGAGTCGAGGTATCAGATTGTCCATTATTGAAGAGCGAGATAAGCGAATTCGAGCACGACGTCTTGCACACTAATTTTTGAATACATTTAGTACGGAATTCGGACTTGATTTATAATTCAGTTACACGGAATTGTTAGTCTACGACTTATCTATTTTCAACGTAGCTGTATTAACGGGATAAGGATTCGTAAGAGTACTTTCTTTGCTCAACATCGATATTCGTCAATATGACAGGAAAGTGCAGTGGACCATGATGAAATATGAATTGAGGTAGTTGAACTAGTTTTCTCTCCTTTTATGGTGATCTTGGCGCTATGTAGGGTGGTTTGACTTGACCGCTTATATTTTATTGACATTCCTACCGATGCTTTGGCTGTCAAGACCGAATTCTAAGTTTTATCGATACTATCAAACAGTTTCGAAATCCTTGAATAGTCTAATTTAGCACGTAAAAAACATAGAACCTAACTATATATACTGGAGTTTTATCACTCGAGAAACGGTACTGGTCTGTGTGTCGGCGACAATTTGTTTTTCAAACGCTAGGCTAATTAAAAAATTTGGTCGACGTAGAATTTGGCTTTGCAGCATATCAATGAATGACATGTATTCAGTCCGGTTGCTTCTTTGGCCATGTCGATCTTGAGTACTGATATCGGTTGTGACGTAAATCTGACTACGTACATTTCCGCGTCCGTCAATGTCATGATTGTTGCGCGTCAAAGGCAGTGCTAACATCCGATTGATTTTGGCAATGAGGACCCTGTCTTTCAGACACTCAGGATAAGTGCCATCATACGGTTGGAATAGTTGATCGAAAAGACAGGTCAGATCTTATCGGCTTACGATGTGCGCACTGACAAAGCTATAACCCAAAAATTTTTGCGCGGAGTGTGGAGGGATGTGTTGTGCATCTTTTCTAGGGAAAAGACTCGTATGTTTGAAGTGCAACTCACATTCTTATCGCTGCATAGACTTGAAAAATATTGGTAGTATTGACGAAAAAAGTAGTTGTCATATTGGTTTAATGTCTGGAAACCTGAAGATTAAAGTGTCCGGCCTTATAATTAAAAGCTTCGCCTAGTACATAATGGTATTTGTAGCCCCAAATATTGAAACTGAAGACTTTTACAGGTAAACGTGTACGCGTTTAAGTCATGTTGATAGCGGCCTCAATTCCGATAGTAGGTTGGTGATAAGTTGGCGCAAACATCCCATAGCCCAAGTTTAACCGATTGTTGTCAATCAGTTAGGTGATTAAGGTAGACAACTTATAGTGAAAAGTAGTGCCAATTGCTACTTCTCGCATCTACAAGAACCTTTAGACGTACACAGCAAACTCATCCCAACTGGCCCTGAACATGATGAAGAACGAAGTCAACTTAGGCGCAGGCTGATAAAAAGCCTGCGCAACGACCGTGAACAGTGGTGGGTAGAGAGAGAGATGGAAAAGGCGGCGGCGATAGGCAACTATTTAGACTCATCAAGGAAACTGGTACTAGGAACCCAAGTGTGAGAGACTATTTCAGAAAAGGATGGTCTTATGATCCATTCTCAATGCAGGACACTTTAAGGATCAGTTCAATTGGCCTCGAGCCACTCTTCGGTTACCCACGATCTCCAGTCATCCTGATTGGCAAGTCGACGTAAGTCCCCCTAGTCTTTATGAATTTGAGAAAGCGTTAGGAAGTCTGAAGCGAGGGCGAGCTGCAGGTCCTGATAGACTTACCCCTGAGATATTTAAGGATGATGGTCCAGTTTTAGTAGCTAGGTTGACTGAGATCTGGGAACAAGACGTAATCCCGTCCGACTGGTCTCACTCACTGATTGTCTCAATCTATAAGAAAGGACAAAAGTCTTCTTGTGACAATCACAGGGGAATAAGTCTAACTAATATAGTTTCTAAACTATTGGCCTCAATAATACTTCGACGCTTAACGAAAGCTCGTGAAAAGCAGACTAGAGAAAACCAGGCTGGTTTCAGACCTTGACGTGGCTGTATAGACCACATCTTCACACGACTGATCCTGGAACACAGACACACATTTAGACGTCCGACAATAGTCGTGTTCCTGGACCTAAAAGCGGCATTTGACTCAGTGGATCTTGAGGTTCTGTGGCAGTGTCTGTCATTGAAAGGTGTACCAAAGAAGTACATTAACCTTATACAAGCTCTCTACTCGAACACCACTGGTCGAGTGAGAGCTTATGGCGAGCTGTCAACGGAATTCTTCACCAGGGATGTCCACTTTCTCCATCCTTGTTTAATTTTATCATAGACATGTTTCTAGAAATAACCTTATCCTCGTCTGAATTTTCAGGAGTAGACCTTCTACCAGGTGGCTCGCTTATTGACTTAGAATATGCCGATGACATAGTCCTACTTGATGAAGACGCTGACAAAATGCAGAGTCTTCTGACTACCATAAGCAACAATGCAAGCATGTTCGGGATGCGGATTCCCCCTCGAAATGAAAAATGTTGCTTCAAGACTGGGTTGCATCGGCACCTGAACTAGTGATAGGGAGTGAAGTAGTCGAGCGTGTTGACCGCTTCACTCACCTGGGGAGTCTCATCAGTGCTGGTGACTGACGAAATCTCAGCTCGGATACAGAAGACTCGATTGGCTTTCGCCAACTTGCGTCACCTATGGCGTAGGCGAGATATCCGTTTGCTGACTAAAGGACGAGTGTACTGTGCAGTGGTTCGCTCCGTCTTACTTTATGGCTGTGAAACATGACCAATGAGAGTAGAAGATATTCGTAGGTTACTAGTTTTCGATCATAGGTGTCTTCGAAGCATTGCTCGTATATCGTGGGACACCCGAGTGAGCAACGCTGTTATTAGGGATCGGGTGCTAGGTAAGAATGGAAGATCAATAGATGAAGTAATGAAACTTCATCAGTTGAGGTGGTTGGGACGTGTGTTACGTATGCCGAACCACCGACTGCCTCGACGAATTTTGTTTTGTAGTGTAGGAATAGGTTGGAAGAAAGTTAGGGGCGGCCAGACCAAAACATGGCAGAAATCCATGAAGTCATTGACGAGTGGACTTAGCCATGTCGGTAATTGTCGATTACCTGGTTGGGGTCCGCGAAATGATAGTAATCGATGGTTAGAGACCTGAATTGACATGGCTCGAAATCGTTTGCAATGGCGCCGGTGCATTTATTCTTTGTGTTCTCTCAAATCCTAATCTTCTGGATTTTTCAACTTTGTAAACTTTTCCCACTGAATCATACTTCTTGAATAATATCTTCTAATCCTAACCTCTCCGATTACTTCTAATACCTTGACTACCTCTTCTACTATTGGATTTGAATTGACAATTACATCTCTGTGCTGATGTGGTATGGCGACATGAACTGATGTACTTACGTACGAAGTTCTACGTTGCATCTGACTGACTGACAAGCTCGGCGGACGGGCTTAAATAGTTGACGATGTCGTACTTGATCAGCAACACCATGTAAACTTTTAAAATACGTCCAATCGTCCAATCTGAGCTAGTGCGTGGACGTTGTAGAATATTGTTTAAAACAGTTCATGACGTTTTAGTTGGAAAGACTATCAACATAGTACGTTGACCATATGGACTGGCGCCTTGTCTTGGTTCAGCCGCCCACAGCTTTCTTGAAACCTAGTCCTACACAATCAGACGTTGCCCCATGTAGGCGGTCGTTGGACATACGTAACACTTGTTCCAACTGCCTCAATTGATGAGGACTTACAACTACATCAGCCAATTCTCCACTCATACTTAACTTCGGACCTGCTCACCTGTTCGTTCCACGATATGCGAGCAATACCTCGAATAGACTTATAATCAAAAACCTTCAGTCCACATATCCTCTACTCTCACACATCATGTTTCAGAGTGGGAAAGTAGAACAAAGAGGACTGCTGCACACTGCTTTCGGTTCGCCAACAGAGATCTCGTCTGTGCTAAAAGTGACGCAAGTGGACAAAGACCAACAACTTTCTGGGTTTTGCTGGACGGTAGGGTTGATGAGACTCCTAAATGAAGAGCTCGACGTATCCAGTTACTTTACTTCCTATCACCAGTCCTGAAGCAACGTGTTGCATTTAGGGGAAGAGAAGCACCCCCCCAGACATGCTGATCAGAAGACCAAAATTTGTCAGCGTCATCTGCGTATTTTTGAGTCTTAGTAGCAAATAGACTCCGAAAAAGATAGTAGTTGAAGAAAATGTTATTTCTAAGTGGATATCGCTGACAAACCTAAATAAAAAAGACAGGGAAACCTTGACGAAACCCATTTTGGTTTGACAGCTCGCTGCAAACTGTGATTTGGTCAATAGCGTTCGAGTAGAGAGCCTTCACCGGGTCCATATGTTTCTTTAGCACGCCTATTAATGAAAAGCACTGCTACAAAACCTTCCGATCAACAAAGTCGATCGCGACTTTGAGGTCAAGAAATACAACTATAGTCAAACGTTGATAATTATGACTATGTCATAATATCACATTCAACTCGACTGCTAAAACTGGATCACCGTCCTTAAAGATTTCTGAGGTTAAGACAGGTGCTGCTCTCCCTTGTTTCAAACTAACCATAATCTTTTCAAATTCATTAAGTGTTGAGGAACTCGAGTCAATTTGCCATTCAGTCTGCTCGGAGATTAGTTGTAGCCCAGTTGAACTGACCTGCAAAGTGCTCTGTCCATCGGTCTAATCTTTTAAACTGAAAGAAAGTAATCGTCCTGCCTCTCTGAAAGTCTCACCGAGATCTGCTCTTATAATACATGCTTTCTAGATGAGTTGGAATATTTATTCAGTACCATCTGATGTAACTGCCATTTCTATCTCTTGCTTTCATTGCCCATAACTGAGTAGACTTTATATTAGTTACGTTTACGTTGTCGTCATTCTTCATCGTCCTCCGAGCCTAACACATTAGGTTCCCGATCATCTAATAACTTAGTGAATGCCGATGATATCCACTGGTCTTTCCTAACCTTTCGACTTAAGTAACTAATAGATGTCATTGTTCTTTTTACTGCAGCCTGGCTATTTTTCCAAACTTCTCAGGATGAACTGTTTCGCTGCAGTCGGTTAGGTATCTGGACAATTTTTCTTATACTCTGCGTTTTCATCTTATATTTGATTTATTAGAGATGTTCCTATTAAAACCTCCGTACGTCCAACTAAAATGATAGGTTTCATTGAGGTATGGCTGGAGTTCAACCACGTGCTACACTATGAGAAGTAGTCTTCTATCGACCGTGCTGATTTTAGAGCTCACCATGTGAGATATCTTTCCTTATGCTCCAAGTTTGTACTTGCCACAAATAACGGGTCGTCTGACAAACATTGCAGCAAACAGGTTGGGACTCTATAAGACCTACCTAAGTGTTTTTATTGTCCCCAGGGTACCTTTCCTAGCCTGTTTAAGATGAAATTAATAGAGTCATTGAGACTACTGAACTTCCATTTATCTCCAGAGCATATACATAGGAACCAATAGGGTTAGAATGGTTCATTTAACTGTCACATCCTTATCCGGTATTACAAGCTGTACAAACGTAGATTGTAGAATTATCATATAAAATATCTAATATTCTTAAACGTCACGCTCATGTTCTGAAAAATATTAAGAAATCTAAGGCCTTTCAGTTGTAAACAATACTTTTATTGCATAATGTTTTGAGTATCTCAGAAATGTACATTTCTCAATATACACGTAATTGAGGTTGTAGCGAAAGGTTTCTACACCGCATATCCTTATCCTCTCTTATCACCTGATGTTCAGAAAATGAATGGCTATATGTAAGATCATTTTATAAGTTTTTACTACAGTCGATACTTTTTATGAATGACAAGGACTGATTTTTTGATCAAATTTTTAGATAGATGCATCTGCTATCCTTTGGGTTTGGAAAATAATCCATATAATTTCATATGATCAATCACACAGTAGCCTGTTATTGAAAACATAGAGAACAAGCGATGAGTATTAATCTTAATCATTGATTATTACAAAAAGAATAAAATACAACTACATTTTTACAAGTGACTAAGTGAATTTTGTGACAAATACTAAAAGCTGTACATTAAGAGATATTAGTATGAATATAGTATCAACAATTAGGCACTGTTTGAAAATACGAAATACCGCTTAGATACAGTTGTAGGTACTCTGGAAAAAAAAGTGAGCGTTACATCCTGTCTAGCAAATTAATGAAATCAAGTGGTAAGGTAAAACACTCCTATTTCACAAGCCAACACATAATACTGGACATTCTTAACGCAGCTGAAATATAGATGGCGTACTTTCTGGTTTGTACTTTAGTTCGAGAGATTGAAACCTGAAAGAAAGCATAAACAACATAGAATACAAAAGCATACATTTCTGAGTTAAGATGATAGTAATAGCCTAGAACATGTCCAATAGATTTTTGTAATCCGATATAATAAAATCCAGCGAATGACGCTCCTTCTATATGTTTCAAACCGGGATCTGGAACAATGAACTTTTCCTAAGAAGATTTTAACACTAACAAAAACAACTCACTTTCCACCTCATAAATATTGTGTCGGATGTTTCTAAAATAGAATAGTCGAAGCTATCTATATGAAAGTTCCCAAGAGAACTGGTTGCTGGTATTTTTTCCTGAAAATAAATTGATAATCACTTAGACAAATACCCAATGTAAAACATCTGTTTCCATTGTCGCATCCCATTTACCTGTCATGAATGGGTGTAGTCTACTTATTATTTCTCCTTCGAAATATGTGGTCAGACTTGGATACTCTTGAGTCAAATTCTCAATTTTCATAAAACCGTACACCATTTTTTGCTTCATATCGACATACTGAATAAAGGTCATGATTATTTGAGATATCGTCTTGCTTGTATAGTTACTTCCACGTTATACTTCTTACCCTTGGATCGTTGAGAACCTGTAAAAACAGCACCACTGCAAAGACATGATGTTATAGTTGTATGTGGAAGCTCCTGTGGTAGCAGATCGACATCAAAAACACCAAGCATTCGTAATGTGATTACTTTCTTAAATTTAACGTGATGAGACCTTGTTTTTGCATGGGGAATAAATAGACAAATTTATAGAAACGATAACAATGTGTAGTATTCCGAACAAAATTCAATGAAATAAACTTTTGAAAGTAACGAACAGAAAATTTGATAACTGATAAATCGTTTTCATAAATGATATGTGACAAGAAAAAGACGTCAGAAGATTGATATAAATAAATTATTCTTAAAAAGCGCCTTATTCAGATAGCCATTACGTATTCTATTCTACATTCCTAGAAATTTTGTTTTCTCGATTTTTCAGTTTATTCCTCCACAATACTCATATGTTTAACCTACAAACAAGTGTTTGTTTAAGCAACCTTTTATTCCTCCACAGCTGTCTTTTATTATTTTAAGTCTAAATATCAAAATCAACTTGAATAGACTTCCGGTGTTAAACGAATATACTTATTTACTAGTAAATGATAATAACATCAGTTATAAATTCTAAGTAGTAGAAAAGTATCTATGACGTAAACCAGCTCATATTCTTCTACGACTTGTTTTTTTGCTTCGTTTTCGTTTACAGACGGGGGAAATTGTATGTAACATCATTTTGTTCAGCCACCTGTGTTTTTCAAGAAAGTATTCACATCTCAATGAGTACTGTTCATGGTAGAATACGATATTCCATGAGTAACACATTCTAGGTATTTGAGTTACTGGAGGTTCGTACATGCATCACCCGACCCCTTAAGCACATGCTTGAGTAGCTGTTATTGAAATTTTTCATAGATTAGAGCAATGCAGACAAACGGTTACTTGCAATCGTATTCTTGAAGTCTAATTACACACTTTGGGAAGTTAGGTAATCTCCCACCGACTATTTCAAACAGCGAATTATTGAAATACGGACTACTATTATTCATCGATTTGATGTGCCAAATTATTGGTTAAGTCTCATTTACTACACTCACAGATAGTACTAGTGAGGTTATTATGACAGTACCAATTGCTTTAACATATGGCGTAAACATCTAGTTCCACACACTAAGTCTGAGGCTTTCTCAGGTGTTATTTGCTTGAAAAAGCAAGAAATATTTGCTAAGATATCTTCTGGCCGCGGAATAACTAGGTTAACCATGAGAAAATCCTTTTATTCCTTCTGAAAAAAATATTGCAAGTTCACACCTGATATTAAAGCCACCGAGTAGGAGTAACTCAAACCCAAGGCGAAGTGAATTTTTTGTATATGATAAACGCTTCGAAAGATACAATTTAATCTAACGATTGAGTGATGAATATGACTTACAGTTCAATAATCCGGAACGTAGATATGGCCTTTAGGTTTTCAAAATTTGACAACTGTATTCCAATGTCTAATGATTTTTGGAAGGTTCCTTATGAAGTTATGGACGAAAAAGAAGGAGCTTTTGATGCGTTTGTATATCTGGAATAATTTATTAGCCAACAAAAGTATGCGAGGACAATTTTATATCAAAACCAGAATAAGGGAAGTTTATATAACACATAAATACTGGACAGTTAGGAATATATATGTTTCATGTTATAAATCTAGGGAGCTGGATGAACAACCTCAAAGTTCTGCAATATCTGATCATATATTTCATTTTCAGCCCACTGATAAGACATGAGTGTCTAACTAACTGATTTCGAGAAATCAAGCTTCGCTGTAAGCAATACACTAGCCTAAAATTGGAGTATATTCGATGATTGTTTTTCCTTACCAGTGGATAGTCAGAAGGTGACCATACAATCCTTGTCACGCCACCAAAAAAAAGGGCAAAAATCCCGTTGTATGCCTAGACTCCTTACAGCAAATTGCAGTCCAAGCGTTTCCCAAGTTGGATGCCACTGGACGAGACGAATTGGTACGCTCCCGTTTCGTCGAAGGGCTGGTGCACGGCCTACTAAGAGAACACCTACCCCGAATGCCACCTGTCAGTACCACCGATTTGAAGAGGACAGCACTTCGGTTTATTACGGTAGACAGGCTGTCAAGCTCATCAGAAGCCCAACAACATTAAGTGATGACCGTGAAAGCAACCATCCAACCCAGTCACGTGGATAGATTCCGGAGAGCCACATCCTCAGCCGAGATACTAGACATGGGGTGTCAAAGTCGAACCGGAACAGACGATCATCATACAACAACTACTATGTCGTCAAACTGAATGTGTCTATTGCAGGCGTTTTGGCAGGAACTCTTGGAGATATAGTCATAACCGATCCCGTAATCCAGGTGAGCCGTGTCCTTACTATTTATCTTCTTGTCATGTTAATCGGATCTGCCCCATCACCCTCAAAGGTAGAGTACAAGTTGTGGCGATTGGAATACTGTTAGACACTGGGGCTTCAGCATCCCTTATCAAGGAAGAGTTCCTGCAGAATATGAACCATAAAGCTCAGCAAAAACGATGCTCTTTCGCGTTAAAAACAGTTAGTGGTGACCCCCTTAAAGTGTGCTATAAGACGCTGTTAAAAAAGATGATAGAGAAGTATCCGTTTCTTCGTGAGTTCTTAGTTTGTCCAGCGTTAACCTGGAACATGATACTCGGCGTTGATTTCATGTTAAAACACCATGTCTCTATATTCATGGATGGGGTAGAAGCAAAAATCGGTGATGTTACGGTACGCCTACACCAGTATGACGGGGCGAATATGCCTGTAGCCCACGTTGGAACTTCAGAACTGGTAGGTCAGGTAAAAAGCAACCAAATGATAAGGGAAAATGATGGTTATGCAACAATTGCTGTGCTTCAAAGGTTTTGTTTTGTGTTCGAGACAAGTATTTCTGGAAATCGTATGAATACAGTGCAACACTCTGTTTTCACAGGGGACCATATGCCACTCCGGCAGCCGCCTCGCAGAGTACCCGTACACTACCGACCACAACTAGAATCGATGATAAAGGATATTTTCGAGTAAAAGATTATAGTCCCTTTATCTTCCCCCTGAGCATCACCAATTTTCTTGTTAAGAAGGAAGATTCTTCGCTCCGACTTTGTGTAGAATACAGACGCCTTAATGCCATAACTAAACGCGATTCTTCCGCGGATCGATGGTACACTGGATGCCTTAAAAGGTGCTTATCGGTTCTCCACCTTGGACCTAGCATCTGGGCAAAAGGAAGTTCGACTGCACGATAGGAATAAATCTGTATTTATAGTACCAAATGGTTTACATAAATTCCAAGTAATGACTTTCGGTTTAACGAATGCCTCGGCTACTTTTCAAAGATTGACTGAAACAGTATTACATGACATAGCGCCCCACAAATGCATGATTTATCTTGATGACATTACTGTATACGGTAGCACACCCGAACAACACAATGCTGACCTGAGAGCCGTTCTACAGGGTCTTAGACAACATAGCCTAAAAGTAAAACCGTCCAAATGCCGCCTTCTGCAGAAAGGATTAGTATTCTTGGGGTGGAGTGGGCACAGATAACGAAAAGGCACGTGCCATTGTTACTTGACCGCAACCAAAAACACCCGAAGACTTTCGTAGTTTCATGGGTCTCGCATCTTATTACAGACGTCTTGTCTGTGACTTTGCATCCTTAGCAGCACGTTTGCACTGGTTGACATAAAGGACGGAAATTTCTATAGACCACTGAGTGTCAACAAGCATTTGAGGCGTTGAAGGCACGATTAACCTCCCCACCTATATTAGCCTTTCCCGATACCTCAGCAGACGGAGGCGAATTCATAATCGATACGGATGCTAGTTCCTCAGCTATTGGATCATTTCTGTCACAAGTAGCTCGAGACTGCCAGGAGAGACTCATCGCATACGCCAGTCGATGACTAAACAAGAGCGAAGCACGGTGTTCCACAACACGCCGAGAGATGTTAGTATTAGTAAAATTCTTACAGCACTTCCGTCATTATCGACTGGGTAGACCTTTTCGTGTACGCACGGACCATCGTGCATTACAGTGGCTTCGTTCTTTCCGCGAACCAGAAGGACTAGTAGCATGCTGGCAGGAGCGGTTGCAACAATTTGATTTCACATACGGATGCAGATTCCTGCTCTCACATACCTAATAATAATGCAATTGTGAGTACAGCCATAGAGACAGAGTGGCCCTCTCTGCAAGCAACAGATCCGGATTTACAGATTATATACCAAAGACACTTACATGAAACAATAAGCCGTCCATTAGGGAGTTAAGAGATCGATACCTTGCAACTCATCGTATTTGTAACAACTATTCCTAGTTAATTAGTCCAGACAACCCCTGCTGACAGTACCACAAGTAAAGACCCAGAGTATTTTGGAGCAAGTTCATCGCGAACTCAGGCACGCAAGAGAATGAAAAACTGAATATGCTGTTCGCCAGCGCTTCTGGTGGCAGTCTATTCACGAAAACGGGACTGAGTTTTGCAAAAACTGTAACACGTGTAGCCGCATAAACAGGCAACCCTTTTTCTTTACAAAACCTGTCATTTAATTTTCAAATAAAAAGTGCCGAGAATACCACTTCGTGTTCTCTCTTGGCATGAAGTACTCAGCTAACCTTGTGTGTTTAGATCTTGTCCGCCCTTCAGTGACTATTTGTTACACGTGTTACAGGAGGATCCTTCGTAGCGTTCACGACCCAAGCCTAGGTAAAACTGACCCGTTAAAAAACGCTAATCATAAAATCAATTAAAACCATTTAAACTCTGACTTGGGAGTTAGAAGGACTTCACTAGAAGCTTTGTGAAGTCTCATGATGAAAGCCGAGCTCATTCGGAAGCCATGAGGATGATTCAAATTCTAACTACCAGAACAACCATTCATTTAGATACATCGAGTGTTTTTAGCCTGTGAGAGACTGAGTGAGTCATTCAAGTTACTGCAGAAAGGTAAAGATGCAACCTAGTAGTACTTGGAATTCGAGAAACCAATTGGACGCAGGTCGATCAACGAAGACTTGCTTCAGGAGAGCTGCTGTTTTACTCCGGCCATGAAGAAGAAAATGCCTCTCACACACAAGGAGTCACAATGGTGTTGTCCAAACAAGCACGAAAAGCACTGATAGGATGGAAATCTAGTGGACCCATGATCATCAAAACCCCCTTCAAAACAAAGATAGGGGATTACAGTGAAATTCATTCAGTGTTGTGCGCCTGACGACGATCTCAATGAAGATGCTGAAGATCAATTCTATGAGAGGTCGTAGTCAGTAGTCGAGAAATGCCCAATAAAGGACCTGACCACTCTGATGAGAGACCTAAATGCCAAAGTTGTAATGGACAATACCCGATGTGAAGACTGTAAATTTATTTCTACAGTGGCCGTCCCAATTGGTTCCAATAGAGGCACTCCTGTACGCTTCTCCCAGCTCCGGGTCCCAACCAATTCAAAAAGGACAAAATTCTAGGAGAAAACGTCTCTGTATTAGTTAAAAAATGGAAATACAAAGCATTACGGATATAGTGCTTCTTCCAGGGTAAAGTTACTCCGCAGAGTATCCGACACAATAACAAATAAGTGACGCTAAGTCCAGCGGCCACTGCGTCCGTCCAAAAATGTGGCGGTAGCCATATTATATCAAATTTAAACAACATATGTACAGTTCAGAAGCAAACACAAAAACTTCAATATAAGTACAAAATATAGAAAGAATAACAATATACAATGATAAAATCTCAAATTGGAATCAAATAAAATACCAAAAATGTCAAAGGAAAAAGTCCGTCATATCATAGCAGAAATATGTAAACATGGAGGGATTTTCCAAAAAACAAAACATTCAAAAAGGATTCTACACCGGCCCGCAAAATCCCTCCATGCAAAAGGAGCAAGCGTTAATGACACTTTATTTAGGGTTCCCCGTTATCCCCTAATCCACACCGGAATAACGTGTAGGACTTACAGCAGTACGCCTACCCGCCATCCAACATGGATATGACCTATCGTGTTAACTAGGTACCTATACTTTCCCATCAGGCCCTTGATTCCCCTATCTATCGTGGCATGACCTAACGGTAGTATAAACCTTACCCAATTAACCCACACGAACATGAACAACACGTCGTAAAACTGGTCATATCCTATCCAAAGACTACATTCTCCATCATGGGGACGAGTCGCCAATCCACCACCACTTGCTCCGATCAGCAGATACAATGAAGCCCGTGATGCTAACTTATCAACAGAAATTTTTGACCCATAAATAATATGCAAGGGTGGGATCTCCAATTTTGACATTTCATCGTCTCCAGAAGACTTTAAGTAGCATGACGTGGGATCAATATTTATCTTTCCATCTCCCGATGCAGAGGAGGTTTGATCAGTGTTCGTCATGGTCGGTAACTCATTTGTCACATCAGTGACATCCAGTTTATTATCAACGTCTAAATGATTCCGTTCTGTCAGACAAGTCGCGTCGATTCGGTGTGCATTAGCATCCGTTTCAGAGACACAAGACATATGCTCATCAATAGCATCGTCATCACCCAGCACTGTAGACTGGCTGTTAACATCAAACACTTTCTTCTCATCATCACTCGACTGACAGTCAACCGTAATAGGAACAGTTACAGTTGCACAACCTTGGGCATCTTCAATCAACTTAACCTTCGTGACGAGGTCCAATGACGTCGAAACACTAGGAGGCTCATTCGATGAAGTTGATAAACTAGTCACTATAAGTGGACTGCTGACACTTTCTATCTCCTTATTATCACTGTCACTACTAAGGTTCTGATGGCTACTATTTCCATGGCTAGTCGTAGCATCCGAAAGAGCATGAGGTTTAGGCTTCTTAATAAAAGTAGCATCATGTTGTCTCCTAGGCTTCTTAGCCGTTACTGTACCACCATCACTTATCCTAGAATCTACTCTAGGTCCAGTTATATAATTTACCCTAACTGAAGGGTTCCGAAAATAAGCTTTATTCCGTTCAGACAATCCTGCCTGGGCCTTACTCATATTTGCTGAACTCATTAACCCCTGATTACTCGAATCCAAATAACCGTTCCAGGCTTTTCGAGCAGCTATGAGGCTTTTATCATCACACACTTCGGATCCATCTTGATGCCTACACTTTTCACCTTTTTCTTTCTTTTCCATTCTTAGAAAAGCCATCTTATCTGTTACACCAACCGGCTTCTTGCTAGGATACGCATCAAGAGGTTTTACATCGTTACGGTCACATACTCGTCCTTTATCAGCGTATGCTTTCGTGATATAATTGACAACTCTTTTATCTTCCGAGCGTGCTTTAGGTAGAAACGAAAAATCCTCATGTCTCGCACGCAGACCACTAGTAGCTTCCGTATTATTTCCTGTTTTAGCCTGATAAGCTAATCTTCCAAACCTACTACTAGCTATCTTAGCACGAGACATAATAAATTCCGTCAATTCATTGAAACTAGGCTCTCTCTCCTCTTCGTCCCACTTGATTACTAGCTCTGCCCACTGGGCTTGCATTCGACGAGGTAAGAGCCTGACTATTCGTTCTAAAGTAACCATGGAATTAAGTTCCGTTGTGCAATTTAGCTGTTCTAAAGTTAAAGCAGCATTCTGCATTTTAATAGCCAAATTCGTCAATAATTCAGGATCATTGAAATCTACATTCCCAGTTCTAAATAAATCCTCTAAGGTTTCTCGGGCTATTACATGCGACTGTCCAAAGAGCTGTTTTAAAATGGCCTTAGCTCTCTTATATCCTGCTTGTGGATCCATAATAATACAGCCTTCAATCGCATTTTTTGCTTTTCCCTTACAATAATGAATTAAATACAAGAAACGCACTTGATCGTCTTTTATTCGGGGTTCTATAAACGTCTCGAATTGTCGCATGAACCTAAAATAGTCGCGAGACCTTCCATCAAAAAATGAGAGTTCAACCTTAGGTAGTTCTAAACCCTCTATCGATGTCTTTCGTATCTGATCGGTCTCTGGTACTTTAGAACTCTCACTTAATCCTGATTCCTTAATGCCTGCCGAGGGTGACTTACAATAATAAATATCAGACATAACATGTGGGTTACCCATAAAAAGTCATCATTAACGACTTGCCTAGAGCCCTGTGATCCGTCGAGCTTTTCCACCCTCCTCATGTGTGATTTTTTTCTGTTTGACATCATAAATGAAGTTCAAAAGGAAAGGTAACAAATACAAAATATAGTAATTCCACAGTTCAGCTTCGGAATATGATAAATAATCCAACTTCTTTCTCCAAGAAAGTCTAGTGGGATAAACGATTAAAATTCCAAATGTTTCTTTATAATTCTTAATAATCCAACTGTAATCGTAATAGAATTATATCCAGACTGTAAATTTATTTCTACAGTGGCCGTCCCAATTGGTTCCAATAGAGGCACTCCTGTACGCTTCTCCCAGCTCCGGGTCCCAACCAATTCAAAAAGGACAAAATTCTAGGAGAAAACGTCTCTGTATTAGTTAAAAAATGGAAATACAAAGCATTACGGATATAGTGCTTCTTCCAGGGTAAAGTTACTCCGCAGAGTATCCGACACAATAACAAATAAGTGACGCTAAGTCCAGCGGCCACTGCGTCCGTCCAAAAATGTGGCGGTAGCCATATTATATCAAATTTAAACAACATATGTACAGTTCAGAAGCAAACACAAAAACTTCAATATAAGTACAAAATATAGAAAGAATAACAATATACAATGATAAAATCTCAAATTGGAATCAAATAAAATACCAAAAATGTCAAAGGAAAAAGTCCGTCATATCATAGCAGAAATATGTAAACATGGAGGGATTTTCCAAAAAACAAAACATTCAAAAAGGATTCTACAAAGACATCATAGTGGACGAAATGGACTGAGAGAAAGCAACGAAAGTGATGAGAGGTCAGTAAACCTATTTTGCCTTCAACAAACTGGTCATTGGTCACCATACTCGCACGCAAACGTATACACCGGGTCACACTACTCTCAACCGAATCCACCATATCTGAATCAATAAAAATTTGAGAAGGACCATGCAGGACGTGAGAAACAAGAGAGGAGTTGTTATAACCTCAGATCATCACTTGCTGGTTTCCAACATGAAATTGAAACTTAAGAAGCACCGGACCATGGGGCGAGCAGGTTCATATCCTTATATGCTTGACGGGTTGTTTGCTAATGTTAGCTGTCTGAACTAATCTGAACCGGGTAATTTTACATCGGCTGTCTGATTGAGTTTAAGTGAGGTTGATTGGGTGTAGCAAGGGCACATCTACTCTGGTTAGTTACCAGCTGGTCTACACGACGTCAGATTGACTTGATCTAACATAGACGTGTCACGATGCAGCTTGGTACTGATCAACATTTTCATTAGTTCGGCTGATTCTCGGGTAATAATTCAAGTCTCGAATGGTCACTATGATTCCATCACTGTCGCCAATTGTTACGCACGCAAGTCAACACGTAATATGGTACGCTTTGACTACTACGAGTTCAACTTAGTCAGTTAACGAGAGAGAGACAGTGATCCAGTGACATGATATGCTACTCTAATCCTTTGGCCAGTCTAACTGAAGAAAAAGTCTTGATATGGCGTACAAAGTGTATTCTACAAACATACAGAAAGTAATATATCCGAGTTCAGAAGCGGATGAGTATCCCGTGCGAAGGATCCGGATCATAAAACGTTCCAGATAATAGATATTTATATATTTCGTTCGAATACGAAACAACATTGAAGTATGTGACTTTGATAGTTAGGACGACCAATAAAAAAGCAAGATTGGAAGAATGTGACATGCTCAAGTTTAAATGAGCATAAGAGCTGAACAGTAATAGAAGTTCGGTGGTGTAGATGAGTTATTGCTGTATGAATGACGTTCTGCTAAGTTGATACACTGGTTTAACCCAGTCAAATATAAACAAACTGAATTTTAAGGGAGGTCCTATATTAGTTATTGTGAAGGGCGTGTAGCACAGAGTTCGTAATAATGATATGAAGAGGATGGGTGACTAAAGGTCGATGTGCATTCAGTAAGACTAATAAGGTCAGCATCAATGTTTAAGGCTTAAAAACCATTAATTTTGGGGACTGATTTACAAGTACAAATTTTTATCATCCGAATTATAGATTTATTCTAGTCAGCAATCACTCCTTTCACTCAGATATCCAATACAAGTTGAGGTCAGCTCCACGATCATGCCAGTACCTGAAGTTTAATTGCTAGATAGCTCACCTGTCATTTTTAGACTTCCGCTTGTTTAAAATGTCTGAATAATTGGCCATTTAATTACTATTAAGCATTCCTTTCGATTGCCTAAACTAGGGAATCTTCCTTTGATATTATTCAACACTGTAAGGAACATTGTGCTTCGCCATGTGATTGTTGCTAGTTTCGAAAACCCTACTACCTGAAAACATTACGCTTTACCCACTCACAAATAACTACAGAAACGAACAGAAGTAGTTCAACCGAGTAGATAGAATGCATTTCACCGAACGTTTTAAAAAATTTTAAACTATACTGAGGCGGGAAAACGCTAGGTGAAAGAAATAATCTTGTTTGTCCTTGTTCGGTTAAGTGATATTGGATATTGTCCGTCCGAAAAATTTGATATATTGACCTTGAGCGCTACAATGGACGGGCTGGAGAAACCACAATCTTACTTAAATTGGACAACCACTCAAGTCATATCTTGGCTTTCTGGTATTTAAAAACTACTTAACTAGCTTTTTGCTAGGGTTGGACGACGCTATTGGACCGTATCTATCTTCGTTTAGTTCGAAAAATATAAATGGAAAATGGCTTAGCTCACTGACTGCTGATGTTTTGGACAAGTATGGAGTTCACAAGATTGGCCATCAAATGATCATCATGGAGAAAGTCAAGCAACTACAATACCAGTTTTCTTCTTTCGATAACGAAACACTTCAGTCAGTTTTATTGCGTGTTTCACGTTCGTGTACGTGCATTGTCACAGCAATAAACTCTCTTATGGCTATAACTAAGAGACAAGATGCTGACAGTCCTTATCCGGGGATTCTTTTAGATATTCAGGGGGCTGTCTCCTACATTCTTAGTTGTATACTGAACTTAATGTCTACGATTGGAAATGCTGCATCCTGGCTGGAGCGGTTAGTTTTTAGCTATTTAGATATAATAAAATAGACCTCCTTTCTCTTTTCTTCCTGATATGGTTGTTTTTCGACAATTTCTTGTTGAAAATGCCATAATCACTAATAGGCTGTCTCAACAGGCTATAAGTACTCAATGTAATGAACACTTTAAGGAGATACTTGATTATGTATGTCGAAAAATTCGTATTGTCATATTTAAGATTGAACCAATGAAAAGTCGTGTCGAAGATGTCCTTCAAAATTGTGGTGATTCTATTCTACTAACTCCATGTGGGATCGAAATGGTGCAAATACGGAAACTTGACTCAGCTGATTTTGTAAGTTCCCTTTTGAGTTTTTTAACTCCTGATTTGTCTGTTGTGATATTTTACCGTGTTTCACTTCATTTGGCGTGTGTAAATTTTCATTCATACATTCTTAAGCACCAAATAATCATTGTTTGCCTTATTATCCTTGTGTACAAGCTCACTTTAGTTACCATATTTTTACAACTGTTAATCACGTTTGACCCTATTTTTGATACTTAAGAATGTCTGAAGTGCAGACCTAATATCTAACACTACTAATCAATATACTACTATGCTCTTAGAGTGATTTAAATCCACTGCTCGCACTGGCGTAAAGTTTTTTCGGCCCATGATTTTACTCTGCAAGTACTTCATCGGGTTAAATACGACCCCCAAATGCCCTTATACGACCAAAAGTGGGACACGTCCGATCTTCCTCTCGAAATTACGTCATAGAACGATACGCATATAGCCACTGTTCTTTGTGTTCTCTCAAATCCTAACTTTTGAATTCTTCATAACCTTTATCTTTCTCTTTTTTAAGTTTATTTCACTAGTTTATACTTCTTGAATATTATCTTCGGACCTTAATCTTATCGATTCATGCTAATATTCCTAATACCCCTACTACTATGGGATTTGAACGGACGATTACATCCCTGCTAACGTAGTATGGCAACTTGAACTGATGTACTTACGGTTCTACGTTGTAACTAATTGACTGACTATTGGGGAAGTCATATTCCCTGTCATTTTGCGGCCGTGGTGCTTACGAGATCGAGAGGATGTGAAGCAAATTTTCTGAAACCTAAACTGACTGGTGGTTACGGAAGGTTCACCTAGGGGAGTTGATAAACTGATTTCAAATCAACGGTCAATATGAACTTCAGGATCACTAAGCAATAGGTAATGGGTGAACCTATTATGAGTCACCGTTTGTCATGAGGCTGTATTTCTTGACCTTGTGGATTGAGTTTTTGAGTCGAAGCATCTGGGAATGGTCACTTAATAAAACTACCTGCCTCAGTTTGGGCATCTGAGCAGTCCCCAACCCCTGACACAATAATTTGTGTTGTGCATACATGTTTAAGTGCCTCTGCACCAGTGTCCAAGCAAATAATAAATAAATAAAGTTGCAAGCATAGTCAGCTGGTTTTTTGAAGAATTACTTAAAGTAGCTAATTACTGACTAATGGTTTCATACTGTTTGTTTTGATGAATATCTGATCACTGCAACTATTTTTCTTACATATTCAGTTATTATCTTCATGTTTGCATAGTGAATTACCTGTTAGGTGATGTAAAAGTTTAACGCTTGATTGGTACAAGAGTAGAAGTTTTCCCTTACATATCTCTTCATATTCCTTTTCAGGGATTTAATTTTCGGTCCACAATAAACAATATCCATGTAATTGTTTCTGTTCAAGATGAGGTAAGTGAACGCGCATATAGTTCATTATTATTCTTTACAGTTACAACGTATAACCTCGTACGTACGTACGTAAGCGCATGTTGCCATACAGACGTGTAGACTACCTGGTTTTGGTCCGAGAGACAACAGTAAGCAATAGTTAGAAACCTTGGATGACATGGCTCAAAATCGTTAGCAATAGCGCAGGTGTATCCATTCTTTGTCTTCTCTCATGACCCCATGAACTCACGAACTTTTCTTATCTATTTTTAAATTTATTACACACTGGATTATACTTCTTGAATAATCTCTTCGAACCCTAATCTATCCGATTACTTCTAATACTTTTACTACCTCTACTACTATGGGATTTGAATTGACAATTCGATCTCTGTGCTTATGTGGTATGGCAACGTGAACTGCTCTACTCACCTACGAAGTTCTACGTTGTAACTGACTAACTGACTGAAATCGCTTTCCGAAGTCCTTAAGTATTTGAATCTTTGTTCAGATATAACAAAAAGTTTCGGGAATCGTATTTTCAGACAATTATCATATGCTTTTTTTGAAAAGATGAAGTTGATTATCTCAATTTGCCATCACCAGTAAACGATTTCCTCATGTCTGATATTGCGTTACCTTTTACCGAATATCGTGCGTTCTACACTTTCAATAAGACCATAAGATAAATTCAGGAATGAATTGCCAACGCTGTATCTTCCATTTCTACCGTATCGAATGCACTGGCTATGTTTTTGTGGAACAAATGGTATTCACTTAAAGAAAATTTGTGCTCCTGTTTATCGAAATAACATTTCAACTTAATTATTACATGTTTTATCAGCTTTTTTGGATAAATTCGAACTTTTCGAGACTACTTGCAAATTGGACTTTTTCATTTGTCTTGTTTTAGTCCCCAGCATTTAGTACTGGAAAAGTTACTAAAGGAGATGAAGTAATTGAAGTAAACGAACAAATAGTTGTAAGTCTGTAACATGTATATTCTATTTCGGTGTACTATATTAAAAAATATGCAGTTAGTATATAAAGTATACTACTCGCCAGCATAAATTGAGTTACAAACATTCAGAAACTATTCACGAAAATTACTACTCGGTTGCTAATATCTCGTTTCCTTATCGATATTTCGCATAATTTAATTCCTGCTTTCTTATCATAATGTTTTCAGTTTTAATTCGAAATCTTCTCACCAAACATTTATAGGACGTTCATTATAATCAAAATTTCACTGTTTATCTATGTTTTACCAGATTGGTTGGCTTCACTATCGTGTCGCTGATTTGATGCGGCATTCTTCGCAGCATATTAGTTTGCGATTGCGGAAGCGACCTTCACATTCCAACGACTTTATTGGTTTTCCAGGGGCTGGGCGGCGTCATCGCCTGATAGTCAATCAGATACCACCTGCTGGGAGTTTATCTCAGACACGAGGTGCGTATCTATTTGCACGAAATCCAAAACGCCGTCTGCCTCTTACTGGCCCACTTTCTGCAGAACCTCTGGCTGTTACTCAAGAAACTACCTCTGATCAAACATCTGTTTCTTCACCAACATCAACATCACCTGAATCCCAATCAATAGTTAGTGTGTCTGGGTTGTTTTCATCTCCGACATCTTCCTTATCTGTGCATCAGGGTACATCAATAAAAATAAGTGATGATTCTTGCAATCTAGAAAATATTGCTCATATATCTTCTAGACCGAATTCCAGTAATGAATCTATTATTTACAATAATTCAAGACTTATTGCAAGTACACCGAATACTCCATTAATGACTTTACGATCAATGGACTTAGTATGTTCTCATTCTTCACTATCGTTCCCACCTCCTCTCCCACCTACATATCCTGGTATTACCACCTTTGATAATGGAATGAATGATCCGAGTGTGTCATCTGATACTATGTACTCAAAGTAAGTAAATATTTAGAAAACACATCAAGATTGTTCAGTATTCAATATGAATCGTTTTGGTCATTCCTAATTAAATTCTGCAGTAGTATGCCAATTGATCTATGAAAGCTGACATCACAACGAACTTATGTTAGATTGTTGTATAAAATTTTCAGAGATTTTTGTGAGTAGTTTTCGTTTTTTGGACATGCACTGGCAGGAGGTATCTACAACTTTGAAATAAACTTACGTCCTTTCAGCAGTTCAAATCATAGTCACTCAGAAAGCCTACTACTAGGCTTTTTAGACTGGGAAAGACTTATTGTAGAGCTGTACCAAGTACACACTGGTTACTAAAACGTAACCGGTACTACATTTCCATCTTGCTCACCCTATTGCATCAATAAAGCTTAGAATATAGCCTCTTCTGACTGTTTCCTAACTGGATTTGTTTTCCAATTGATAAATATTACTTCAAAAACTGAAAAGTAGATGTAACCGATCATCGTAGTCTTTAATTCCCATATATTTTTTATTGACAGCAGCTTATTTAGAGTTGTAAAATAGTGGTATATTACACGTTACTGTGCCATTGTGTGGATTAAGTAAAAATATACCATCATCATCAACAGCAACGTAGAACTTTGCTCTTAAGCGCTGCAGTTAAAGTTACCATACCACATAAGCACATAGATCGAATTGTCAATTCAAATCCCATAGTAGTAGAGTTAGTAAAAGTATTAGAAGTAATCGGAGAGATTATTCAAGAAGTATAATCCAGTGTGTAATAAATTTAAAAATAGATAAGAAAAGTTCGTGAGTTCATGGGGTCATGAGAGAAGACAAAGAATGGATACACCTGCGCTATTGCTAACGATTTTGAGCCATGTCATCCAAGGTTTCTAACTATTGCTTACTGTTGTCTCTCGGACCAAAACCAGGTAGTCTACACGTCTAAACCTACTAGCATAACTCAACCCAGTTATCAGTGACTTCATGGATTTGTAGCATGTTTTGGTTTGGCCGCCCCTAGTTTTCTTCAACCTACTCCTACACCGTAAAACATTACTCTCAACCTCATAAAGACTCGGAGGACTCAAATCAATGCTTCAAAGACGTCTATTATCAAATACCAATAACCTACGACTATCCTCATCTCTTATGGGCTATGTTTCGCATCCATTTTGTGGGACGGCGAGAACTTCTGAGCAATAGACTCATCCTTCGGTTAGCCTACGTTAGTAGTGACGCAAGTTGGCGAAAGCCAATCGATCCTTCTGTATCGTGCTGAGATTTCGTCAGTCACCAGGCCATCAAAGACTGGTGTGTGATAAGTGAAGCCATCAACACGCTCAACTACTTCACTCCCTATCACTAATTCAGGTGCCGATGCAACCCAATCCTGAAGCAAAATTTTGCATTTCGAAGCGGAGAATCGCATCCTGAACGTGCTTGCATTGTTGCTGAGAATGGTCAGAAGATTGCATTTTGTCAGCAATCAGTGATTGAGATCAGTCGGATGGGATTACGTCCAGTTTCCAGATTCTAGTCAAGCCTTCAGTCAATCTAACTGCCAAAACTGGATCACCATCCTTAAAAATCTCAGAGATAATCTATCGGGTTCTACTGTTATCACTCGCTTCAGATTGCTTATAGTCTTATCAACCTCTTAGAATTCAAGACATCAATCTGACATTCAGGTTGACTGGAGATTGTGGATATAGTTTAGGTGCTCCTTAAAGATAGCTGAAATATTTCCTAGTGTCCTGCCCGTTAGTTCAATCTTCTGAACTGAAGGTAAATAAAAGTGCTCAGGTATTCCCTTTAACAGCCGGATTTCTAATACCGATTTCCTTGACAAGTCTGAATAGTTGTCTGCTGTTACCTATTACCGCTGCCTCTTCCATCTCTCATGCTTTCGCTGTCCACTACTGCTCGCAATCACTGCCTAGGCTTTTTATCAGCTTCCACTTAAACTGACTCCGCTCCTCATCATGTTCTCAACTGTTTTTTTAGTTGCTCCGGAAGCATATTCCTAGCTTTGTTATTTATCTATCTATCTATACGATGTTTAGTTGCAGTGTCTTGCGTACTTGAGGACTGAAGTCGCCAGCCATTATCACTATATCAGAGCACCTAACTTTTCGGAGGAGTTCTGAAAGCTTTCTGTAAAACTCATCTTTTACCTCATGTGAGCTGCAGTCAGTTGGATCGTAGGCAGAGACGACAAAGAGGCCACGGCAAGTGTCCTTATCTTTACAAGTCCTTAATGTCCCGTTTAGTCGGACAGCGCACAAGCGACTATCTACTGGGATGCAGTCTAGAAGGGTTAGTAAGTGTGTAGGAAGGATTTGGTTGTCGGGTATGAGGGCGGATATCACTTCCCGACTGCCCACACAGTGCAAGGGTGTTTCTTGAGGAACCTGGAAAGGAGACCTGATTGGTGTTGGTCTTAGCGACCTGGGAGCGTGACCGTAAAGTTCATGGAACAACTGCTTGAGGCCGGTTACTCACTGCCTTTTCATGAGAAGTTTGTAGTGTTAGCTCCGCTCTTTTCAAAAGGTCATACCGCTGGGGACAGAAATCTGTTACGTAAGATGAGATGGGTTTACCTTTTCTAACCCTTTCCTTTTTTCTAAGAAGGCAGCATGGCTAAAATCAGCAGTATGACTTCGCCCTCGGACCTTGAGTTGCTGCTTCCTGTCTTATCGTTCTTTCGTCGTGCCTGGCATGGTAGGACCTAACGTAACATATGTTCCAGCCAATATAGCTCGTTTTGGTTATCACTAAAGGCAAGACCGACAACCATGTCAACGTAGCAGCTACGCTCGGCTATCAGTTCAACTTCCAGTTATTAATTCAATGAAAAATACAATTCGACAAACATCTTCATCGAATCCAAGTTCTTCGAATGTGCTAAATTTACTCTCTGAATATAAGACAAATATGAGCGGTGAGAATTTACTACTTCATGACAGTGGGTCAGACAAAAAATAATTTTGTTGTGTTTTACATCTGGGAATTTAAAATTGTTTGAACATTATGCTTACGGGACATTTAAGACCTTGCCACCTTTGTTTAGTCAGCTCTGAACAAATCATGTTATCAAATTCAGTATGATTTTTGCGACGGTTTGTATTTTACTGAATATTTAATAAATTAAACGAATTGCACAATCCACTCTCATAACAGATAACGCACACTCAGCATTATCACCATTTCCAAAGGTAAATCAGAATATGGTACAAAAGAGGTGTCTATTCCATCTGAGCTGATGTATATGGCGGAAACTTCAACAACGTTATATAGCAGACGAAAATCTTGTTTTATAGATCCGTCATCGCTCTTGTCAAAGCGCACCCATTTGAAAGACTACGTTACGTATTCATTTAACCCTAATTTCCATTACCACTAAAACTCTTACTACATCTACCATTATGGGATTTGAGTCTACGATTTCATTTCTGTGTGATTGTGGTATGACAACTTGAACTAATGTACTAGCTTTAGGGGAACTGCTGTTATACTCTGGTCATGAAGAGGAAAATGTTTCACATACACAAGGAGTTGCACTGATGCTGTCCAAACATGCACAAAAGGCACTGATAGGATGGGAATCTCATGGACCCAGGATCATTTAAGCATCCTTCAAAACAAAGAAAGAGAACATTACAATGAACGTCATCCAATGTTATGCACCTTCCAATGACTACAATGATGACGTTCATGATCAATTCTAAGAAAGGCTTCAGTAAATCGTCGAGAACTGTTCACCAAAGGATTTGACGATTCTGATGGGAGACCTGAATGCCAAGGTTGGAATGGACAACACTGGATATGAAGACATCATGGGACGACATGGACTGGGAGAATGGAACGAAAACGGTGAGAGATTTTCAAACCTATGTGCCTTCAACAGACTGGTCATCGGTGGCACAATATTCTCGCACAAACGCATACACAAAGCCACATGGATTTCACCGGACCACACTACTCAAAACCAAATTGACCATATATGTATCAACAAAACGTTCAGAAGGAAAATGGGGGATGTGAGAACCAGGAGAGGAGCTGATATAGCCTCAGATAACCATTTGCTGATCGCCAAAATGAAACTGAAACTAAAGAAGCACTGGACAACGGAACAGACAACATCACAGAAGTTTAATACGGCCTTTCTTCGGGATAATGTAAAACTCAACGAATTCAAGATAGCCCTCACCAATAGGTCCCAGGCCTTACACGATATACTCAATGGAGAGGACGCAACATTGGAGAACAATTGGAAAGGGATTAAAGAGGCAATCACTTAAACATGTCACGAAGTTCTGGGTCACAAGAAGTACCATCACAAGGAATGGATCTCTGTTGATACTCTTGCAAAAATTGAAGAAAGGAGGAACAAGAAGGCAGCAATCAATGTCAGCCGAACAAGAGCAGAGAAAGTTAAGGCATAAGCTGCATACACAGAAGCAAACAAGGAAGTGAAGAAGAGCATCAGAGCTGACAAACGAAAATATGTGGAAGATCTAGCAATGACGGCGGAAAAGGCTGCAAGAGAAGGAAACTTGAGACAATTGTACGAAACAACAAAGAAGCTGGTCGGAAACTATCGTAAACCAGAACGACCAGTGAAAAGCAAGGAAAGCAAAGTAACCAGCAACACTGACGAACAGCGAAATAGGTGGGTAGAGCACTTTCAGGAACTCCTGAATCGACCAGCTCCACTGAACCCACCCAACATCGAAGCAGCATCCACGGACCTCCCGATTAATATTGACGCACCTACAATTGAGGAGATCAGTATGGCCATCAGACAAATCAAGAGCGGCAAAGCAGCAGGACCAGACAACATTCCAGCAGAGGCAATGAAAGCAGATGTAGAAGCAACTGCGAAAATATTTCACAACCTCTTCAAGAAGATTTGGAATGAGGAACAAGTACCATCAGATTGGAAAGAAGGATACCTCATCAAAATACCAAAGAAAGGCGATCTCAGCAAGTGTGAGAACTACAGAGGCATCACTATTCTTTCAATACCAGGCAAAGTCTTCAACAGGGTATTGTTAAACAGAATGAAGGACTTCGTAGATGCCCAACTTCGAGATCAACAGGCCGGATTTCGCAAGGATCGATCATGTACTGACCAAATTGCTACATTACGGATCATTGTGGAACAATCAATTGAATGGAACTCACCACTCTACATCAACTTCATCGACTACGAGAAAGCATTCGATAGCGTGGACAGGAAAACACTATGGAGGCTTCTTCGACACTACGGAATTCTTATGATGGATTCAACTGCAAAATCGTGCACGGAGGTCAGCTGACAGACTCTTTCGATGTGAAGACCGGTGTCAGGCAAGGTTGCTTACTCTCACCCTTGCTCTTTCTCCTGGTGATCGACTGGATTATGAAGACGTCGACATCTGGAGGGAAGCACGGTATCAACTGGACAGTTAGGACGCAGCTGGACGATCTGGACTTCGCAGATGACCTGGCTCTTCTATCGCACACGCAACAACAAATGCAAGAGAAGACGACCAGTGTAGCAGCAGCCTCTGCAGCAGTAGGTCTCAACATACATAAAGGAAAAAGCAAAATTCTCCGATGCAACACAACATGCACCAACCAAATCACTCTTGATGTAGATGCCTTGGAGGACGTTAACACGTTTACATATCTGGGCAGCATCATCGACGAGAAAGGTGGATCCGATGCAGATGTGAGGGCGCGGATCGGCAAAGCATGGGCTGCATTTCTACAGTTGAAAAATATCTGGAACTCCAAACAACTTTCAATCAAAACCAAAATCAGGATTTTCAATACAAATGTCAAGACAGTTCTACTGTATGGAGCGGAAACATGGAGAACTACCAAAGCCATCATCCAGAGGATACAAGTGTTTATTAACAGTTGTCTATTTAAAATACTTCGCATTCGTTGGCCATACACCATCAGCAACAACGAACTGTGGGAGAGAACAAGTCAGATTCCAATGGAGGAGGAAATCAGGAAGAAGCGGTGGAAGTGGATAGGACACACACTACGAAAAGCACCTAACTGCGTCACGAGACAAGCCCTCACATGGAACCCTCAAGGCGAAAGGAAAAGAGGAAGGCCAAGGAACACATTACGCCGAGAAATAGAGAAAGATATGAGAAGAATGAACACAAATTGGACAGAACTGGAGAGGGAAGTTCAGGACAGAGTTGGTTGAAGAAAACTGGTTTTCGTTTATTTTCAGTTAGCATGTTTCATATGGTATGTTACTTACTTACTTACGCCTGTTACCCTCAATGGAGCATAGGCCGCCCACCAGTTTTCTCCAACCAACTCTGTCCTGAACTTCCCTCTCCAGTTCTGTCCAATTTGTGTTCATTCTTCTCATATCTTTCTCTATTTCTCGGCGTAATGTGTTCCTTGGCCTTCCTCTTTTCCTTTCGCCTTGAGGGTTCCATGTGAGGGCTTGTCTCGTGACGCAGTTAGGTGCTTTTCGTAGTGTGTGTCCTATCCACTTCCACCGCTTCTTCCTGATTTCCTCCTCCATTGGAATCTGACTTGTTCTCTCCCACAGTTCGTTGTTGCTGATGGTGCATGGCAAACGAATGCGAAGTATTTTAAATAGACAACTGTTAATAAACACTTGTATCCTCTGGATGATGGCTTTGGTAGTTCTCCATGTTTCCGCTCCATACAGTAGAACTGTCTTGACATTTGTATTGAAAATCCTGATTTTGGTTTTGATTGAAAGTTGTTTGGAGTTCCAGATATTTTTCAACTGTAGAAATGCAGCCCATGCTTTGCCGATCCGCGCCCTCACATCTGCATCGGATCCACCTTTCTCGTCGATGATGCTGCCCAGATATGTAAACGTGTTAACGTCCTCCAAGGCATCTACATCAAGAGTGATTTGGTTGGTGCATGTTGTGTTGCATCGGAGAATTTTGCTTTTTCCTTTATGTATGTTGAGACCTACTGCTGCAGAGGCTGCTGCTACACTGGTCGTCTTCTCTTGCATTTGTTGTTGCGTGTGCGATAGAAGAGCCAGGTCATCTGCGAAGTCCAGATCGTCCAGCTGCGTCCTAACTGTCCAGTTGATACCGTGCTTCCCTCCAGATGTCGACGTCTTCATAATCCAGTCGATCACCAGGAGAAAGAGCAAGGGTGAGAGTAAGCAACCTTGCCTGACACCGGTCTTCACATCGAAAGAGTCTGTCAGCTGACCTCCGTGCACGATTTTGCAGTTGAATCCATCATAAGAATTCCGTAGTGTCGAAGAAGCCTCCATAGTGTTTTCCTGTCCACGCTATCGAATGCTTTCTCGTAGTCGATGAAGTTGATGTAGAGTGGTGAGTTCCATTCAATTGATTGTTCCACAATGATCCGTAATGTAGCAATTTGGTCAGTACATGATCGATCCTTGCGAAATCCGGCCTGTTGATCTCGAAGTTGGGCATCTACGAAGTCCTTCATTCTGTTTAACAATACCCTGTTGAAGACTTTGCCTGGTATTGAAAGAATAGTGATGCCTCTGTAGTTCTCACACTTGCTGAGATCGCCTTTCTTTGGTATTTTGATGAGGTATCCTTCTTTCCAATCTGATGGTACTTGTTCCTCATTCCAAATCTTCTTGAAGAGGTTGTGAAATATTTTCGCAGTTGCTTCTACATCTGCTTTCATTGCCTCTGCTGGAATGTTGTCTGGTCCTGCTGCTTTGCCGCTCTTGATTTGTCTGATGGCCATACTGATCTCCTCAATCGTAGGTGCGTCAATATTAATCGGGAGGTCCGTGGATGCTGCTTCGATGTTGGGTGGGTTCAGTGGAGCTGGTCGATTCAGGAGTTCCTGAAAGTGCTCTACCCACCTATTTCGCTGTTCGTCAGTGTTGCTGGTTACTTTGCTTTCCTTGCTTTTCACTGGTCGTTCTGGTTTACGATAGTTTCCGACCAGCTTCTTTGTTGTTTCGTACAATTGTCTCAAGTTTCCTTCTCTTGCAGCCTTTTCCGCCGTCATTGCTAGATCTTCCACATATTTTCGTTTGTCAGCTCTGATGCTCTTCTTCACTTCCTTGTTTACTTCTGTGTATGCAGCTTATGCCTTAACTTTCTCTGCTCTTGTTCGGCTGACATTGATTGCTGCCTTCTTGTTCCTCCTTTCTTCAATTTTTGCAAGAGTATCAACAGAGATCCATTCCTTGTGATGGTACTTCTTGTGACCCAGAACTTCGTGACATGTTTAAGTGATTGCCTCTTTAATCCCTTTCCAATTGTTCTCCAATGTTGCGTCCTCTCCATTGAGTATATCGTGTAAGGCCTGGAACCTATTGGTGAGGGCTATCTTGAATTCGTTGAGTTTTACATTATCCCGAAGAAAGGCCGTATTAAACTTCTGTGATGTTGTCTGTTCCGTTGTCCAGTGCTTCTTTAGTTTCAGTTTCATTTTGGCGATCAGCAAATGGTTATCTGAGGCTATATCAGCTCCTCTCCTGGTTCTCACATCCCCCATTTTCCTTCTGAACGTTTTGTTGATACATATATGGTCAATTTGGTTTTGAGTAGTGTGGTCCGGTGAAATCCATGTGGCTTTGTGTATGCGTTTGTGCGAGAATATTGTGCCACCGATGACCAGTCTGTTGAAGGCACATAGGTTTGAAAATCTCTCACCGTTTTCGTTCCATTCTCCCAGTCCATGTCGTCCCATGATGTCTTCATATCCAGTGTTGTCCATTCCAACCTAGCCATTCAGGTCATTCAGGCAACTTGAACTGATGTGCGTACGCAGTTCTTCGTTGTAGCTGACTGACTGACGACTGTTATAGTATGAATGTAGAGAGATCTTGTCTGAAACTATCTTTGTGTTTCACTTAATGATTTTAGTTCTCTCAGGTGTTCATTACCACTTTCATACTAATCAATGGACTACGAAATCATATTTTCCATTTGATTGTTTATAGAAAATACAAGGCTGTCAATTCTTCGCATCATATTCGTTCAACTTCTTGTTCTTCAAACAAATCTGTTTTCCCTCGTCTCTCGCTAACACATCGACGTGCTGCATCTGGTGATCCAAAACTGATGAACAATATCTCTAGTGGCAATGGGGAAGGTTAGTAAGTAATGCAGTGTTGTCATGCTTTTTTAGATTGGAATATTTTTATTTTTAAAAAAAAAGAATTTGTCTGCGATGAAGGCTTATTAGCAGGACTAGAAATAGGTCGTTTTGCAGATCTATTATTTTATTCTGAACCAGAATAATCTTATTATTCCATACTCCCTTTTTCCTCAGTTATTAGTTCTCTTCGCTACTATCTTCCATTTTGTTTCACACCGTCGACTATTTTTACTGTGTTAGATAACTGAAAGAAATCAACAAATTATGTGTAAAGGCTTTTTCCAGACTATGACTTAACACGGTGTATCTTTAAGGAGCTTATGTACCTTCCCAGATATTTGAAACCTTATAATTTAGTGCTTCAGTTAAGGACATTACCGATCAGATCCAAATCCTCTGGTATGACCAAGAGTAGGAACAGTTCATTCTTCCTACCAAAATGCCTCCTATGGTCATGTATTTATAGTAACTAGCTGGAAAGTTCTACTCATTGCCTTGATGCAGTGAAGGAGTTTACGGAAATGAGCGAACAGGAAGTAGGTGCTCATCCCTTTGGCCAGGTCAATGGGTGCAGAGAGTTGGAAAACTCTGATTCCAAAACAAAGCTGCACGTGAGCCCCAGATCTTGGAGAAACGAATATCATATAAACCTGTTTTTGTCACTGGCTACCGTGAGACCGTCTCTACTAACGTTTGGGTAGAGTGTTACAGTTTTAACGAAGATTTCATGGCCTCTTTCAGTAAGGCAAGTGCTAAGATGTAATAAGGTTATGTCAAACTTATGGAGTCAGTCAGTCAGTTAGCTTCGTACGTATGTACAACAGTTCAAGTTGCCATACCACATTAGCACAGATATCGAATTGTCAATTCAAATCCCATAGTAGTAGAGGTAGTAAAGGTGTTAGTAGTAATCAGAGAGATAAGGGCACGAAGATATTATTCAAGAAGTAGAATCTAGTGAAAAGAGATAAAAAAAAAGGTCTTGAGTTCATGAGGTCATGAAAAAAGATAAAAAATGGATGCAAATGATTTTGAGCCATGTCATCCAAGGTTTCTAACCATCGATTACTATTGTCTCGCGGACCCCAACCAGGTAGTCTATACCTACCAGCATGACTCAATCCAGTTGTCAATTTATGGACTACTGATGCATATAATCTATTTGTATAGTTGTTAATTAACTAGACTAGCAGGAAAGGAAGTTTCAACAGGAACATCTTCAATAAATCAAATATAAGATGAGAATACTATCCGAATACTTATTCGCAGGACAGGCTGCCTAATCAGATTTGTCATTTTGGTTCTTGTCTGTGACTGGTTCCTCTTAGGTCAGATAACAGCGACTGTGTTTTTCAGCTTTGTACAAAGTACGCCTTGTTTCTGATCAGAACTAACTCTCCACACTGTCATCTCCGGCATACTACTTGATATCCTTTCTCTGTTACTCAACCCTCGATTCAGACTAACCACATCGGGATCGGCTATCATTGGTGTTGTTGTGTGCAAGACATCCGTTCCTTCTTATATATTTATCTGGATTTTGATCGTTGTTTGATTTTGTTCAAGCTTATCTTACGTTTTAATGACTAATAGATGTTTCGTCTGACACGGATTGATGTGAGCGAATCGGCTTTTTCTACCATTGCAACTAAGTATTAAACCTACGCCATGAAAATGACGGGTCACAATTTGCACGGGACTGAGAAACGTCCTGCATATAAGGACTTGGCCTTTGGAGCTTCTTTAAAACTCCAATGCATGTTAGTCTACCACGATGAATTGCTAGTCTGACGGTGAACTTCTATTCCTAATGGAGGACATTTGGAGACGTTTTCATTGAGACCGAGAAACGTGCCAAAAATGTGAGAATAGTACCATCTAGCAACTGTCGGGAGCTCTTTCAATTCATCCGAGCTACTGGCAGCGAGAATTTTGGTATGAGTAAAACAATCTGTACATTCAATTAAACGCAAATTAATAACATCTTACGTCTTGAACGGTGAGCAGAGTTTTTCAAGAGACAATTCAATAAGTCTGTTCCCTCAACATCGTCAATCAGATTGTTCTGTCCTTCACGGCCGGTGATGATTGCTAAACCGGATGCGGAAGTCCTCAAGAAACTTCGAATTTTGAAGATACATAGGTCACTAGTCTCAGACAACTTACCTCTTGTTCCTTTTAGGTAAGAAAATGAACTTCTGATTAGAGAATTGGTGCTTTTTCTTAAACTACTCTCTCTATATATAATTCTTATATTTGTGCTTTTAGTTCTCCTAATTCCTTGCGGGTATAATGTGATGTGCTACAACTTGGATCGGTCCAGCTCTTTGATAGTTCCTAAGTTGTCTATGTTTGACTAAGAGGACGTTTCAGGTGCCTCAAAAATCGGAACATATTTTATATTAGCTAATCAAACAATGAAAGCCGTTTACAGGCTTCTAGATTGTAATCGCCAAAAATAATAAACTGCTCTTCAAATAAAAGCTAGGTAGTTTCCTCTACGTTGTCAATTCAAAAAATTTTATCCACCGGAATTATTTGATTCGAACTCAAATTAATAAAGACTGGACTTTATTTGTTCATATTTTTCTTGATCACTTCAGATATGTTATCTCAGAACAAACCAAGTCCTTCTTCTTCGCTTCGTCACTGTAGTAGTTCATCTCCTAAATTTCATGCTTCGGATAAACGCTATCGAAACGTAAGTATTATGAGTAAATTACTTGATGAGGCTTACTATGTATACTTCATAAAAATATATTAGAAATAATATTGTGCTAAACTTAAGGGTATTTAGGATAGTTATGCATTCCCAAAAATACGGTCTGTAATTTTCCCAGCACGATTTTATCAAGTGAATCACATTGGTTATGAAATCGGTTAAGTGTTGGTAATCTATTGATAAATCAAAATCTTTACTCTTTTAACATTCTTCACTTTTTGTTGTAACATACCTAGAAGTTATATCTGAATAAAGTACTATTACACTTAATCGTTTACGAGCACATGCTCCTTTAAGCTGTTTATATAAACTAACATAAACTCAACACTAAATGTTTGTGCGGAGTCTTTGTAATTAAAAACATCACAAATTTCACAGCAGATAATAAAAGTAGTCAGAAAGCTTGTTTCTCTCAGTTCCTACAATCAAACTAGCCGATAACTAAATTTATTATTTACCTTTACGTGATATTTATTATATTAAAGATTACTATTGCGCATATTAAAACAATATTGTTAACGATTAGATCGTCATCAGGCTTTACTCTAAATCTCTGTCATCTGAATTCTCTACATCAAGTGGTGTCCGTCAGGGCTGTCCACTCTCTCCATTCTTGTTTAACTTTGTCGTTGATATGCTTTTAGAGTTAACATTAAGCTCGTCAGATTTTTCAGGGGTTGACCTTCTACCAGGAAAATCGCTTACTGACCTAGAATATGCCGATGACATAGTTCTATTCGGTGAAGACGCTGACAAAATGCAGAGTCTTCTGACTACCATAAGCAACAATGCGAGCATGTTCGGGATTTGGTTCCCCCCCTGAAGTGCAAAATGTTGCTTCAAGACTGGGTTGGTAGGGAGTGAATTGGTCGAGCGTGTTGATCACTTCACTTATCTGGGGAGTCTCATCAGTGCTGATAGCCTGGTGACTGACGAAATCTCAGCACAGATACAGAAAGCTCGATCGGCTTTTGTTAAATTGCGTTACTTATGCCGTCGGCGAGACATCCGTATACTGACTTAAGGACGAGTGTACTGTGCAGCTGAACGCTCCGTCCCACTGTACGGATGCGAGACTTGGCCGTTAAGAGAAGAGGACTTCCGTAGGTTACTAGTCTCCGATCATCGATGTCTCCGAAGCATTGCTCGTGTATCATGGGACAACCGAGTGAGCAATGCTGTCGTTAGGAAACGAGTTCTAGGTAGTGATGGCAAATCAATAGATGAAGTGATGAAACTTCATCAGTTGAGGTGGTTGGGACGAATGCCCAACCACCGACTGTCGCGACGAGCTATGTTTTGCAGTGTAGGAGTAGATTGGAAGAAAGCTAGGCGCGGCCAAACCAAAACATTGCAGAAATTCATGGAGTCACTGACAAGTGGACTGAGTCATGTTGGTAGATGTAGACTACCTGGTTGGGGTCCGCGAGACGAAAGTCACCAATGGTTAGAGACTTTGAACGACATGGCTCAAAATCGTTTGCACTGGTGCAGACGCATCAACTTTTTGTGTTCTCTGAAATTCTAATCTTCTGACTACCTCATCATTTTTATCTTTCTCTTTTTTAAGTTTGTTTCACTGGATTATACTTCTTGAATCATATCTTCGAACCCTAGTCTTATCCATAGCTGCTAATATTTGAACTGACAATCGCATCTCTGTGCTAATGTGGTATGGCAACTTGAACTGATGTAGGTACGTGTGAAGTTCTACGTTTTAACTAACTGACTGAACATTTAAAACCGAATAAATGGTTGTACTGTGTCGTGTGGCAACTCCCAAATATTTGGCGGTTCAAAAATTACATATGCTTCATATTTGGTAATGTTGGTCATAAAGTCAACTAAGCCAGAAAATATTGAGATAATAATCGGCGAAGATTTCTCACCAAACGCAACACAAATATATATGCTACACGTACTAGGTATGGCCGATTAAAGAAGCTTTGTAGACTAGGTTACCGGTGTTTATAACTTATTGGAAACAGCATCAAATGTCACACTAACTTACCAGGTTGTCCACAATTATTCACTGGTCCCAGAAGAAAAAACTTTCTGCTAACTGGCGCTTTTCTTAAGTGGTCAGAATTTCATAGACAATTATTCAGCTGCTTTAGGTCGCCAGAAGTATTTATATTCGAAAATAGAAAGTATAATCCAAAGATTTTTATTGACCTAACGTGCAACACCAAATCTCCCGGCAGTGTATAAAGTGAAACCAGAAGAGGCGATGTTTGGAATTAAGATTAAGATCTCGAACAAATCAAACCGAGACCTAGGACCAGCCACTATAAGGGACGAACCGAACGCCAAGAAAGTTTAGCGTCGAGCAAAGTGATGGCAGGATATTTCTGTGGTTTAAAATCAACCAGCGAAGCTTGAATTCAATATACACAGCAGGAAAATGTCATTTCTGAAGTAAACGTCTGAGAAATAAGATGGGTACGACATGATAACCAACTGCGACTGAGCAGACAGGATTGATGGACAAGAAGTGATGTAAAGCTTACCATACCACTAAATGTATTAGAGTATTTGCGTTCGGAAATTAAGAAGGACCCAAAAAATAAATTACTTGTTTTTCCAGGTCGATCGCAACGTCTCAGGCGGCCGACAAATCGAATGTATAAACCTTTGGGTATGGGGTTAGCGACTTAATCCCGTCGGAAAGTAACTCTTCACGAAAACGCTAACCAGAATAAATAATCTAAACTCCGCCCTGGAAATTGCAAGGTTTTCGTTTAGAAGAGTTGTGAAACCTCATGATGAAAGCCGAGTTCCTTCGGAAGTCATGAGGTCGATTCCGCTTCTAAAAACCAGGACAACCATTCATTTAGATATATGGAATGTTTGTACATTGAAGGAGTCATCCAAGTTACTAGAGAAAGGAAACAATACATTCTAGTGGTAATTGGAAACTGTGAAACACATTAGACTCAAGTCCATAAACAAAGACTTGCTTCAGGAGAGCTGCTGTTACACTCCGGCCATAACGAAAGAAATGCTCTACATTCACAAAGAGTCGCATTGATGCTATCCCAACAAGCACGAAAAAGCACTGATAGGATGGGAATTTCATCGACCCAGGATCATCAAAGCCCCCTTCAAAACAAAGAAATAGGGGATTACAGTGAAATTCAACGAAGATGCTGAAGATCTATCGTATGAGAGGTTGCAATCAGTAGTCAAGAAATGCCCAATGAAGGATATTAAGGCACGGATTGACAACATTTCTCCGATTGAAGAATATCTGTAACTCAAAACAACAATCAACCAACCAAAATCAGAACTTTCAATACAAATGTCAAGACAGTTCAGCCATGTGGGGCCGAAAAGTGGAGAATCACGAAAGCCATTGTCTTAAAGAGACAAGTGCAAATTAACGGTTGTTTACGCAAGATACTTCGGATCCGCTGGTCAGACACTATCAGCAGCAACCTACTGTGTGAAAGAACAAACCATTTTCCAGCACACATTGCGGAAAGCACTCAACTGCGTCACACGGCTAGCTTGCGCTTGCAATCCTCAAAGTCAGAGAAAAGAGGAAGACCCGAGAAATGGAGACAAACATGAGAAGATTGAACACTAACTGGACAGAACTAGAAAGGAAGATCCTGGACAGAGAATGTTTGGAGAATGCTGGTTTATGGCCTATGCTCCGTGGCGGGTAACATGCGTAAGTAATTAAGTAATGTGACCTTCAGTCGAGTTAATATGTTAGGGTAGGTTCTGACTAAGAATACACCGTATGTCACGTCAAATAAAAATCCTCAACTTCGCCAGTGGACCTGCTTCATTTGCGCAGAATTCTACGACTAGCATGGACAATGTTCACGTAGTAGTTGCACTGAATGTAAAATGTGCTTCAAAAATACTTTTTTGTGACTATTGATTTTAAACAAGTTTAAGTGTTATTTTTCATTTCATGATGTGGTGCATTTTCCGTATATAAACCACGTTCGTTTAAAATATAAATATAGTTGAGGCTGGTTGCTGACGGTTTCGGACTCAAGGTAGGACATAAAGGGAAGCCCTATAAATAGTAGATTAAAGGGAATTTAGCTGACCCGCCTCAATGTCAATAGTAGTGGTAGACGTCAAGTTGACTTGATTATAATTACGACTGGTGACATGTGCACGTGTCTCAAGACACAACAACAGCATTGCCTCATCATTAGATATCCCTAGATGTCGTATTCACTATCATGTATGTGTTCTGTTTTTGCAGCTTCATCGTTCTAGCCTTGATGATTTTATGTTTTTATTGAAACATGGATTGGGATCAAGGAAACCAAGTGAGTTTTTTTCGTCTGTCCATCGCTATTTTGGCACGCTTGTTCTACTTCTAAATCCACAAGTTATATCATATATTACGGAGTAATACGTAAAACACCTCTAAAAACAGCTTACTTTTGTTTTCATGGTTTTTTTCTAGTCCGTAATTAATGCTACTTAAAAAACAATGGTTTGGAAACGCTCACAACAATCGAACCTACTTTAGTAAAACACATCCTGTTTCATCTAATATCAGCGTACCCATGCTGCTTTAAGGATATTATGTGGCATGGTTGGCTTACTTACCCTATACATTATTGCTTATCCTTATTCAGGAGCCTGAAATAGTTCGAATTCTATTAATTTAATTGGTCTAAGGTGATTGTCATGTGATGCGCTATAAGTTATACTTGTTTTTCACTTAACCAAATTCACTGGTATCTTAGGAAAAATCGCGGATCAAAAGTTCTTCATAAATTCTGAATGAAAAATAATCTTAACTGCACATTAAACATTTCTAGTTCTTAAATGTGATGTTACACACAAAAGAAGTACGCTTGTGGTGTGTACTATTTACAACGAAGCTTATAATTAGTATGCGATGGAGTGTCGAATGAATTTACTGCCAAAGCAAGTGTCGGATCCGGATATATGGCGCGACCAGAGTGTTCTGAAGACTAAGATATATGGAGAAGGGCATTCAAGTTTTCACTTTGGAAATGAGTGTTTCCGGATAAGGTGTACACATTTCGGCTAATAAACTGTTTTCAATTAATTCGCTCACCCAATCTGGTCTTCTGTCATCGTTCATTATATGTTGATGACACTTTTCATATTCAACGCTATTATTGTTTTTTATGGGTTTTTCGTTTCATGTTGACGCAGCTCGTCGTATTTCCTGCAAAGATCTCGGACAAGGAGATTGTGAAGGATGGCTATGGTTGAAGAAAACCAATCCACTTACTAGTAAATATGTCAAACGATGGTGTGTTTACAAAAACTCAACGTTTTATTATTACAGAAATCCTGAAGTAAAGTTTTAAATTTGTTGTTACACATAGGACATTTATTTTCCTCCTTGTTTTAGGACGATTCAGCTGAAGGTTTAATTCTATTGCATGGTTTCACAATCACCCCCGCAGTCTCAGTGAAATCAGGAAAATTGTAAGTTCTTTCGAATGCATCTTTTAAAATTGTAGCTTACGTTAAACATAGACCAACCAACTGCAAAATTTGTAAGTGACTACTGTATGATATTTTTCCCCTACAGTTCGCTAGTCGATTGCTATAGTAAATCGTCTTGGCTAGTTTTCACTACAAATATACGGAGTTTGCTCGGCCTCATTGCTGAAAATTTGTTCATGGCAGCTTACACAGGATTGCCGTGTTTCCGCAAAGACTTTACAAATCGAAGGATCATTTTAGTAAAAATTTGGCTACACAATCCATCAGCTTTTAAAAAATGCCGTTTCGCCCTTGCAAATAATTTTCAAGACTGACAGACAAACAATCCAAAATTATCAATGCAACGCAAGATTGCCTTTAACTAAGCCCTTTGATTTATAGTTGGGTGAGACATTTCTCTACCTAATGTTGGTTCGACTGTATGTACGATTGTCTCATCATACATTTCAGATATCATACTTTACAACAGCTTGAGAGTTAAAACTCGATTGGCACGTATTGGGGGTTCTTTTTTGTCCAACTATTTGCTGTTTCTCACACTTATACCGTAGTCTACCTAACTAATACTATTATTATGCTCCAATTTCATGGCTCTGTTAATACGGAAATAACAGTTGCTTCGAACGAATAACTTTAGCTTAGCAGACTTACTAGTTAGTCAAGTTTATTTGATTTTCTCTCAGTAATGTCGTGCGCTTTTTCATATTTCATCTATGATAGCGCATTTTCTATTTTCAATGACTGGGTTCGCTTTGTGTTCGCTTCGGATTCTGAAATCGATCGATCAAAATGGATGAATAAGTTAGGTCTAGCTTCGATCGGTTTGTCATCTACCATTCCAACTTCTCGTATTGGAGGTTTCAACCCTGGCTATGTGGTTTCACGTGATTCGAAAAATACCGAGATGAAAGCTGAGATTTATCTTCCGCATTCATGCACCACTCTGTCAGATTCTCCCACTAGGAATTTTCAAGGTGATAATTTGTACGGGGCCCGGTATCAGACTTTGTCAACCTCCAAAACTACAGATTTCACAGAAAACCCCTCGATAGCAGCGGCGATTTCTCAGGTCAGTCATTTCATGTTAATTTAATAGTAGTTCATTAAGCCTATGATCGTTCATTCTGGAACCGATCTATCATGTTTATTCTGTCCAGTAAAGTAACGTAAATTTCTATTTTCCAGCCTGTACCAACTCTTCCCGGGAACGCAGTTCTGGATTCGGTTTCATCCTCATCATTTTCTACGTCTGACCTACGTTCGAATTCATTACCAACCAAACCCCTTACTGCCCGCTATATGATTTTTCCTCGGAATAGTGCTTTGACACCCATGGTTGGACACTTATCATCTCCTGCCCGCACCAGAACTAAACATCACCAATCACTGGAAATTTCTACAGTAGCATTCGGGTGCTATAGTGAGAGTGAAGACGAAGTAGACGAGGATATTGAGGCCGAATATGATGTGTATGACAACACTGATGATAATTGTATCTCTGAAGAAAGTGCACAACCAAAATTTCGAAGCCGACCAGGATCAGCGTCTCCATCACATGAACGAAGATCTGTTATTTCAAACAGTACACAAGAAAATGAATGTTTAAAAGAATACAAAAAGCTGATTTCGTGTGATAGTGAACCACATGTATCCACTTCACATGCTTCAGCTTCTTTATCACACCCGTTAAGAGCTACGAGCATTGCAAAAAATCTCTGTAGTTCTGAAAAACTGTTACCTATTGAAAGAATTGTTGGCGTCAGATACAACGAATCAGTTCCTGAACTCAACAGTAGCCATTTTAATAACTGATACTGAAAGGTTGATTTTCAAATCACTTTAATTTTCTATTGTTTTTGTTGAATTTACTTTTGAGTTTTATTTTTATTAATTCAGACTCTATCTGCCATGTTATATGAAGTCTTATATGATTATCCACATGAATTTGAATCCAAAGGCATGCATGTAACCACTGGGCTTCACTGAGCTCAGAAGTTTGAAAGTACATTACTACACAAGTTTGTATGATAAATTTGGCGTTTCTTTTTTATTCTGACAGTCACTTTTAGGTAAAGATGAACGTGAAAATGAAAATCAGTAAAACAGATGAATATGGCACAGGACTTTATGTGATCTTTTAGTCCTAATCTAAGAAATAATCCTACCTTTTGACAGTCAGCGGCAAGACATGAAGTTATAACATATACTTTGTTGAAGAGAGCAATAATCTCGGTCTTTTACTCCAATCCATCTCAAGGTTTGAATTCACACAGATATTATGTCTTGCAGTAGTACAATCGACAAAGTCAGTCAAGTGAAACTTTTAATACTGTAAAGTTAGCTCACGTTTCCTTATTAAATTGTAGGAAAATATAAACACAGTATCTCAGTGTTACAACGAGAAAATTAAGGAAACCGTTCGGAAATATCAATAAGTCTATTGAAAATTAATTGACTTTATAATGCATCATAGCAAATATAGAGATTCGGTTAAGATACAAAAACGAGATATAGGGAGCCGAGAATAAATTACATAGTTTATCATCAGAGGGTAGTAATATTCATAGTAATAAGTGAATAAAGACTCAAATCGAACCACGGGCGGTTATTAAAGTTAACCTACAAATAATGACAACAACGAAGACACTTAAGTGCTGATACCAGCAATTGAATTGACAATCCATACTATTCTCTCCATGTGAGTGACATCGCAGTTTGTAAGAAGGAGTATATATCTGCTACCTCGTCAATCTGAAATTTAAATCACAGTAATAAAATATGTATGTAAACAATCTTAAGTCAATGACCAATTGGAATTTGAACGCTATCACTGAATAAAAATTCTGAACCCGGTTTCCTAACATCACCTCAGCCATTCAAACTAGACTTCGACGTTCGCACACTAGTGCAGATCGAACGTCAAGTAAGATTAGCTATGTCTTTAGGAAGCTTGGACATTGATGTCTCTTGCTTATTCAAGACCATAGTGAAATACTAGAAATTCGTTCTCCATCTGTCATTTCGAAAAGCTGGTTTCGTGTCTGCTTGACCGGGAACTATGTGGCATCATCCAGTTTTGCTGTTGTTGGTTGCACCAATTGCTAGAGCTGAAGCAACAATACCCGACTCTATCCGCATTCAAAGTCAATCGAGTGCTGGCGAAATGGAAAGCCCCATCAAATTAGCAGAAAATCGGTTTGAGAAACAATGTCTTGTCGTTGTCTTTACCTAACAGATTGCAGTCTGAATGCCCTGTACGCAAACACATACAGACAGAGTGAGGGCACACAACGATATCGCTTTATTGTTTCATTTAAGCGGTCAAGTTAGATAGGGTTGCCCAACTTCGTTGTTTATGATGCTCTGGAAATAGTGTGGTGTGGTTCTGTGACGGGAGAAAGACTTTGACAGTGAGTATGCAGATGATGTCCTACTATGCGATGATACCCAAGCCAGGTTAATCTCACTTAAATAGCGTCGTTAAAGTCAAAGCAGTTTCCGCCAATCTGGACAGCTTTGATATGGTTCTGGGTTTGCGACACGCCAGTGAGTGCAGTTTCACTCCGTACGTCTAAATCCTGGCCTTCCGAGTTGAGGATGTTAGGTGTTCGATCACCGTTGTTGTTATTCAACGGCAACGGTATGTTAGTGCTTCTGTGGCTCGACAGTGTTCAGACAGAGATGGTAATCGATCGATGTCATCATATCAACTTCGGTGTCTTATACATCTTTTACGGACTTCATCCCGGGGACTTTCACATCATGTAATATTTCCCAACACAGAATGGTTGGAAGTCACAGAGAGGTAGTCAGCATTTAACGTGGAACTGCGACATGAACTAGGGCTATATTTAGATGGTATCTATCAGTTCATCATGACGCTACGGTGAAACTGAGTGACTTGAGACTTTGTCATACATGTCATGGAACTAAAGTCATTGACAACCCTGCTGTAACTTTCTCTTACATAGTTTATACATGGTGAAAGGGACTCCTTTAACTGAAAGAATTTTCTGTGGTTGTATTTTTCCTACCCGCACTGTTTCTTTCACTGTTACTACACTGATTCCCATTCATCTTTGTTTTTCACTCGATAGGTCTCATTATCAGGGTTTCAAATAAACCGAGTTTTGGGTGGATTTCTAAGAATACAAATAATACATTGGTGGTATCCAAATGAGAAGAGTTAAAACTCTTCTGACGTTTCGCGACTCAGTGAAGGCCACTTCACAGAATGATATTTTCTACTCATTAGGATGATACAAATATATTATTCAATTTCTGGTTGGGTTTCTTATTTGCTTGTAAACTCACTGATTTCGATGTAGGTTTGCCTTGTCCATGCCCAGCCTTTGTCTCGATTCGAATCAGAATGGGATTTGTTTGACGACAGTTGTGACATAATTTTTCTTGTAAAGTTGCAATGAACTTAAATGAATGTAATGGAACAACACGATCATCATGATCTGCGGTTAAAATCATTAATGCTGGATATTGAACATTTGGATCCGATGGAATCTTGATATTATGGAGTGGAGAAATTCTATAAGAAACAAAACATATTAACATATATCATTTCAGTGCAAGTCATTTTGACAATATACTTAGAGCTAAATTGTAATGATGTTAGTGAATAACAATTAATTACGCCTAAAGTCCTTCTAGGCTTACTACTATCTTTGTTGATACACTGAATACGATTCAAGAAAGTAGGAACAATAAGGCAGGGATCAATATCAAGCGAACAAGAGAAGCATCAGAGCTGACATATATAGAAGATCTAGCTACGATAGCAGAAAAGCCACAAGAGACGGAAACATGAGTCAACTATATAATACAATGGGAAATATCGTAAACCAGAACGATCAGTGAAAAGCAAGGAAGGTGAAGTAATCAGCAATACTGAAGAACAGAGAAACAGGTGGGTAGAGCACTTTGAAGAACTCTTGAATCGAACAGCCCCACCTAAGCCACCCAACATTGAAGCGGCACCTACGGACCTCCTAATTGATGTTGACCCATCAATAATCGATGAAATCAGCATAGCCACCAAACAAACCAAAAGTGGTAAAGGATACGACATCCCAACTGAGGCATTGAAAGCAGACATGGCAGTGATTGCTAATATACTTCACTGTCTTCAGCAAGATTTGGTAAGAAGAACAAATACAGTGTTGTTAAATTCAGTACACACCCAATTTCGAAATCTGATGGCCGCATTCCGTAAAGATTGATCATGTACAGACTAAACCGCGATACTACGGACTATTGTGGAACAATCAACTGGATGGAATTCACAACTGTACATCATTCATTGACTACGAGAAAACATTTGACAGTGTGAACAGGATGACACTACAGCGTGTCAACATCATACGGAGTTCCTGTGATAGAATAAACTGCAAAATCGTGCATGAAGGGCAGTCCACAGATTTCAGGTGAAGACGGGTCTCAGGCAAGGTTGCTTACTCTCACCGTTTTTCCTTTTCCTGGTTGTCGACTGGATTATGAAGACGCCAACATCTGAGGGGAAGCATGAGATACAGTGGATATCTCAGATGGAGCTAGGCGACTCGGATTAACAATTAACAAAAGTTAATTGAAGACTTTAGCATTATTGATATGATGGTACTATTCTAAGCTCGCGATCATTTATTTATCTATATTCAAACACATAAACATTGGTTTAAAGAGGCGCACGAATATTTATGCGCCGAGTATTATTAAGTTTCGGGGTGGGCTGGGACCTCTCTGGGTGCCGAAAAGGGTAATTTTTTCACAAGCCTTTGAATCAAGAATCTAGTCAACAAGGTCAGGAAATTCAGTTCCATGGTAGCCAGTGATCTACAGTAGGTTCATACACCGTCTATTCCATCATGATCTTGAGGCTCATTCACGCCATTAGTTTAAAATCAGAGTTTTTCAACTCTTCTAGATGAATCCTCTATACCCATTAAAGCGCCAAACGTTCGCTTATCGTTCTGATAATTTCGTTCACAACACCCCGGTCATGAGAAAGCAGTAAGTAGGAATTACCTGGCGAAGAGTATACACGAGTGGACATGTGCAATTATTTTGAGAGGGAGAGCGAACTGTTGACCGTATCAGGGCATTTGAGGATGATCACCAGAGAAAGAATGAATCTAATTAGGAATTCGACTACAGATTATTTGGATTCTCACACTATATTATTGTTGATATCTTGAAATATTAAAACCGTTTGCCATCTTTTTTTACAAGAATCCACTGTGAAATCAGGTAACTCTAGATTTAAATTGTTCCCTTAAAACCTAAAATACAATAAGTCATCTACCCCTGTGTGGTTAGAGACCTTGAATAACATGGCTCAAAATTGTTTGCAATGGCGCAAGTGCATCCCTTTTCTGTGTTCTCTGAAGTTCTAGTCTTCTAAATTCCTTATCATTTTTATCCTTCTATTCTTGAAGTTTGTTTCACTGGATTATACTTCTTGAATCATATCTTCAAACCCTAATCTCTCTGATTACTGCTAATTCTCCTACTATCTCTACCACCGTGGGATTTGACAACTGCGTCTCTGTGCTAATATGCTATGGCAACATGAACTGATGTGCGTATGTGTGAAGTTCTACGTTGTAGCTAACTGACTATCTGTATGGAACTACGAAACCTACTAGTATCATTTTCATAGTTGAAATCACGAATTGACCGTAGCTAGACCATTTTTAGAAACCTGGAAGCACCTCTACACCACTGAGTCAGTATCCAATGGTGTTGTCTAACTTCAACCTATCATGTAAACTGAATATAATTGGGTTATTTGCTCGTTGTATTAGTTCTTAGTTCCCAAGAATTTTTAAAGTGTACAGAGAAAGCATTGTTAAATTTGGCGAGCGAAATTGGATAGGACTTATACGAACTACTGTACGATATTGAGGTGTATATTTGTCAGAATATTCTCAGTATCTGAAAAAATAATCTAGGAAGGATAATTCGCGATATATTCTGTTTATTCGGACACTTCTGTGCCTTCCGAGATTGTTGAATATTATTAAAGAGTCATAGGCCATTTTATAATTATTTCACCTCTCAGATAATGAATGCTCTAAGCTAATGCATCGCGGTATCGACCGATTTGGCCTCCATGATTCATGAAAAGTAGTCAATTAATTAATGTATTTATAAAAATATATAGAAATGTTTGAGGGTTACAGTTATATACGAGCTAGATCATAAACGTGAGAATGTTACATAAATAGAAATAAATAGATTACCTCATCAGATATAAGAAATCCTTTTGCTTATCAGGATCGCCATAATCACTTTTCCAGGCATGTCCAATTGTAAACTTGTGGAATCTGATAAGATCGCATACTGGGACTTGGGCAACAGCAGCTTTAAATAAATCTGGTCTTTGATTGCAACAGGCACAAACTAAAAGTCCACCATTACTGCCACCTTGAATGTACAGTCTAAAAGTTTAAACTTGAGTAATTTTAAATCGATGACTAATTAAGAACAAGATCTCATGAAATAACAATAAGTCGATAATATGCACAGAATATAGGAAGCATTTTCATTTTAAAAGAAATCAAAGCTACAAATCCAATTGGGTTATCGAATAAACGTGAAGTTTTCCAATAACTTCACCCGCAAATGCTTGCTTACTATTGATATTTACGACGCTGTTTTACTTAGTATCCTCAAAGAATTCACACGACAGAACTGCTGAATGCAAACTCAACATCTCATTTTATCGTTTTTCACAAAGACCTATCATCATACATCACTTATGCAACTTCACAAACAAAGAAGGTAAAGTTTACAGTTGACTTTAAGAAGCAACTGTCTAGTCTGGAAACAAAGTGGTCGTAAAAATTTAACTATTCTAATGTGTTCACTAATCGCTGGAAGAATATTTGTGGGTCATTTCACATGATCTTTACCGACTTGATTCTTCGTAAATCTAAGAACAGCTGTGCTATCCAACTTGTCTTTTAAACCTCACTATAGCCAAACACGGATTTGCATTTATGACTAACCACCGACTGATTATTGAAACATTTAAAGCAACGTTCATATTCAATTTGCTTTAACTGGTTCTGGACAATAGGTGAAAATCAGAAACAAAAATTAAGGACAGAGAACAGAAAAACTCGCTTTTGGTTATTAGTATATCCATGATTAAGGAGATATTCAGCTGCTGATTGAAAATCATCGAAGGAGTTTTGTTTGTTTTGCAGCCGACCGGCATCGTGCCAAGATTTCCCATATTCCCTATCAATAATCAGAACAAGATATATGAGTATGAGCACGAAGAGCATAGACAAAGTTGACTTTAGTCAACCACAACACAAACATGTGGACATACTAAGGTTTATCTATATCGCCCTAAGGAGATTAGTTGACTCCGATTCATGATCACATCATCAACCCCTAATTTAATCTGAATATCGACCATTTAGTGATATAGTAGAGTGCACTTGTAATTAAATACCTACAATGTTTACAAGTCATCCATTTTTAACAGCTATGCCTTTTTGGAATGAAAAGAATTGATATGTGCTAAAAATCTTACTTAGATATCTTATGTACACCATAAACGGATTAAAAATAAACGATATGGTTGTATTTTGACCAGTTTCATAGACTAGTAACTACATGCCTAAATGGATACAGTTGGAAGTAATGACGCAAACTACTTAACATTATGAGTTTGGGCAACAACTCGATGCAAAACTGATACGGTAAACCAGAAACCGCCAAATAACAACTGTATGCGATTGGCAAAAAGGTGGTTTTATTCTATGCGGGAAGGGGCATTAACCACTAAAAGGATTGATTTCCCAAGATATACCCTATATGAGTGTATAAGCATGTGGACCAATTTAGTTCAAATAAACTTCCTCACTCTTCATTGCCTCTCTCGGGTGGCTGACCTTGCGTATCAGCATCTAGTGAACACCACGCTTCATAAAAAAAACTATAAACATGCTTTTTTAAAGTAGAACTAACCCTCCACCACGAATGTTGGCTACTGCGACTATACCACCAAAATGCAACAAGAAAAACAATCGACCAACTGAAAACGATGGAGTGACGGATATATTGAATCCACCATAACCGTAAAGTTGGCACGGTGCCGAGCTGTTTTTTTGGAAGTTCTATTAGGTAATAAATAAGGGTAAACAAGAATCGGGAAATTGAGGATTATCGACAACGATATGTACACTATTCAGATTGATAAAGTTAAAAATTACTAGATTATCTTATTCTTCCCAGGAGCAGCTAATTTATTAAGGTGAAATATGATGTCGGACACTAGTGTTGTAAGTGTAAATATGGACATGGACTGAGAGACGGAAAGATTGAGGGTTTTCACAGCTAGTTTTTGTGGGAAGAATAAGTCAATTAAGAAAAGGTGATGGCAATTAAATTATTGAAATGCATTTCCGTGGATTTTAATGCACTTTAATGAGATTTTTAAAAGTTGGCCGTGCAGAAGACGATATTATTTTGAAGTTCACACTGCAATGTCAGTGTTTGCATCTGATTCAGCGACTAAGCCGAAATTCCTGGACACCTATTCTTTGAACATGAAATGATCGATGCAAATCTTGCTGATTTGCCTCTTCCTAGTCGACAAAGTACGTATGATAGCTGTGTATTTACGCGCCTTCATAAAATTAAAATACTGAGGGCCACCATAATGGCTGGAAATTTTTTTCTGTCCTTCAGAGAAACAAGAGATGATTGTTATTATAGAATTCATATATCAAAAATATACGATGTGATAAAACGAGATTGCACTGGACCAAGACTGAACATAAACATTAGTAGATCAATGTGAATGATAGTTAAGTGCTATTTAGAAACGTCATTATACGTATTTTTTGAGTGTTCACAAGTTAGATGAATTTAGAGCGAGGGTTCAATTCAATACTGCGGATTTTTTATGTAATCAAACACAGTACTGAATTACATCATTATTATCTTGAAAAGAGACCGCAGGGAAATTAATAACTTTCCATTTTACCATGTTACATACTGGATTCTAAGTAGTGATTTGCAGTTTATTTGCGTAGTTTTTATTAGCAAGAAACTCAGCCTCAATAAAAAGTTGTACTTTAGAGTAATACTTCGGATCGCGGTGATGATGAAAGCAATTAAGCGTTTTATTTTGTCAACAGTATTACTACAACCTAAGCGAAATTGACATGTTGAAAACAGCTACCCATGGCGAGCTATTCCGAAAAAAAAATTGAGTTTGGTAAAAGACGTCGACAGATTATTTTCTGAACAATGAGCAAGGATTTTTGAAAATGACTAATGTTAACAGGTAACGAGAGATAAATGTATGATGATTTGGACAAGAAAAAATTTATACAAGTTGGGAATGCAATCTACAAATATCTTCACTTACCATAGGTAGAATAAGAAACATAGGAATTAGAGTTTTATCTTTACTCTCATAGAATACTTGTTCCACTTTGAACTGATTTAAGTCTACGTCCCGAATCTTTGACTCTCGAATAACCTATCATCAAATAATAAAATAAGGATAATAACTCGTGAACTTGGACAAGTAACAAAAATACAGGGGTGTATAATATGTAAGAGAGCTATCATAAAATTTCCTACACACGATCTAGTGAAATAAAGTGAGAGGATGAAGTTGAATGGATGATTGCATTAATTAACTGGGCCCCAGTTACTTAACCAAGGAAACAATACAACGTGCACTGACACTGAAAATTTGATTACATGTTTTTGTATGGATACCTACAAAAACCCACTGCTAAGTAGAACTCCGCGGTATGTAAATGACAGGTTGACAGTGTGTCTAACATGTGATCTATGTTTGCAGACACACCCTACTCACTGGGTAGCGAAAGAGATTGCTAGCATTAATTGCAGTAACTAACCTATTACAATATTCCGATGATGTCTCTGACAATTTGGACATTAATCAATTTATGGATTAACTGAAATACGATACAGTTAGGAGCTTAGTTCTTACTCACGATGAGAACAGTTGATGAAGTAACTTCAACTCACCTGTCACAATGAAATCAACAAGTATTGAAAACCGTATAAGATGCATAATGACAGTGCTGATTTGTAGAGCACAAAAACAAGTAATGATACAAAAAACTCACTTGCAAAACTACTTACTTCTAATTTTGGATGAGTGTGAGTAAAATCGTAGGCGTAAATTATTCCAGGAGTGAGAAACGACGTAAAATGGATGAAAGCCTATATTAAAAAGAATTAAACGTTTATTGCAAGGTAAATGTTGATCTACTTCATTGTCACGCTTGCGTCCGGTTACATTTGCAACGTACCCAAGTGAAATATCAATATCTGATATTTTCTCCCCAGTGAGTAGTTTGTGTACGGATAAAGAGCTCTAAAATGAATACAAATCAGAAAATGTTACAGATCATAAAATAATAAGAATTTCGGATACATATAACAAAATGCATACAAAATTTTTCAGATTTGTGTACGGAATCCCGTTGTTGATAAAAATGACAAAATTTCGTTCTCGTAGACAACATCCCCTATATTCTAAAGCATGAGACAATCAATAATAGTCGGGTCTATACAGAATATTCATCATGAGCTTATGAAAAAATCGTTCACTTTACATTTCAGACTTGTGATGCTGTCTAGTCCTGTGAGCTAACAATATATTTTATGGATTCGTATGATTACTAAAAATGTTAAGAACACCGTAGACTGTTCAATACTAGAACAAATTGATATGAAAATCATTATCAACGAAAATTACCCGTCTATTTAATTGGCTTTACGATTATGAGTTGAAAGGTTTCAGAGAGATATTATTTCAAGATATCGACAAAAAACATGAGTGTGTCAATGGAAAAATTTCTATATACGAAAAAAACTCTTAATCATAAGCAGCTTAATGATGAGATATTCGGAAGGAAAAGTAGTCGATGATAAGTTGCCCATGTAATTGTACAACACAAGTAAAGAGAAAAGACATGAAAAGTTAGGATAATCCAACTTGATAACATTAAGCAAAATATAATTTCCATTCTTAAAAAATCAGAGTCCTTTTAATTACTGCACTACTACTAACTTATGACTTCTATCAAGTATCTACTCACTAATGCATCGCCCACTTCGAATGACTAGTTAATAATGGATACACAAATTCCAGAATTAGATTTTATTAGGCGATTATAGTTAATCACTCTGTATTTACGCGCACAGTACAGAACTGACCTTAACGTCCTTTAGATGACAAATGATCAATTTATCCGCGTTCACACACACTACACTTTCCAAGAGTGATTCCACATTGTGATGGATAAGATCTTCCCAATATTGCTACAATACATAGAAAATCAAAATTATAACAGTTATTGCAAAAAAAATTTAAGCGCATAAATACATAATTTATATTAGTCAGTCAGTAGGTTACAATGTAGACACTGCCACAGAACCTCACGATCCACTGAGTCAAATGCCGCTTTTAGGTCCAGGAACACGACTATTGTCGGACGTCTAAATGTGTGTCTGTGTTCCAGGACCTGTCGTAGTGTGAAGATGTGGTCTATACAACCATGTCCAGGTCGAAAACCAGACTGGTTTTCTCTAGTCTGCTCGTCACGAGCTCTAGTTAGACGTCTAAGTATAATCGAGGCTAACAATTTAGAAACTATATTAGTTTAACTTATTCCCCTGTGATTGTCACAAGAGGACTTCTGTCCTTTCTTGTAGATTGGGACAATTAGCGACTGAGACCAGTCAGATGGGATTACGTCCAGATTTCCAGATTCTACCTAAGATCTCGGTCAGTCTAACCGTTAAAACTGGACCACCATCCTTAAACATCTCGGGGGTAAGCCCATCGGGACCTGCCGCTCTACCTCCCCTTAGATTTCCTATAGCTTTCTCAACTTCATGTAGACTGGGAGAACTTAAATCGATTTGCCATTCAGAATGACTGGAGATCGTGGGCAACCGAAGTATGGCTCGAGGCCAGTTGAACTGATCCCTAAAGTGTTCTGCCCATCGGTCCAATCTCCTGGATTGAGAATGGATAATAAGTGTTGTAACGGTTGCTTACGATATTTCCCGGCTAAATCTTGTTGCTTAGTATTCTTGACACAAAACACTGGACAAGTAACACAAATCAAAACACGGTTGAACAGGAAGGATTGTATTCCAGAATAGCGAGGAAAAGAAGCTGGAGGTGATGGCGAGCGAAAGCCAAGGCAAAAAGGCTTGAAAGCGAAGAAGGCTAAGAAGGCTAGAAGGCTTGAAGGCCGAGATAAATACAATGCTAGTCTATTATAGCCTTTACATGAGAAAACTTCTGGAACAAAATTCACGTGATCGACTGGGCTGGATTTGACCAATCAGCATGCAGCTAATAATACGAGAATTTTCTATCCTGTTCTCCAAGCTTCGATCAGGCGCTGATTGGATAGGAAATTAGCCAATCAGCGCGTAGTGACGTAATCACGCTTTAAATCCATCTATGTCCCACTAACAATAAGACCATCCTTTTCCGAAATAGTCTCAGTCACATTCGGGTTCCTAATACCGGTTTCCGTGATAAGTCGGAATAGTTGTCTACTGCTGCTCATAGCAGTTGCCTTTTCCATCGCTATTGCTTTTGCTACTCACCACTATTTGCGACATTCGCGTAGGCTTTTTATCAGCCTGCACCTAAGCTGATTCCGCTTCTCATAGTACTCAGAGCCAGGCCGAATAAGTTTTCAAGCATCTATCAGTTTGGTAGATGCTACTGAAATCCACGGCTTCTTCCTAGCCTCATGGCTTACCTTGCTAGCAGATTTCACTGCTGTTTCCACAGCTTTTTGGATATCATATAAGGCTGCCTCGGGTTCGGCATCACCTACATCATTGCTTAACGGGTTTCCTAGTCATTCTTGAAATATGTTATTACCTCCGTTTTCATTAACTGGAACCCTCAAAGGTTTCCTTGCAGCGTTTTTCCTGCGTCTAGTAAGCTTCAAACAAATACGAGCTCGCACTAGAGCATGGTCTGAATCTAAACAAGTGCTTCAGAAAGAGTGGCAGTCCCCAATAGAGCCTCTCCACCGATGGCTGATAGCGATGTGATCTAATTGGGTCTATCGTTAGGTCGTCTTTGGGGGTCGCCAGGTAAAGGGACGTTTTTCCTTATGTTTAAAGTTAGTGTTGCTAGAAATAGGCCATAATCTGAGCATCAGTCAGTCAGTTGCAACGTGGAACTTCGTACGTAAGTACATCAGTTCATGTTGCCATACCACGTTAGCACATGGACGCAAATGTCAGTTCAAATCCCATAGTGGTAGAGATAGTAGAAGAATCAGCGGTAATGGAGAATATTAGGGAGCGACGATATTATTCAAAAAGTATAGTTCAGTAAGATAACTTTAGAAAGAGAAAGATAGAGTTGATGAAGAATTGAGGATTAGAACTTCAGATAACACAAAGAGTGGATGCACCTACGCCACTGCAAACGATTTCGAGCTACGTCCTTCAAAGTCTCTAACCATCAGTGACTTTCGTCTCGCGGACTCTAGTCAGGTAGCCTACACTCATCAACATGACTCAGTCCACTTGTCAGTGACTTCATGGATTTGTGACATGTTTTGGTCTGGCCACCCCTAGCTTTCACCCAACCTACTCCTACACCACAAAATATAGCTCATCAGGGCAGTCGGTGGTTGGGAAGTCGTAACACAAGTCCCAACCACCTCAACTGATGAAGTTTCACTACTTCATCTATTGGTCTGCCATCCCTACCGAGCGAACTGCTGCGCAGTACACTCGTTCTTTGGCTAGCAAACGGACAACTCGCCTATTTCATACATGACGCAGTTTGGAAAAAGCCAATCGAGCCTTCTGTATCTGTGCTGAGATTTCGTCAGTCACCAGGTCATTAGCACTGAGACTCCTGAGATAAGTGAAGCGGTCAACGCGCTCAACCGCTTCACTCTGTATAACAAGTTCAGGTGCAGATGCAACCTAATCCTGAAGCAACATTTTGCAGTTTTAGGGGAAAGACCGCATCTTGAACATGCTTGCATTGTTTCTCAGGGTAGTCAAAGACTCTGCATTTCGTCAGCGTCTTCGCCGAATAGAACTATGTCATCAACATACTCTAGGTCAGCAAACGTGTCTCTAGGTAAAAGATCAACCCCTGAAAAGTTAGACGGAACCATTCTTTTAGGTACATGGAACGTTCGAACATTGTGGGAGACTGGAAGACTATTTCAGGTTGCTGAAGAAATGAAGGGATACAACATGGAGGTGCTTGGAATCAGTCAAAAGCATTGAACGCAAGTTGGACAACTTACACTAGCTTCAGGAAAGCTGCTGTTATACTCGTCATGAAAAAGAAAATGCTTCTCACACACAAGGAGTTGCACTGATGCTGTCCAAACAAGCACAAAAGGCACTAATACAATGGGAATCTCAAACACCCAGGGTCATCAAAGCATCCTTCAAAACAAAGGGAGAGTGCATTACAGTGAACGTCATCCAATGCTATGCACCTACCAACGACTACAATGACGACATTGAAGATCAATTCCACGACAGGCTGCAGCCAGTCGTCGAGAAACGCTCACCAAAGGATTTGACGATTCTGATGGGAGACCTAAATGCCAAGGTTGGAATGGACAACAGTGGATATGAAGACATCATGGGACGACATGGACTGGGAGAAAGGAACAAAAAGGGTGAGAGATTTGCAAACCTGTGTGCCTTCAACAAACTGGTCACCGGTAGCACAATATTCTCAGACAAACGCATACAGAAAGCTACATGGATTTCACCGGATTACACTACTCAGAACCAAATCGACAGTATCTGTATCAACAACAAGCTCCCAATGACCATGGAGGACGTGAGAACCAGGAGAGGAGCTGATATAGCCTCAGGTCATCACTTGCTGGTTGCCAAAATGAAACTAAAACCCTAAGGTCACTGGACGACGGGGCGGATATCACAAAAGTTCACTACGGCCTTTCTTCGGAATACTGGAAAGCTCAACGAATTCAAGATAGCCCTCAGCAGTAGGTTTCAGGCCTTGCACAATCTACCACAACTATGAAGAACATTTGGAGAAAGATACGGGATACAGTGGACAACCAGGATGCAGCTGAGCGATCTGGACTTCGCAGATGATCTGGCTCTTCACGCAACAACAAATGCAAGAAAAGACGACCAGCGTAGCAGCAGCCTCGGCAAAAGTAGGTCTCAACATACATAAAGGGAAAAGTAAGATTCTGTGATACAACACAACATGAGCCAATCAAATCACTCTTGAAGGAGATGCCTTGGAGGACGTTAACACCTTTATATATCTGGGCAGCATCATCGACGAGAAAGGTGGATCCGAAGCAGATGTCAGTCAGTCAGTCAGTCAGATGCAACGTAGAACTTTGTACATAAGTACATCAGTTCATGTTGCCAAACCACATCAGCACAGAGTAATCGTCAATTCAAATCCAATAGTAGAAGAGGTAGTAAGGGAATTAGAAATAATCGGAGAGGTTAGGATTAGAAGATACTACTCAAGAAGTATGATTCAGTGAGAAAAGTTTAGAGAGTCGAAACTAGAGGTGTTGAAGAATCCAGAAGATTAGCATTTGAGAGAACACAGAGAATAAATGCACTGGCGCCATTGCGAACGATTTTGAGCCATGTCATTCAAGGTCTCTAACCATCGATTATTATCATCTCGCGGACCCCAACCAGGTAGTCGACAATTACCGACATGGCTCAGTCCACTAGTCAATGACTTCATGGATTTCTGCCATGTTTTGGTTTGGCCGCCCCTAACTTTCTTCCAAACTACTCCTACACTACAAAACAAAGCTCTTCGAGGCAGTCGGTGGTTGGGCATACGCAACACATGTCCCAACCACCTCAACTGGTGAAGTTTCAATACTTCATCGATTGATCTGCCATTCTTACCTAGCACCCGATTCCTAATAACAGCGTTGCTCACTCGGGTGTCCCACGATATACGAGCAATGCTTCGAAGACACCTATGATCGAAAACCAGTAACCTACGTATATCTTCTACTCTCACTGGCCATGTTTCACAGCCATAAAGTAAGTCGGAGCGAACTACTGCGCAGTACACTCGTCCTTTAGTCAGCAAACGGATATCTCGCCTACGCCATAAGTGACGCAGGTTGGCAAAAGCCAATCGAGCCTTCTGTATCCGAGCTGAGATTTCGTCAGTCACCAGGCCATCGGCACTGATGAGACTCCCAAGATAAGTGAAGCGGTCTACACGTTCAACCACTTCACTCCCTATCACTAGTTCAGGTGCCAATGCAACCCAGTCTTGAAGCAACATTTTGCATTTCGAGGGGGAAAACCGCATCCCGAACATGCTTGCATTGTTGCTTAGGGTAGTCAGAAGACTCTGCATTTTGTCAGCGTCTTCACCAAGTAGGACAATGTCATCGGCATATTCTAAGTCAATAAGCGAGCCACCTGGAAGAAGGTCTACTCCTGAAAATTCAGACGAGGATAATGTTATGTCTAGGAGCATGTCTATGATGAAATTAAACAAGAATGGAGAAAGTGGACATCCCTGACGGACACCACTTGATGTAGAGAATTCCGGTGACAGTTCGCCATAAGCCCTCACCCGACCAGTGGTGTTCGAGTAAAGAGCTTGTATAAGGTTAATGTACTTCTGTGGTACACCTTTCAATGACAGACACTGCCACAGAACCTCACGATCAACAGAGTCAAATGCCGCCTTAAGGTCCAGGAAAACAACTATTGTAGGACGCCTAAAAGTGTGTCTATGTTCCAGGACCTGTCTGAGTGTGAAGACGTGGTCTATACAGCCACGTCCAGGTCGAAAACCAGCCTGGTTTTCTCGAGTCTGCTCTTCACGAGCTTTCGTTAAGCGTCGAAGTATTATTGAGGCTAATATTTTAGATACTATATTAGTTAGACTTATTCCTCTGTGATTGTCACAAGAAGACTTTTGTCCTTTCTTATAGATTGGGACTATCAAGGATTGAGACCAGTCGGATGGGATTACGTCCAGTTCCCAGATTTTACCTAAGATCTCAGTCAATCTAGCTGCTAAAACTGGACCACCATCCCTGAATATCTCAGGGGTCAGTCTATCAGGACCTGCAGCTCGTCCTCGTTTCAGATTTCCTAACGCTTTCTCAACGTCATAAAGACTAGGGGGACTTACGTCGATTTGCCATTCAGGATGACTGGAGATCGTGGGTAACTGAAGAGTGGCTCGTGGCCAGTTGAACTGGTCCCTAAAGTGTTCTGCCCATCGATCCAGTCTCCTGGATTGAGAATGGATAATAAGACCATCCTTTTCCGAGATAGTCTCACTCACATTCGGGTTCTTAATACCGGTTTCTTTGATAAGGCGGAAAAGTTGTCTACTGTTGCCGATCGCCGCTGCCTTTTCCATCGCTTTTGCTTTCGCCACCCACCACTGTTCGCGGTCGTTACGCAGACTTTTTATAAGTCTGCGCCTAAGCTGACTACGCTCTTCATCATGCTCAGAGTCAGGTGGGATGCGTTTTCGAGCATCCATCAGTTCGGTGGATGCGACTGAAATCCACGGCTTCATCCTAGCCTCATGGTTTACCTTCCTGGCAGATATCACTGCTGTTTCCACAGCCTTTTTGATATCATACCAACCTGCTTCTGGATGGGAATCGCTTGCATGGTTGCTTAACTCTCTTTCTAGTTGCTCCTGAAATATTTTCTTGGTTTTATTATCATTAAGTAAAACCCTAAGAGGCTTTCTTACGGTGTCTTTCCTACGTCCAGTAAGCCTTAAACAGATACGAGCTCGCACTAGAGCATGATCTGAATCCAAACATGTGCTCCAGAACGAGCGACAGTCTTCTATCGAACCCCTCCATCGGTGGCTGATGGCGATGTGATCTAGTTGAGTCCAACGTTGAGACGACTTTGGAGGTCGCCAGGTCAACAGATGCTTTTCCTTATGCCTAAAGTTGGTGTTCGCTAAGAATAGGCGGTTATCTGAGCACAGTTGCAACAGACGGTCACCATTGTCTGTTCTCTCAGTCGCTACACCATAACATCCACCAAGATGTCTTTCCTTTTCACCTAGTATACCTACTTGAGCATTAAAGTCACCAGCCATTATTACTATGTCAGAGCGCTTAGCTTTTTGGAGGAGGTCCGAAAGCTTTCTGTAAAACTCATCCTTAACCTCGTCTGCACTGCAGTCAGTGGGGGCATAGGCAGATATGACGAAGAGGCAACGGCGAGTGTCCCTATCCTTACGAGTCCTTACTGTCCCGTTTAGTCGGACAGCGCACAAACGACTATCTACTGGGATCCTGTCTAGGAGAGATAATTCTGCCCTAGGACTCAACGCTATGCCTACACCAGCAAGACCCCTGGAAGCAGCATCAGGGCTACCGGATACCCGAAGAGTAAATCGAGCTGCTTCTTCGTTTTGACAAGGTGGAATCAGGTAAATGACTTTACTAGGATCCTGTATGCGCGTTTCCGAGACGCAGCATACATCGATGGCACGAGTTTCTAAAGTCCTAGCTAATGATGCCTGTTGCCCTATTTGACACAATGTCCGTACATTAAAAGCTCCAATATGTAGTCTAGAACGGGGTTTCAGGAGACCAGGAACGACGTTTCGTGATCTCGCCTCGTCTGCATTAGCGGTGCAGTGAGAAAAGGGAGTGTGAGTAGAGTTAGTTGTAGAGATAAAAGAGACATTAGGGGGTGTAGGAAGGATTTGATTTTGACCAATTTGGTCTCGCGTGCTGTTATGGGTATGAGGGCGGTTGTCACTTCCCGGCTGCCCACACCGTGGAAGGTTGTTTCTTGAGGGACCTGAAAAGGAAGATGGATTAGTGTTGGTGCGTGACCGCAGAGCCCAAGGGACAACTGCTTGAGGCCGGTCACGCACGGCCTTTTTATGAAAGGTATTTTGAGAATTAGCTCCGTTCTTAAAGGCCCTTAGTGGGCACCCTTACCCAAGGAGACGGAAATCCGTGAGTTAGGGGGAGTGTGACATTTTTAGGGTCGACCTTTTCTAACCCTTCCTTCCTTGTGAGAAGGCAGCATCGTTGCAGATGCTGGCTGTCCGAGGGAAACACCTTACTGCTGTCACACCCCTCTGCAGTCAGCAGTACGACTTCGCCCTCAGACCTTGGGTAGCTGCTTTTAGTCTCATCGTTCTCCAATCGACCAGCCTGGCATGGTAGGACCTGCAGGAACATATGTTCCAGCCAGTATAGCTCGGTTGGGTCATCACGATAGGCAAGCCCGACCACCACGTCAAGGTAGCAGCTTCGGTCGGGAGAAGCAGATGTGAGGGTGCGGATCGGCAAAGCAAGGGCATTTCTACAGTTGAAAAATGTCTGGAACTCCAAACAACTTTCAATCAAAACCAAAATCAGGATTTTCAATACAAATGTCAAGACAGTTCTACTGTATGGAGCGGAAACTTGGAGAACTACGAAAGCCATCATCCAGAAGATACAAGTGTTTATGAACAGTTGTCTACGCAAAATACTTCGGATCCGTTGGTCAGACTCCATCAGCAATAATGTACTACAGGAGAGAACAAACCAGATTCCAGCGTTGGAGGAAATCAGGAGAAGTGGTGGAAGGGTATAGGACACACTGCGGAAAGCACCCAACTGCGTCACAAGACAAGCCCTCACTCGAAGCCCTCAAGGTCAAGGGAAGAGAGGAAGGCCAATAAACACATCACTCCGAGAAAGACATGAGAAGAATAAACAAAAATTGGACAAAACTGGAAAGGGAAGCCCAGGACAGAGTAGGTTGGAGAACACTGGTCGGCGGCCTATGCTCTATCGGGAGTGACAGGCGTAAAAATTTTCACATTTATCCTTATCTTTTTAAGTTAATTTCACTAGATTATCCTTCTTAAATAATATACTCGAACTCTAATCTCTCCGATTACTGATAATACTTCTACTACCTCTACTACTATGGGATTTGAACCGACATTTGCGTCTCTGAGCTAATATGCTATGGCAACATGAACTGATGTACGTACGTGCGAAGTTCTACGTTGTAGCTAAATGAAGGAATAAAACCACCATCTATTGTTATATATATTTCTGATACTCTCAGAAAAAATAAATATAGTCCTCGAAATTCCTAGGAAATATGACCAATCGATAGGGATAATTATTACGGTCGCATACTGACAAACTTACACGATCACAATTGGAAAGATTGATTTTGATTATCTTGTACATTGGAGCATCTAAGTTGGTGCGAAACACAAATAAATCACCCTCGTTTGTCACATATTCATAGACAGCTTCGAAGCGATCAACAATTGGGATCAAGTCAAGTTTTTCTAAAGAGAATAATCATTAACATATAACTATTTTATTGAAGTTACTATATGAAATGAGCTATAGAAAACGCATTTCAATATTTGGTGGTAAGGTTCATAATACATGTGACGCTAGTATCAAATGTAGGAAATCGAGGTTGATTAAAAACCGAAAATTTGCCAATACACAATTGAATGTTATTATTCCTAAAAAGACATCTGATTATTTTATTGATTTACCCATGATAATGATGCAAAAATATATAAACCTCAAATATTGTTAATATTCGTTGAAAATACAGAGCATTTTTCCCACGACTACATTTTCAAACAACTTAACTTCGTATTTACTTTCATGTATTTGAACAGAGCATTGATGATTATGACTTTTAGAAATGATATCCGTTAAAACATTACGTATGTTAGAACCGGAGACTAGACTTTATTTAAACCTTTTTTATTAGCTTGACCAGACGCATGAAGAGAACATGAAAGAAGTTCATTTTTCTTTCTTAGATACGGTTGCCTAAAAAATAAACTGGGTCCATAATGCAAGCTGGTAGCAAGGTAACAAAAACCTCGTAATTTCCTCCCAATATCCATGTCTTACGACTAAAAGAACAAATATGGGTTCTGTTTTGACTGAAATTCTAATATTAGCTTGACAGCTAAAGGGTCAAGTAATATACTGATAGAACATGGCAAAACAAAAACTACTTAATCATTTGGTGTAGTATATATTAGAAGCAAATGCTATATTAATAAACAAAGATAAAGAAAAGATATGATAACTAACTTGTAATAACTGAATCGACTTTGTCAAGATCACAGTAGAAAAGCTGGTTATTAGGTTCACATCCATCATACAAAGTTACAAGCAAGTATCTCCCGCAGTCAGACACCTCTCCTTGTCTGATATTTTAAAATACATATAACACAAAAACATATTTCGGTGTCAGAGATCAGATCAATAAAACAAATATATACATATATATATAAGTATGAAGACTACTAAACAGAATCTTGTGGAAATTTAACAGAATGATCAAATTCAGAACTATCGAAATAAACAAAAGTATGAATAAACGGAACTTAGTTAAACCATCTTTGGATTTTTTTATGCTTCTAGCAGGATAGCATCAGATGTTGGTGGAAATGTGTCGCTTACCTCCATCGATTCACATTCACAACCAAAAGTACCATGATTACAGATCAACATTAAACGAAGTTTGTTCTACGATTAGACTAATTTCTTACGAATAAGCACCTGCAACCTATTATTTCACATTTAGACAGGCTTAAGAGGCTGAATGAAATTCGTCGGTAAAATTTAACAAGCAATAGACTTGCGATTTGAATAACACGTGCACACCAAGTAAAATTAAGTGCAACGGGAAAAGAAACTACTCTGCTGTCGCTGAAAGTTCAAAACATGAAGCTAAATGCCCCTGAGGTTTTTTCATATAAAGCTTTGTGTGGCAGAAAATTTATACCTAGGCTAATTCAAGAGGTGAATGAACAAGAAAATGAGACTCGCGCATACGTACATATTCCAAGTAGGCTGATCTGGGCGTTCTACGCACAAAATATCGTCTGACTGTGGTGTACCCAAACGATGATACATGAGTTTTTGGTCGGTATTGGTAGTTGTTTCAGTGCCATCAGCTTTACCTTTGTGTTGAGGGTACATACAGTAGAAAACACCTTTCTCATCTTTCGTCCAAGAAATTGAACTGAATTTGACTTGTTGCAAAACATCTGGTAAATCTTCACCCGATTCCCAATTTTTAAACTAATAAGAACCATTAACGAAATGTAAACGTACTTTAAGCTCACACCAATCAGAACCACCAAAACTAAGACCATAACAACAATAAGTTCCTTCCATTGAAAAACTGTAGTTTCTCAAAGATGTAAGACCTTCTGGATCAATTTCGTTAGGATCTATAAACTTTTTCGTGGGTCCTGACAACATTTTCATTTGATAAAGGACACTGACAAATCTCTCTTTAAATAAAAAACTACCTTTGATTTTGTAGACCACTGTTATACCATATATAGTAAAAGGAACCGTATTTGAATGGGCAGGAATATTTTTCATAATTCCAGATAGCAGTTAATCTAAAAATACAACTGAAAATATTACACTTACTTATCTTTTATTTTTGAAGTGTATGGACATTTACGTAAGAACTGTTCCGTTATCAGATTTTGTGACTTTACAAAAGCCTTTGTTTGGACGGAGTCTGGGTCTTCCAACCATCTGTAAGGATCATGGATCTAACCAGGAAGGAAAAGATTACTTTGGAACAAATCAGATAGGTTCAGTCAAGGCATAAAAAATGATCAGTCTACTTCATACGAAGTATTTACATTACGAATCATGTTCAATTAAATATAGAATTTAAAATTCCAATTAAATACTTATTAATAAAATAGTCATCTACTTATAGTAAGGTGCTAAACATTGCCAAAATTAAACTCATATTTAGGTGCATTCATTATTTGTATTCTCTCAAATTCTGATCTTATGAATTCCTCGTAACTTTTTTTCTCTCTTTTTGAAATCCTTTGACTGAATTATAATTCTTGAGTAATTTCTTCGAGCCCCAAACTTCTCCATTACCGCCAATACTTGTACTACTTCTGCTACTATGTGGTTTGAATTGACAATTCGATCTCTCTGTGCTAATGTGGTATGGCAATTTGAACTGATGTGCGTACGTACCGGGTTCTAGGTTGTAGCTTCCTGACTGATCCTTATGTATTCAAAATAAACCTTACAAAATTTCGGAAAAGTATGAACCAAGAATGAGGTCCAAATACTATTACTGCAGATTATCACTAACTGAATTTTTAAAGATTAAATTTCTGACGATTTAGTAAGCTTGATTATGAAATTCTGAGAAGCCATTCTGATGCTAAGGGTTTCCAGTCAGTTGGAAGGAATCTAAAACTCACCACATTAACACAGCTGAAGGAACTTGTCAAAGGGAATCCTAAGGTAGTAGTGGTAGTAGGAAAGACCAGTCATACAAGATACGATTCGAGAAAATACAAATCGGTAAAATAATAGAAAAATCTTGTGGGGAATTTAGTAACTTCAGATCTAAGGAAAGACAAGAAGTGAAAAAGCCTGCGCTATCGCGAACGATTTTGAACCATCACTCTAAGTTCCTAATCATTGGTTACAATAATCAGGCGCGCCCTAACCAGATAGTCTGCACATAACTACACGGTTTAATTCAACAACCAATGCCTTTGTGTACTGATGACATGTCCTGATTATGCCGTTCCTAGATTTTTCTGAACCTACTTATGCACCAGACATCACCGAGTGTTGAGGCGCCCGGTGGGTGGACTGACCTACGCTATACATGTCCTAACTATCCTGGTTGATGAAGATCAAGAACCTTACCGGCCAACTCAATGTGGATGGGACTCAGCATTGGCTGACATATAACGTTCTATGTTAATAAAGATCTTATAAGCACACAATAACCCATTATTTGAGAATGATGGAGCTTTTGAGGAGTCGTTAAAAAATAGGATGTATACAATTCATTTACCTGAACACCGAATTTTTCTTCTACAATAGATTCATCTTTATTTATCTCTGGGTAGTTGATGCTGGAGTGCTCCATTGGGACTATAAAAATAACAGAAGATTTATTTTGCAAAATAACGTCATTATTTTTATCTAACATTTATATTTAAGTAATATTTTGTGCATACAATTTTGTCTACCCAACTCTTTGATTTATTATGATAGTAGAATCATTAACGAATAATTTTTTATAATGTGGAGGGAACTAGCACTTGAGACTACTGAAAAATCACATGCTTAGGCAGTGGCTGACATATCACAATCAAGTTGCGCCAGTGATTGGTCTGAATGACTTAACAAATTTTCTAAGTAAAGATGCCAACTGTTAGTACATCAATTAGTCGGGCATAAATAGAAGTATTTAGGGGTCAACACATCACATAAACGAATGTTTGTACATGGTGCATATCTTTCACACAGCGATGATATTGTAGAGACAGAAACCCGTGAAAGTATTGATGTTCCATTTTTTTAAGTAGCATTCATGAGAAACTAGTTACGCACCTAACAAGTGTAACCATGATATTGTCCGTCCTATTGATGGCCCTAAACTGGTTGTAGAAAACCCGTTTCACACCCTAATTAAGTACTCAATAAGTACAGAGCTTGAATACAATATATTTGCAAAACTATTACCGGCAAAATTATAATGATACAACCAGTATATTTAACTTCTCAGAAAATGGTAAAAGGTACTCCAAATTAAGATGTGTCCTGTGCATAGATTTGGAAAATACCCACATCTGTTAGGTGAGGTACAGGACGCCCCAAACGGAGTATGGTGCTGACTGACTTCTCACCATAAGTTCGAACAGATGAGTTTTCGACTTTAAATTACTAAAACATGATGCAAATTAAAAATTGGCAGCTAATTAGCGGGCGTCTTAGTGTGTTATTCTAACAGAATCTATTCTAATCCTACTCTTTATATCCAGTTATACACTAGTGTAACACATGAATGTAGACGTAGTTTCTGATGACTTTTTGACTGGGTATTGAGCTAACTAACCTTATTAATATACTGCTTTACCCAATTTCTCGAAGGTAATACTTCCATATGCTAATTGAAAGCAAGTGGCATCACTATGGTAAACTATCCTCGAAGTATATCAGAGTAGATTAAAAACGATTTATAAGTATTACTTGGAACAGAACTATTTAATGACCGACTAACAGGTCAATAATGATTCAAAAATTACTCTTCATAAGCTGGGTGGATTTTGAGATAATTACGGCTGGAACTAACAATACCATTATTAATTGCAAAGCGACTGTTGTTCAGACAAACTACCAAACATATGCGGTCTTAGTGACAAATAAACTGTACTAACACAGATGCTTTTGTGTACGTTAAGGATACTTTACAACTGGTCCAAACTTTTTACAGTAAATGTATTCTAACCAAAAAAACAGAGCATAGCGTACCAATCCAGTGGAATAAAAATACTTATTAGGACATTTCATTGTATTCGAATTGCTGTCTCAAATAACATCTTTAATTTGAAATGGTAAAATGAATTTATTTGTGGAACGTTAATTAAACTACAGTGAGTGCTATCCTTTCACACACATAATTGACAAAATGTACTACAAAATGTCTGTTAACTTAGAGTAAGATACAGAGTAACACGTTAGTGCGACATTACCATATGAAACCAAAACACTACGTAACGCCGCCTTGTGACGTACAAACGACCTGCTGAGTCTTGTAACCACCGGGAAAAACATAGCCTGAAAAAACAAACGAACTATGATGACTTATATGTAAGTCCACAAATGTAAATAACGAACAGTAGCTATGCTGTGGAGTATAAAACAGTGAATCAATATGCATCAGTCTTTTAGTAATACGTGCTCTGAACGAACACAAACAAATGAGCTCATTGAAGTCAATGATATCTTCATTCACACCAAAATCGACGGATCAGACACCAACACCAGTGAGGGTATACTGAGACTCAGTACCACCATAATATCGAGCAGTTACCTTCGGTAACATACCCTCTCAAAATGTAACTATGGTGCCCCATAGTTTTGTTGTGGGCGACTGAACTCCCATCAATAGGGCTACAGAAGTTGTCAGAGTCGAAAATACTCATCATTCTAGGTCTTATAAAAAAAGTAGTTAATGCATCAGTTGTAAAATCAAAGTTCAAGGTTCTTCTGTGCATTCAGCCTTCGGTAAGTTTGTGTTAAGCCTGAAAGTACCTTGCGTACTGTGGTTGTATAGGGAGCAGCGAATGAGGTAGTTGGAGTGTAGTGAATGAGAACACAGGTGGGGCAACCGAATTGTATTTAACGAAAATTACAGAGTTACTCAGTAAAATCGGAAAACCATATCGTAAATTGTTCATTTGCAAAGGATCAGTTCATCCTATGGAACTGGACTGTTCCTGTTGCCAAACATCAATCCATTGTCACTATTCATGCGTTTCATACAAATTCCATTGTTTTCTAACTCTTCCTTTCTTGATCTTCCCCCCACATTATGCTACCAGACTTTACGTTGACACTCACGTTATATACTACTTATAAGTAGTTCGCACCACAGCACCACACTCGTCCCCCCTTTTAATAAGCTGTCGTCGCAGTCTTTCTGATCTCCGTACAGCCGTCTTCTTTATCAGTGTTTGTGGTTCGCCCTCTTGGCGCACTGGGAACCACCTTTGGAGTTCACTGGCATTCACGCGTTTCTGTTTGTTTCCTTTCTGGATCGTACACACTGCGCCGCGCCTCTCGGTGACGACGTACGGTCCCTGCCACTTCGGGCTCTGCTCACCTGACCCTGGCCCTCTTCCTGTGGTATATTTCCGTTCTCTACACTTCACCTGGTCTCCTACTTCAAACGGTCTCCAGTACTCTCTCTCCTGTTCTGACTTTTCCATGTCTGATGTTTGTTTCTCTCTCACACTCCTGATTGCTTGTCTCCGCTCTGTTCTCAATCTTGTTGTATTCCATCTCTGTTGTTGCGGCCAGGTTTTATCATGCGTTGGTAGTCTCGGCCGTCTGCCGTACATCAGCTGGAACGGTGACTTCCTGGTTGTTCCCTGTGCTGAGGCACGATGTGCCAGCAAGATTAATGGTAATTCTTTCTCCCAGTCACCCCCTTTAGATGCTAGCCATTCCTTTAGCGTTCGGTTATTCCTTTCCGTTAACCCATTCGTCTGTGGATGATACGGCGTTGTTCGTACTCTCTTGATACCTAACTGCTTTAGACGGGACTTGAACTCATCACTCTCGAAACAGGGACCTTGATCGGTTAATATTATCTTTGGTATCCCATGGTCCGCCACAATGTGCCGCATTACCGCTTCCGTCACCGTCCTTGCACGTTGGTCCGCCATCGGCACGGCATTTACCCATCGTGTGGCATGCTCAGTCATCACCAGCAGGTACTGGTTACCACTTGTCGTCTGCGGGAGCGGTCCCATAACATCTATTGACCACAAATCACCAACTGCTGTTACTGGAATTGACTGCAATGGCGGTCGTATGCATCGATCCCCTTTCATTAGTTGACATTGCTGGCACGCTAATACATATCGTGCAACATCGTCTCTCATACCTGGCCAGTACGCACTTTGCCGCAGCAAATCAGTTGTCCGTGCAATACCTGTGTGCGCTACCTGGTGACATTCACGAATCATCTCCTGGCGCAGATCTTTTGGGATTATTGCTACCCAATTCTCGTCATCATCCCGCTAGGTCAGGACTCCATATGCGTTCACTCTCAGTCGTTCCTTTTGCTTAAGTAACATTATTACCTCCTTGTCCGTTGTTCGTTTGTCTACATCTTCTCCTTCTTTTATCACTCTGATTACCTCTCGAAGGTTCGGGTCAGCTTTCTGTTGCCGGATGAGTTCTAATGGGTCTCCATCTAAACTATTCACCGCGTATGCTGTCACTGGAAGGTCATCTTCTATGTCTGATCTTGACAAGTAATCCGCCATTACGTTTTCTTTTCCTGGAACATGGCCGATACTGAAGTCGTATTCTTGCAGACGTATCATCCACCGCGCCAACTTCCCTCGGGGGTCTCTTGCTGTTCTCAACCACTGCAGGGGTTTATGGTCAGTCTCAATGTGAAATCGTCTACCTAAAAGGTACGATCTCCATTTCTCTACTGCCCACACGATTGCTAGGCATTCCTTTCGATCGTTGAATACTTCTGTTCGGCGGGTGTGAGAACGCGACTTGCGTATTCCACCACTCTATCAGCCTGACTCAATACCGCACCTATACCATGATCACTTGCATCTGTGGCCACTGTAAACAGTTTACCGGGTTCAGGCAGTCGCAGCGTCATCTGACGATCGTCTAGCATGTTTTTGATTCGGTTGAACGTTTGTTCGGCAGCCTCAGTCCATGTAAACTTGGTGTTGCTCAGCAACTTATATAAGGGCGCTGTTATTTCGTTGAAATTCTTGACAAACCGACTATAGAACGCCGCTCTTCCCAGGAACTGTCTCAACTTTTCGCGCATGATTTGCCTGGTTGACCTTCAGTCTAAATTTGCCAATCGGAAAATCCTTGAATGTCATAGATTGGTGGATTATTTTAGTACGCTTTTTCTGTGGCTCCCCCAAGGACGTCTCTATCTTATATAAATTAGCTCAATGTGTGCTTGTTGACCTCTTGTTTTCTGGTTGCTTGTAGAATACACCTTCTACGCCTTACCAAGAATTCTTGATACAGTTAGCCGAGCCGGGGACAAAAACCTGTCGTATCATTGCATCATTTGTCTTCGCTCCGTTTACAGAGTAAGGTGAACTCGTAATAGTTCAAGCACATCAGTTGACGAGCATATCAAGTATCTTGAATCATTCCAACCGTTACATAAGATCTACATTGATGATAGCTTCGCCCGCAACTTGTCTGGAGTACGAGACGTAAACCGAAGAACATTGTTGATTTGTTAGAAACTGTGTCATCTAAGTAATAAAACTTCTTGTCAGAATATGATTAACTTTGCGATACTGAGAGAGACTGTCTTTATCTCGGCAAAAGCGCCTAGCCTAATGTTCCCAGATTTGTCAAGTGAAAGTACGGTCCCTGACAACTGCAAGCCAACATATCACATCGATTTTACGAGGAAGCTGTAGAATGGATTTTGAAGGCTTTGTTTTTGGAAAATCCCTCCATGTGTATATATATTTGTGTTATGATATGACTGACTCTTTCTGTTGATATTTTGGTACTCTATTTGATTCAATTTTGAGATTTTATCATTTGTATCTTGTTATTATTTCTATATCTTGTACTTATATTGAAGTTTTTTACGTTTCCTTCTGAACTATACATATGTTGTTTAAAATTTATACTTAATATGGCTACAGCCATTTTGGATTTGATACTCTAGCAGTAATTGACTGGAAGCACTTATTCTTCCAGCAACGGAACCTATTGTGGTGATTGGAAACTCGAAGGTGTAATATTGTTTTGGTAATTGTCTGAATTCCCTTTTTGATCAAATACAGAACCGTTCTCTCCCAGAATTATCGTTTTTGGACTTGGACTGGGCGGGACGCGTATGAACATACACTTTCGGGTTTGGAGCGGACTGCAAGAGTAATATTATTACTTAATAGAAGCTGACTCAGTAAAGTTCAAAGCTGTCACTTGGTAGCATATCATTTAATAGCCTTTGAGCTTCTCATCCCAACAGCAATTTCAAAGAGGGGCAACACCTGTACTATCAGTATAGTGACTACGATGAAATGATGGACAGTAATCCTTGATCGCTAGAGGAAAATGGCCTTAAATTTTTCAGAAGCTTTCTATGGGGTCAGTCATACATACTTCATTAATGAACCGACGCTCTTAATTATCACGTAACCGCTGACAGACAAGTTTAATTTATGTATAAGTAATCGACTTCTTGGTATCGTCCGAGTTATTAATTTCGCTCACATTGTCGAACTTTGAAGAAAAGTTTGCGAACGGGATGACAAGCCAGCACTTTAGGAGGATCTGATGCAGCTTCAAAGCTCCACTGATAACAACCGACTCACTTTCACTACATCAAAGTATAAAATAATCCGTCTGTGACATGCAACCCCCCACCACAGGTGACCCGAATTTAAAAAGATCCCTATGATCTAAGGTTGTAATCCAACAGCGAAAGAAATGCTTCTTAAACAAATCCTTTATATAGTTCCTAGCGTCTGCTACCCGTTGTGAACCATAGACAGCCAACTCGAATCCACCAACTAGCTCTGTCTTCTGCTCTGCTTTCCAGTCCCTATTACTTCATTTGATATCTGACCTCGATTCCCGGTTCAATATGTTCTTCGGATTACGTAGTTCATTTGACCTTGAGTATTGCCAAGACTTGTCTCTTAACTCTGTCGGGCGACTTCTAATGTGTGTGCTGCATCCACTTCCAGCGCTTTCCTCCGATTTCTTCCTCAGATACAATCTAGTCTGTTCTCTCCAATATTTGGTCGTTGCTGATGATGCCTGACAAACAGATCTTCAGTATCTCGCATATAAATCTATTAATAATTACATAGATCTCATAGATTAAGGCATTTGTAGTACTCCAAGTTTCCTGTGAATACAATAGAAAGGTTTCCACGTTCGTTCTGAAAATTCGAACTCTGGAGTTGGTTGATAGTCCTTTTGAAACCCAGATATTCTTTAGTTGTAGAAATTCTGTGTATAAATACTTATCTGTTTCACCTAGCACCTGAACTATTTATTAATTATTTAAACAAATCAACATTGGTGAAAAAGGACACTAAAATATACTTGTGCCACATAATAAAAATGAGATAGTGAAAATATGGTGAGTGGAATAAAGGAAAAAAACAAAGATGAATATCAGTCGGCTTTCCAGTTTGACGGCACATAATTCACTTTAAATGGATTCTAATCACTTGTTCTGCCTCAGCTCTAGCAATTGATGGTTATATCACTGACAGACTACATATATATTTTCCTACTAATTAAGAAGAAAACGGGTGCCAACTGTACGGGATTATTGGTTTCACTTATCTGACTTCTTCAGTGTTAATCTTCTTTGTGTGGGTACTTTTATCTAAATAATAAAAAATCTGCCAATCTTAAAAAGTCGAATTACTATATGATATATATGTATGCAAATGTAATATAAGTTTAAGTTTCTGTAGTTTGCTCATATTTTGGCTCATATTTTCTTCCTTGTGGAACGATGTATTATATTGGGTACTACTGGGAGACATAATATCTGTGTGAATTCAAACCGCGAGACAGTTTGGAGTAAAAAACCAGGATTATTGCCCCCTTCAACAAAGTATATATTATAAGCTAATGTCTTTCTGCTGACTGTCAAAAAGTAGCATTATTTCTCAGATTAGGACTAAAAGATCACATAAAGTCCTGTGCCGTAGTCATCTGTATGTTATACTGATTTTCATTTTCATGTTCATCTTTACCTAAAAGTGACTGCCAGAATAAAAAAAGGAACGCCAAATTTATCATACAAACGTGTATTGTAATGAACTTTCAAACTTCTGAGCTCAGTGAAATCCGGCGGGCACATGCATGTAATTCTATAAAAACAATTATTGTAATGGAGGTAGGGTGGTGTATCTGACCAGCATTCATGACGGTGTGGCGATAACCTCGATCCACTAATGTCTGTGGGGCAAAACATTTCATTTGCTTACGGCTAATTATGATACAGCAGGATGTAACAAACCAGTGACATTGATGTTACTCTTCCTCGTTCACTCGTCTACGACTCATGTTCGTAACCTTGAACTGGTTTTAACTGCCTACCATGAAATCCTATTACAAGCAGACTTAGACAATTATGCTGAAAAGGAGCTGACAAATGACTTCGTAGTGGTTTACTTTTACTAAGAAAACACAACTGCTGAAATATAAACATTTATTATTGTACTTAATTCTGACAATAACAACACCTCTTGTTTATCTGTACTGAAGACTGTCTCTCGCGCACCAAGCGTGTTATTCCCATCCTCCTCTTCGCACGTCTCCTGCGTGAACGTTAGCCGTTTGTATGCCCTCTTGCCTCGATATTATTTCGATATCACGAGAAAGAGCTCACGCATGACTCTTTGGGCCACAGAGGTTTAAAAACAATAAATGAAGTATCACCAAAGCATCATATCTCTAAGCCTTTTCATTGTTCAGTAAATTTACATAATTTCTGACAACTTAGTTCTTTTTAATCATAATTCTGACTCATATTATTGTTTGCCCATTCATTTTCTTACCAGTGGCTTGTCTTCACTAAATTACATGAACGCAGGTGTATAGTCAGTGTCGTTGTGCAGAAAAAGAAAAAGTCTGAGTAATGGTACCATTGTTTTATCCAAAAAATTATCCGTTGAGCCTTGACTAAGCTTTAAACAAGAATATTTTCTATTCAGCTCCTCAATCCTTTCTCTTTATTTCTCTTTTTCAACACCTCATTCTACTCCCAAAATATTAGCCTCTATGATTGCCGAAGACTCGGTTACTTTACCCAAGAGCCTGTGAATTTATTATCCGGTCAATCTCAACAAGGGTATCATGACACATTTATCTTGTCAGTTCTTATTATATGCAGTCATGCATTTACCTTGCTCTCATTCTAAGCCAGAATTGGTTCGTCGAAAAGCAACCATCGTAACTCACTCCAGCTACCGTAGTTTACATCCCAGAGTCTGAAACATTGGGTATAACATTATGTGAAAAATATTAGCGTTCTGAAAAAATTCAGTGTATCCTGTGAAATATTTATCTAACCGGACGAACATTTACAGAAAATCTGTCGGCAATTTTAACAATTTGATCTGGCCTTTAATCTGGCATGCCTCTCGCAACATGAGATTAGAAGCCTGAGACGCAATTTAAATAAAGCTGCACTGAACTCCAGTAGTATATTCAATTTATCTAACATAGACTAAACCAAACATGAGACCACGGAAGCAGCAACTCGAGTTCATACATCAATGAACTCGCCGATTATTGTATATGGCTCAGTGTTAAAGGCAGCGGTTGAACATTAGAAAATGGCAACCACTTAGCCCCAAAAACTTTAACAATCGGAGACAGACGCTAGACGGAAATTATAAATTGTATTCAGTGTCCCAGTATTGGGAGGTAGTTTGCTAGAAATTAGGACAGTCTCCGTCTAAGAACAATGAGACAAGTGCTGCGCAGTGCATGAAATTGGTACCAATTCAGTCAAACTATATCGTCTGAAGAAGGGTCCTAATGTCGATAGAGATAAGCTCAGTACATTAAGGATAAGTTTAAATTGGACACTTCAGTATAAATCTTAGTGACGTACCGAAGAAAGTCGATTAAACTGCCTTCTTAAATCCGGGTCAGACGCAAAAAGCTTTAATCTAATAGATGCCGCCTGTAGATCTGTAAACGCCCGATAATCAGTCAATGTGGGTCGTTCGTGGTGTTTCTAGTATGGGACACGCTGACCTTTGATAACCATCAGTGGCCAGTTCCCATGGAAATAACCAGTTCATATTACTCAGCTAATTAAAAAGTAGGGGACTGTAAAGTAGCACATCAACTGCATCGGCTGAGCTAGTACCCGAAACTATTGATCTAACCTTCAAACTGGCATGCTTCTTGTAACATGCTGTTATTTGAGAATGAATTAATTATTATTATGCGGATAACGACAAGTAGAGAAATCAGAAAATTATAATACGTCCGATTCTCACCGAACTGTGGGGAATCAGACATGATCTGATAATGGTGTGCCTGATGAGTATCTCATAATTTATTTCTTGTTATCATTAGAACTACTTTATTTCATTTACTCACTCTACCTCGCTTTTTATGAACTCTTTTTACTCTTTCACCATAAAATTTCAGTCTTCTCACAGTCTTCATCATCAACTAATTATATTTTTTGGTAACCTAGATTTTGACGCATTCATCTCCTAGAGTTAGAATTTGATCTTCGTTATTCTGTACAACTAAATAACCTCCCATCTAACAATTTGGTTGCTTCTGGAATCCTGAAACCCTACTGCCCTTATACAAACGCACTGGCTGGATGACAAGACACAAATCTATATATAACTCTAGAAGGCTAGAATTGGAACAGTAAAGTATTTAGAAATACCAACTGCTGGGGATTACTAGATACTTGAACCTGCACGGAAAAAAACGAGTGGAAAGGAATCAGTCGGTCCAAATATGCTCGTGCGAGTGGTATTGAATACTGAGTGGAGGGAGGTTTATACTCCCAAGGGCGTTTGTCCTCCGACGGCAACAATTTTAGTCACTCCCATTACTGTTGAAATTAATCGATCCCTAGTTTAGTTATTTTCTCAGCTATTGGAAAACCTTGTTTCATAATCTTCGATACAGTGCTATGAAGTTTAGCAGTAGTCGATAGATGGCAGTCGTGGTTGTCTGAATCGTTCCTATTTTGTATCCACTATGCGGTTGATTATAAATACCTTCTAATCTGTGCTTACAAACAACAAAGTGAAGTTCGCCCAAAAATTTAAACTTCGGTTTCTATCCAAAAACCATTTCTGACTAATTGGAAATATTCTTCTACAGCTTCGGCCCAGTTACATAACTTAAAATCATTCGCACATAACCCTAACCTATTGCAAACATTCATGAATCTTTGCGATGGCTTGTAGTCGCACTTTATGTTTTCTTAAGTAATGACCCTAGAATCTTATTTTGTTAGTATGGCAACTGATCTACTAGTTTACTCAGATTAAGCATAGAAATCTAAGAAGGCTTTCACATTTAATTATTTTCGGACTAAGTGCTTGATAGACCGAATAAGAAACCTTTGTGGTACCGTCTCGGTCGTTTAATTCTTTATATTAATAGTTTACTCTGAGGTTAAGTCTCATCCTTTTACTCTGCTTTTAAATAATCCTCGGTCAAAAAGAGGAGTTATAATATGCTGTAGGTTGGAATGTCGGTGGGGGGAATAAAATTCTAGTCAGTGATGATGTTCGTGGATTTTTAAGTCACAAGTCTCATAGCTAGAAGATCAACAACATATATACATCGTGTCCACTGCGCTTACAGTTTTGTGTAGTTGTTGATTCTATTTCAGTTTGTTTGGAAAGGACAAGAGGCCAAGCGGTTTGTGTTATTCCTAACGCTATTTGAGGATCATGGTCTCCTGAATGCGTCAGTTTCAAAGACAGTTTTACCTGGGGTCTCAAAATCTATAGAATCTCTAGACGTTTGATAAGTTATGAGTAGTCGAGTACCGTTGCTATAAACTTCATTCTGATATTGAGGCTCTGATATATGTGCCGTTTAAATTCTTCGAAGTTAATTTTTTCAGGAATGTTCGGATAAATATATTACGAGCCAAACATACCTTGAAATTCTGTTTAGCATTTGAGTTCAAAATCAAATCGAGTTTAATGAAAATGTTCCACCAATTAGTTGTAGCCATCCCACCCCTTTTTTTTTACTTTTGTTTCAATAATATTATTTGATTATCGTTTATTCACTTTCTAAACTTGAATTAAAAATAACCAACCGATATGCTGGTCTTTAAGATTGGGTATCAATTGGGTACCGTTTAAAAATTGGACTCAACATGGAATTTCGAATATATTGCTTTGGGCTCTGTGATACAGTGATACCTGTTAAATACAAAAATAATTTGATTTTTGCTAAAAATTGGTCATTCTATTCACACAACGAGATTCTGGTGGTTTAAAAGTGACCTCGATTTTATAGATAATTCAAATAGTGAATATAGGCTTCCTAATGGTGTACATGGTCTCCATTAACAACTATAAAAACAGTCATTTAGTTTGTAAAACCTATTTAATATATACAGGTCTCTATAATTTGTGTTCACCAATCTTGTGATATCCGTGATAGTTTTCTGGCTACTCAAATTGAAGTCAGTTAGTCATATGCAATTTAGATCCGGGCACGTATGCATGGTTGCCACACCACATTAACACAGCCGAAGGAACTTGTCAAAAGGAATCCTAAGGTAATAGTGGTATTAGGAAAGACCAGTCATACAAGATACGATTCGAGAAAATACAAATCGGTAAAATAGTAGAAAAATCTTGTGGGGAATTTAGTAACTTCAGATCTAAGGAAAGACAAGAAGTGAAAAAGCCTGCGCTATCGCGAACGATTTTGAACCATCACTCTAAGTTCCTAATCATTGGTTACAATAATCAGGCGCGCCCTAACCAGATAGTCTGCACATAACTACACGGTTTAATTCAACAACCAATGCCTTTGTGTACTGATGACATGTCCTGATTATGCCGTTCCTAGATTTTTCTGAACCTACTTATGCACCAGACATCACCGAGTGTTGAGGCGCCCGGTGGGTGGACTGACCTACGCTATACATGTCCTAACTATCCTGGTTGATGAAGATCAACAATCTCATAATCGTACTTGCAATCCTTAATCTGGTGTCCATTTGTCCCCAAGTCAAAGTGGGATAAACGAGATCCACACCTGCTACCTAGTGAGATTGCAAGTTTATCGGTTTGGTCAAAAAGTTTCTTCCCCACAGAGCCAGCCAAGATACGTAGGTTTTTCAATGCTTGCCGTTACTCAACAACAGGCGGATTTCAGTCGATTATCTGTTTTCATAAATTCTGTTTTAGAGTACTTTCCATCACTTTATAGAGATCCAGTTATTTGTCTACTACTATACCAGCAACATACTATAAACCACCATGGGAAACTGCATATTTGCTGGAAAGAAGTTATTTAGTCAGTAGGTTGTATAATTATTCTTTCAAAAGCTGTCACTTATAGATGCTACAATCATCTTGGACAAAGTCGGAAGTCTCCCGAGGTACTCATTTCACATTATTTTCATATTTTCTTTTGTAGTTTGATTGCTTAATCGGCAAAGTGAGTATTATTTATGACCAATAATTCATACAACTTATTTCTTATTTCTAAGGAGAAATACAGGAGTGTAAAACCGTAAGTTAGGGATTTTTAAATTGATTTTACTGCTTTAGAGTCAAAGAACCACGAAATGTGATCAATGAGTATATGTCATGGGTATGTTCTTAGTTTCCTTTCATCATATATGTATTTTCCAAACTGAATTATCATCGTCTGATGTCGTTTTAATGCTTTGATTTTAGGCCCTGAGTCACAGTCATTCACCTCTTGTCTTCGATGATGCTATGTCTCATTCATCACTTTCTTCGCATTTCGATGAGTCAAATATACCAATTTCTTCTAGTTGGATTAGTGATGGGGCCCGCAGTGATACTTCTCATATATTGTATAAAGAATTGGATCCGTTAAACAAAACAACATCTATGGAATTGGATAAAGAAAACAATGCAGTATTCTATAAAGAGGGAAGTTGGATTACTGTTGCAGAACCTACGAACGGAAAATATGCAACTTCAGTAAGTAATTTTCACCTTGGTATACTACTTTTAGTAATATTTAGAGGCATTTATTTTTTTATTATATGAATGTTATTCAGTCAGTCAGTTACAACGTAGAAATTCGTACGTAAGTACATAAGTTCAGGTTTCCATACTGCATCAGCACAGAGACACAACTGACAGTTCAAATCCCATGGTGGTAGAGATAGCAGAATTATTAGCAGTAATCCGAGAGATTAGGGTTCGAAGACGTGATTCGAGAAGTATAATTCACTGAGATAACTTTAGAAAGGGAGAGAAATGATGGGGAATTCAGAAGGTTAGAATTTGAGTGAACACTATGAATGAATACGATATGCACAGGCCGAAACCTATACACACTATACGATACACGTTGAGATAGATGCAGTTGACTGTAAGTATACTGAACATGCATATATAGCATACACAGGCCAAGACCAATGAACACCATAGTACACACGTAGGTATAGATACAGGTCATTGCAAGTATACGATTTTGAGCCATGTCATCCAAGGTCTGTAACCATTGGTGACTTTCGTCTCGTGGACCCCAATCAGGTAGCCTACATCTACCAACATAACTCAGTCCACTTGTCAGTGACTTCATGATCTTTTGCCATGTTTCGGTTTGGCCGCCCCTAGCTTTCTTCCGACCTACTCCTACACCACAAAACATAGCTCGTCGCGGCAGTCGGTGGTTGGGCAGTAATTATTTGACTAGCAACAGAATACAACTCTTGAAGGAAGCACTTAGATAAACTAGTATAATGTTTGAATAAAAGGTGTACAAATCCCTTCACTGTCTTAATTTAATGTAACGAATTACATTGATTTGAAAGAATATTTCCTAAGTGAATCATTATAGGCTTTATCATGTTCAATCAATAAGCATGTAAGAACCAGAGTGCTGAACGGATAGGTTTCATTGGGATAAATACTGGTAGATAAAGCAAAAAATTAGCTGGTTATGCATATATGAAGAGGCATTCCTACAATAAAAGCACTTAGGTATTGTCACGTTTACGTTTTGGTACCAAAAGTGGTTATACTGTTTTAAGTCGAATTCATCACAAAAGAATTCAAGCAAATAGAAAAATAGATATCTTCCAACATCATTAAATATTTCTCAAAATATTGAAGAATACTTTCAAATAAAAAATCAAAAAGCCTTGTGGATTAAAACTATGGTTTCGTTTGACTGCCAATGTGTAATAGAACGGAAATGGATTTTATGCTGGTGTCCTCATGAAATCTGTACAAAAGACCCGATAATAATAATAATAATAAGTATATTTGTAATGTCTCAGTCAGTAGGAAATTGAATTTCTGCATTTTGTGTTAAATATCCTACTTTGTTACTGTTTATTATTTAAGCTTGTATTTATTTTATGTAAGTATTTTCTGAAAAAGCGGCCTACATTAAGCATAAAATTGTCAGAAATTCAATAGTCTACTCGTTGGAATATTAAAAATAATTATTTTAATTGTTACATCATGTCGATGGTAAGATTATTGGTGTTATTCGGTTCATTTGCGGTATCGTACTCCTCATAAAAGCTGGATACACCAAGTCTGACTTGATGCTGTTGTTGTTGTGTACTGATAACTAGTCTCAGACTAGAACAGAACATCTGTATATTACTTCTTGATTTCCGATGCTCCTCTAACTAATGTCATTTTTTGATAAAAAATTACTCGCATAAAGATGCCTTTAACTAATAGAAAGAATAGGTAGTCGAATTACTGTAAGTGATATTGAAGCCTACTGAACTGTGTTTTTAGTCACTTCATGTGTTATTCCCTTGTCATTTGCAAAACTACTTTTAATAGCAAACCAGCTTTTTCGATCACTTGGACTCGATGAAGAGATTCGTTTATTAATTTCTTTTATAGATATGTACGTGATAGTTGTTATTTTGAAAGCATATTCTACTCATCTATGGTTTACGAAATTGAAAATCATATTTAAAAAGTTCTTATACCTTATTTCTGTCTTTATATTTCATATTACTGTTATATCCTTAATTAAATTCTGTAGCTCAAATTGAGTTGAAAGGTATTGATTTAACATTGAAGAATTAGATTACTGCATTATTTTCGTTTTCTGTTAGCTATTCTTAAAAAATAAGACTCATTTGTCCGTGTTATAGGGGATAATATTGGCAAATAAAAGTAGAAAAATTAATATTAATATCAGTCATTGAATTTTTGGTAGGTGAGATTTGTTTCTGATACATAGTATTGTTGATAAATTCTATTTTACCAAGGGAAACCCACAACAAACTATTTTCAGTTACGAAATAAAGGTAAGATCTTCATTGCCATGACAGTTGTTACAGAAAATTACCAGCGCGCATGCAAGTCAGTTGGCTAGCACATACTTTGTTCACTTTTTCTTGTTCACTTGCTTTCTTGTATTAACTTTATGTAAATATACTCTAACGCTGATGAAACTATTATGGGATATATTTTTTAACATTTTTGTTATCAATTTTATTAAAATTTAACACAACCCACCAGTTAAATGTAAACCAGACTTTAGATTAGGACGTCTCAAATGTTACCGAATCATTGAGATAGAATTAGGATTCACTTGAATTGATAATCCAAACTCTCATCTCCATAAAGTTAACCTAGCATCCCCATTTTTTCTATGTAAAGGCAGATACTACTTTGTAAGTAGAGCTTGATCTTACAATGTAACGGTTCAGTCAAGTGCCTGAACGATTTAGCCACGGTGTCCTGAATTTAAGTATGGCAGGTTCATTATATCTCTTCTTCACGGGTTCCTGTTGATTGGTGACTGGATTCGGTTGCAAATCGAAATGCCAAATCTGAAATTTTTTTAAAGAAACAGTTAGTACGTTATCTGCTACTTTTCAATTTAGTGGTATTAGTGGGCTGATTTATTTGGAGATCTTCATAGTGTCACTGTCACTTAGTAAGCTAATGAAAAACAGTATCAAACAGTCTCTTAATACCTTGATTCTGAAGTTCACAGGTTAATTCACACACCGATAAAAACTAATGGGATCTATAGTTTGTATTGTGCTTGGTGTTGTTGATGATTTCACTCAAAATTTAATGGCTGGTATTTTTCATAACCTGGTCAACTTTTGATATCCAATAAATAAAGTCAAATATTATCCACAAGTATTGGTCCTCAAGATGGCCCAGTTTACTTCAGCGGTTGTTATGTCTGACTTGAATCTCGGAAGCGTCATGTTGAAATACGTTGTCTGGAGGAATCAATCAATGTAAGAATCGTCTTTACAATAAAGCGACATCTCATCTTAGTTTCAGACTGTTCAACACCACAGTCATAATAACGGAAAATAATCGTGCTCTTTATATCTGATTACCGGTTTATGTTAACACTAGTCATTCGTCATGGAGTTTATTGTGATTTCTAGTAAACTTTGCTTGATTCGTAATTGTTATATCCTTGAACGGTCTGCCACGACTACACAAGAAATCATTTTGTCTCAATTTAGTTTAAAGGCCTTGGCACGATAAGCTATTTAGTTAACCCTGGGGCTAGTAGCACGTGAGTTCGGTTATGACCAAACGGCTCTGGAGGGGGAAGAAAACTATTCTGTCACCGGATGGGCTAACAAACGAGAGAGAAGACTAATCTGCTGGAGCACTACTCAATTTATTCCTGATTCAGAATAACTCAAAAAAGACAACCCACAACGACCACAACGCAGTAAGATTTAGCAAAATGCAATTATACCCAAACTAACCGTTTAGAATAAGAAACTTTGTGGGTTACGTCTAGGCTGCTACTATAAAACAGGGTATAACAGTGAATCATACCTCAACCGAAAGCTTAAGATTTACAGAATAAGATAAGAAAAAATATTAGTATCTAGTATAGGTGTAATAATGTTTCCAAAATACGCTTCCGTTGTTTGTCACCGTCTCTTTATTCCCCTCTTCACAACAGTGATCTTTGTTAAATGAGGTCTGAATTACATTAAAATCGAGGAGACACCAGATGCAAATATACTGATCAATAATTACTTAGGAAAACGTATTGCAAGCGATTCCGATCATTTAATATATTAAGCAAAAAAGTGGTTTAGCCCTTATTAAAGTGCCCTGACCAGTCTCAAAAAAAACTTCGATTTGATTCATATGCGTCATTATATACTTTACGTAAATATTCTTCTTCAAGTGACAAGTTCAGAAAATATAGTGAAAACAGTAAGTTCACCCAAATAGTGTGATTTATTTGCTCAATAAATGTGTACGTTTGAATACATCACAACTTTTTAACATGTATCATTTCCGTCCTCGTTATAAAATTTAAGTCGAAGTAGTGATAATATAACCCATGCGTTGAGGAAAAGTTTATGTACTCTGCTTTGAGCTACGTTTTTTGTTTGTGGACTGGTGATACTATCCAATTAACCAAATTGATGTACGTGCAGTGGGGTTTGAACCTGCAACCTTGATGTAAACCATAGGATTTAATCATAAATTCATTGCTTCACATCTAGTCCACAAAGGTGAATGGATATTTAAAATGTTTGCGTCTGATTCTAGTTTTGCATTTATCCATTCATTTACTATTGTTTTATGAATGTGTTAGCTTACCGCAGTGTTCTAACCTTTACAGTTGCATAGTCAACCATGTATTATTATCAGTCTTGTTTTCCAACATACATGTTTATTATTATTATGACTGTTATTATAGTTACCATCATTATTAATAGTAATAGTTAGAAGCATATTTTTGTCTTAGTCTCATGGATACTAACTATATGTTGAAATCTTTGTAATATGCTATTTTTCGGTGTTTTTTTTGTGTGTGTGTGTGTGTGTGGTTATCACCGGATGCACTCTTTCGTCTTGTTAAATTCCACTTATTCACTTCTTGTGTGTTATTACAGGTGGTGCATTTTTAAATACTATCCAGTTACTTAATCTAATTACAGTACCATTTTATTTTCTCACTTTTAGTCTTCCATCAGCCATTATGTTATGCCTCAGAATACTGAGCAAACATCAGCACATATGTATCGAGATGATAAACGTACTATGATACATCCGCTTGTAGAAGAAGTTGATGGATTGGAACTTGCTCGGTTGGCTAGACGATTATGGGATCATAAAAAAACCAAACATGGTAAATCTGTTTGTCCCAATGAAAAAGCTGGAAATAAATCCCATTCAAAGTCGACACCTCTCGAACGTCCTAATGTCTTAAGATTGCACTCTACTCCACAGACTGTTTCACCAGCTGTGGATAAGTCTACAGTGTCGAGTAAGTTGTTTTCACTTAATTCATATTAATTTTGGCACTAGTCTTTCTATTGCACTTCTTAGTCACTGTTTGTGTACCTTCACCCGTGTAATTCTTAATTGAGGTTAACTTTCTTAATGATAATATCCGAAATAATCATTCAATTCTGTCTCATGTGTATTTGATGTTAAATAACTCTGAACATGTTATATGACAGAGAAACATAAATACAACAACCTAGAACTTTGCATAAAAGTGTATCTTTACCATTTATTGTAATTTTCAGCATTATAGGAGGAAAAGACTGCAGAAAGTTAAATATAAGAGTTCGAGCCATTGTAATTTATTTTCAATCATTTCATAACCAGTGTATTCATAAGTCGGTATTTCTTCTTATTCAAACCAATATTAACTTAAACAACGGCTAAAATCGCTATTATGCCATAAATGTGACAATATGTACGTTATCTTTCTACTTTGACTAAAATATTCGACTTCGATTAACACTAATGACTAAAATGGTGATGATAATGATGCTAACAATAGTACTACTACTACGACTACTACTACTACTACTACTAATAATAATAATAATAATAATTTTTTCCGCTGTCCAACACATACGGAAGGAAATCGTTGTTCAGTAAATGGGTTCCGAAGTCTTAGAACCTTGGTTTCAAGACTTGGGAACATTTTGACTTAAAAACGCAGCCAAACAATCTTGAGTTTTTGTTAGAGGCACTGTCATAGCATTCTTACCTTGGTTAGAGCCCAACTGTAGTTGATATCCTGATGTGGTGGTCAGGCTTGTCTGTCGTGATGACCCAACTGAGCTACATTGACTGGAACATATGTTGCTGTATGTTCTACTATGCCAGGCAGGTCGATGATGATGAGTCTAAACGCAGCTACTCGGTCTCTGAGGGCGAAGTCGCACTGCTGACTATAGAGGGCTGTGACAGGAGTAAGGTGTTTTCCTCGGACAACCAGCATCTGCAGCGATGCTGCCTTCCCACAAGGAAGGAGGCAGTTAGAAAAGGTTGACCCTACACATGTCACAACTCAACTCACCTGACGGATTTCCGTCTCTGGGTATAAGGACTTTTAAACAAGAGCGGAGCTAACACTTCAAAAACTTTCATAAAAAGTCCGTGCATGACTGGACTGAAGCAGTTGTCCGTTGTGCTCTGCGATCACGCTCTCAGGTCACTAAGACCAATGCTAACCAAACTTCTTTTTTAGGTTCTTCAAGAAACATCTTTCCATGGTGTAGGCAAGTGGGAAGTGAAATGCGCCCTCATACCCGTAACAGCACACGCGACCAGATCGGTCATAATCAAATCCTTCCTATACCCCATAATAACCATCTTACATCCATGAATAAGCCTTTTCAAATTCCTTTATCACCTGGGGCCTCTGACACAGACGATTTGAATTCACGAGATGTCATTCCTGGTCTCCTGAAACCACTCCCTAAACTAGACGCTGGAACTTCCAATGTTCGGACCTTGTTCCCAATCAGACAACAGGCTTCCTTAGTAAGGGCTTTCGAATCTCGTGCCATCGATGTTTGCAGCGTCTCCGAGACGCGCATACAAATCCGAGTGGTGGTATTCATTTAACCTCAGCATGTCAAAGTAAAGAACCAACTCGATTTACTCTTCTTTGTATCTGGAAGCCACGCTGCTGCTTCCTGGAGCCTAGCGACTTGAACTTTTACCGGCAGATTCGCTTGTTGATTTAGAATATGTGGATGACATAATTCTATTAGGTGAAGACGCTGACAAAATGCAGTCTTCTAACCACCTTAAGCAACAATGCAAGCATGTTTGGCATGCGATTCTCCTCGAAATGAGAAATGTTGCTTCAGTATTGGCTTGTATTGGCACTTGGATTAGTGATAGGGAGTGAAGTAGTCGAGTGTGTTGACCGCTTCACTTATCTTGGTAGTCTCATCAGTCTTGGTAGTCTGGTGACTGACAAAATCTCAGCACACACACAGAAGGCTCGATCGGCTTTTGTCACCTCGTATCACTTATGCCGTCGGCAAGATATCCGTTTGCTGTCTAAAGGACGAGTGTACTGCACAGCAGTTCGCTCTGTCCTTCAGTATGGCTGTGAAACATGGCCAGTCAGAGTTGAGGATATTCGTAGGTTGCTGGTTTTCGATCGTAGGTGTCTCTAAAGCATTGCTCCTGTATCCTGGGACTATCGAGTAGGGAACGGTGTTGTTAGGAAACGACTCCTAGGTAAGGACGGCAGATCAATAGATGAAGTAGTGGAACTTTAACAGTTGAGGTGGTTGGGACATGTTTTACGAATGTTCAACCACCGACTGCCTCATCGAGCTCTGCTTTGTGGTGTAGGAGTGGGTTGGAAGAGAGCTAGGGGCGACCAAACCAAAACACTAGATTGTCCTTCTTGAATCATATTTTCGATCCCTAATCTCCACTATCTCTAATGATTCTAATTCATTTACGACTGAGATTTGGATTGACAATCGCACGATTGTGCTAATGTCGTATGGTAACTTGAACTGATCTACATACGTACAAAGTTCCACGTTGACTGCTTAAGTAGCTTCTTGTGGTCACATACTTGTAAAAATGTTGTTTAATCGAATTCCTATCGTTGAGCTGGGGATTGCATTCCCAATTTATTTTCAAGGGTTCGGAAAGCTGTTGGTAAACTGGCCCATCAAACCTTATTAAATTTTCAAAGAAAGTTCAACTGTGTACGCAATAATATTGATCGAATATTACATTTTTCCACCCCATTCAATCTTTCACATGAAAAGTCATACCCCATAGGTAGTTTAGCTCGACTACGTTTACACATTAGGTAAGCGAAATCATTGTGTCAAGTTAGAGATCGTACTACAGATAGAAATAAATATCTAGCAATCAAAAACTCCTAATGTTATTATTGTATACATACATTTTTATCTAGAACATTAAAATCTGTACTGGATGTGGTTTCAAAGACGATTGTTTATTAGTGTTCATCAGGTGGAATTGCATCTAATGGTTGTTTTCGATTATTTGTTATTGACTGTCAAAAACGTGTTTATCGAAAAACATTTATTTTATTGATTGAAACTGATATGTTTGATGCTAAATGCGTATAGTACATGAAGTGAAAAAGTTATGCTGGCACAGTTTCCCTTTGGCCTAAGTAAAAATATGACTTATTGTCAATCAATCAATCCTCAATGATCATTAAATAAATATTTTGTAAAGTGGTGAATTTTTCTGAATCTTTTCATTTTTGTCGATTGTAAAGGTAAAAATCCATTTTCGAAATTTTATCGGTAGGCAATCGTTTTGCCGCTGTAGACTTATTACCTTTTGTTTAACATTTGTTTTACTTAAATTCCATAAGATTAAGCAGGTGTATTTCAACTACTCAGGTTTCTTGACTTTTTGAACATGTCGTTAACGTTCGTATTTGCAAGGTTCAAGCAAACCAATAAATCTTCTATGTTCATTCCAATTAGTTAAGATCTGTATATATGAATATATGAAAAGTGACGGTGTTAAAGTCTGTCAAAATCAACTTTATTCCTTTCAACAGAACTTTTTTTATTGAATCGATGATAGTCTAACAGATGCACATTTAATTCAAAAAAAAAAATAGTAATCATTAATTTGTGTTGAATTCGATTTTTTCCATTGCCCACAATTAATGCAGACTATCTTTCAGGAGTCCAACTGAATTTATGCTATCTGTTGTGCATCCTACAAAATTTATGAAGCAAATACTGTTTTAGGTAAATTTTAGTGTTTAGTAAAATGAGTTAGGCTTTCAGTGAATTGAAAAACTGATCGCTGTACGTAAGTTTGAAGACAAAACTACTACCCATTTGGTTTTGGCTGAACTAAACGATTTACCCGTGTAACCTAATAAAAGATTGCAATTTTTCAAGTATATAACTTTCAAGCCAGAGCAATATCTACAGAAGCAGCATCTCCATTGCCTCGTTTCTGTTTTTGCCGTTACTTTTTCTTTGATACTTTTAGTTTCTTCATCAGTTTGATACGGATTCTATTTTCGCCGTATCTTATCGATTTATAATTCGTGCTTACAAATCTAATTTATATCATTCGCTTTGCTAGAAAAAGTAATAAACATATTTTTCTACTTTAGAAAATGTTATTTTATCTTTGAACTTTTGTTCCTCTGTATGTTATTATGCAGCATGTTTCTATTCTTATAAACTATCCACTCTATGTCTGTCCATCATTTTGTAATGATTGCACACTTGCCTATTATTAATAACAGATTTTTTAAATTTGTTGTAACAATAAAGATGATTACTTAATTTTGATAAGCGGTATTTTCGAACAATGTTCACTTGCGTGAACCGCCTAACTATATGAGTATTCTGTTGATTTTTATAGTACAAAGGTAACAACATGTATCCTAACATCGTACTTTAGTACGTAGTATACCCAGGTACCGTAGGTCACTTTGTATAGTACATCAATAGTCCTATGCTGTACATTAAGACATAATAAAATATTCTTGTTTCGAACATATTGTATATCGTCTAATCTCATCTGAGTAAACAGTGTGTTTTCTCTAGAGCTTACAAGTTTACTAAACATAATCAAATAAGCGAACTTTGTCTAAATATGAAATCTCGAAGCAAAACACATATATAAATATACATATATATGCATATGCTCGGGTTCTTTTAAACAGACAACGTAGTTCTGAGTCAGATAAATTACATGAAAGCACATAATAATGGTATACGATTCTATGTAATGCTCATTAATTAAACTGCCGTTGTATAATTATGATACCATTCGTTGCAACATGTCCATCAGTTTCCATTACTCCGTACAAATGAATTTCATTTTTTCCGTGGGTCTTATTTTGCCGTCAAATTTGTTAGGATTTTCAGTAACTTTCTTTAAAGTTAAGCAGCTGTTACCGACTGTATGTTTCAAATATCTTAATTTCAAGCTGCTAAATTTACGAGGTGTCATTTTTTTATCTGCTACTTAAAAAAATGTTATGAGACGGCCAGATTTCAAAATTGCCGTATGTTCGAATGAATTTTACATTTCATCATTCTATTTGAACGACTAGTGATCATCAATCATAATATTATACAATTGTTTCCAACGCCAATTTTTTTTACACAATCAGTACTACAGCTGTAGATGACGCTTTAATGAGACGTGAGAGAAGTTTTCTACTTAAACTGATATGAGTAGCTAAAGGCGAAAACAGGAATTTTCGAAATAACACCCAACAAATCTCAACTAATCAATTTTTGATAGTGAACTTTTACACAATGTTAATACATCACAGGACCACTAAAATTTCGGAATTTTTCAGCATTTCTTCGTGTTCTTTCATGTCATTATGCATTTATTTATGGAGAGATTTTTTTGTAACATTAAGCTGTAAATAGCAGAACAAGTTGTCCTAGATGTAAATATCACGTTCTCCCATATCTTCATTGGAGTAGTAACGCTTTGGATGAGTTGGAACTATAGAAACCAATATATTACTAAGCTTGAATATGCGCTACCTTTTTAGCTTTCGAGAAAGGTGGTTCACGCATTTTTTTTGGACTGAAATTATCATTCTACTAGACTCGATTGAGTTTACCTATCAGTTTCTTTATTTTCTTGGATTTATGCAAAAAAAAATCAATTTTGTAGTGAATAATCATCATTAGTTTAGGGTAGATGTGATCAAAATCGCCCAGTTACGTTACAAATTACAAAGGATCACCCTTGTTGGGAAAAAACGATGACTGACCTCCACGAGACACTGCAAAGTAACTGTGTTATCAACTCAAATCAGTGACTATTTATCAAGTTTAAAAAGTGTTCATCCTTCGATTTGAAATTTCTTTACTGTATGCATGAAGAAAATGTTAGTTTTATCTACAGTGATGGTGAAAGGTATAAAACTTCGTAAAAATTGATTATTGGCAAGAATCATCAAATAACGAATATACAGCAAGCTTTCATCTGAGATCAATGCATCAGGGTTGATACGACATCCGAAGCTCAACCATTTCACTTCATACTATCAGCATAGAACAACCTTAGATCACAGGGATATATTGCATGCCAAACATTTTCAAATTTTATTTGACTCATTTTAAAGCTCCTACTATTTTGAACAGTCGTTTCTGATATTATCAATAATCAGTTGATAATTATAACTTGATAAGACTAATATCATATTCTGATATGATTCATCGTTTATTTTGCGAGTCGTTTTATCTTTTATATGTTTGGCAGTTAGTTATGTCCAAAGATTTAACGTTCGCATCGTCAATTGATTTCATCACTGTTGAAGATGGTGAAATTCTCAAAATTTAGAAAAGACAATAGTAATTAATACGATTCATAATACATAATGAAAACCAATTTCTCTTATCGGATCAATAACCTTCTATTGAGGTGTATGAAAATCCGTAATGTACGAATACTGTATTCGTTATTGTACATTTCTTCGAAATAAAACGAGATTTAACTACCTTTCAATTAAAAAAAAAGATATTTGCATGCATTAGTTAGTTGTTAAAACTTAATAAATAAAAAAGGCAATTTTAATGCAAGTATTATTTATTCAGCCGTATTTAGTTTATGCTGACTAGTGTTAATTAGTGAATGAGCTGTAGTTTATCACTCATCAACGATGCACCAACTATTAACACAGTAATTTTCACAATAAATATTTGTGAAGTAAAATGTTATAATTTCATACAAACTCATTTATAACTTGTGTTGTGTGTTATGCATTGTAGTTCAATTTTCGAAATGAATATTCAGCGACATGGCAACTTAGTTGTAGTTGAACTCTTAAACACATATCCATTGAAAATACTAAACTCATTGCTAGTATTTATTCTTCATTTAGAAGCTGTATAAATGCAAACAACTTCATTTTAATCATTTTAAGAAATTTAATTTCGAAAAGAGAAAAAAAATAAAACACGTCAAAAGTTTTTGTTGTTTTCTCGTCGCCCAAATGTCGTACTTTTAGCTTTGTGCTATTCCTATTTGTCCATTATTCAGGCTAAGTGAAAATTGTACCCGTTTTGGTTAAGACATGTAAAATTATATTATAACAAATGTTACAGTTCTAATCACTAAGGTTACCGATGGGAGCTGAGTCAATCAGGGCCGAGCAAGAAGGTCAGTGTGGTGATTGGATAATGCAACATTTATATTTTGTCAACCTGGATCTCATTCTCAGTAAGCATCTTAGATGTGTGTGTGTGTTTTTTTCGGGGGTGATATTCATGACATCTAGGCTAACACAACATTGTTTTGCTTTATTATTTGAATGAGTTTTATGATAGTATTATATCAATTTACACTATCATTTACAATTCCTAAATAAAATGGTTTAAATGACCAAAAATGCATTAGCTTTTTATTCGATAATGGTTTTCAAGTACGGGATTAAATTCTGTCAACTCTATTTCCTTCTTAATTCAAAACAGAGCTCGGATTTTTGTTGTTGTGAAACATTTGGCTACTCAACTACCACTGATTTACATGCTGACCTGATCCTACTCACTGTCTTATAAAATTAAAAAAAAAGAATCATGTAGTTTTCGTTGCACTTAGATAAATGATTGTGAGTTTGGCTTTATATTTTGTTAACTATTTTTACCGAACATATTACGACTTGTGTTGTTTATCTTAGTAGAAAAATTTACTCATTATATTGGAATTGGCAGTTTAAGTTTAGTAAACTGAGAACTTTTTCATTTTCAAAGTATTGTAATATGAACCATTGTTGCGTATAATTGTAACTTACCGCCGAGTTTTTGGTAGTTTATGTGGTAATTCATTCAATTAGAACCATTAGTAGAAAATTGTTTATTCGCTTGATTGCTTATTTGTCAAAAAAGAATTGCATTTTGTTACACGCAATCAAATAAAAATGCCTTGATTTTACAAAATTTTTGTTTACTTACCACTGAAAATAGTTTTTGTGTGATGCAATTAATTTTTAGTTGCTTGGTACTCCATAACCAAATCCTTACACTTTTTGTTTCTTGTGTTTAACAACGCCTTGGAAAAACGTTAGACGATATCGACTTTGAGTCACCCGATATGGATTCGGCTTTTGATTTAGCGTGGGATCATGAAATGGGTAAGTCTACATATAAGTCTCTCTCTCTCTCTCTCTCTCTCTCTCTCTCTATATATATATATATATATATATATATATATATATATATATATATATAGTGATGTCACTCATATTTATGTTGTTAGGAGTTTTCATGAAATATGTCTGGAGTCACTGGTTTTCCAGTGGTTTAAAGGCGTCAGGAGTTCTCATCACGATTCAGTCAATCAGTAACATTAATTCCTTCTATTGATCACTATCCAAACAGGTGTTCTTGCTACTAATAAAATTTACTGACAAATAAAGTGAATCTGTTAATATTGTCTCTGGGTAGTTATTGAGCGAAACTAGAGTTGATAATGTTCGTAGCTACTTTAGTATTCTGACTTCAGTGTCCGATTAATATCGTAAGAAGTGTTCATCGATTTTCCCTTGGTGTTTTTCATTGCAACTTTAGTCGATACAATGTGACTGGTACGAAGATTTTCAAATCAGACCTGTATTATGCGATGACTTGCTCATTTAGTAACAACTAGTTGACCAATCAGAGTATCTTGTTTTCCTTAATCTTCTCAATTAATAAATCGTTATTTTACGATCAAAGTATTCCTAACACCGAAATGATAGAATTTATATAGCATTATGTATACTAATGGGTGAAGAGCAACCAAAATATCTCGAATTTTTGTTAGAGACACTGCAATCGCATCCTCACCTTGGTTAGAGCCCGACCGTAGCTGCTACTTTCACTTGGTGGTCAGGCTTGCCTGTCGCGATGACCCAACTGACCTACATTGGCCGGAACATATGTTGCTGTATTTTCTACCGTGTCAGGCAGGTCGATTGGAGAGCGATGAGACTAAAAACAGCTACTCAAGGTCTGAGGACGAAGTCGTACTGCTGACTGTAAAGGTATGTTACAACAGTAATCTGTTTCCCTCAAACAAACAGTGATGCTACCTTCTCACAAGGAAGGAAGCAGTTAGAAAAGGTTGACCCTACACATGTCACACCTCAACTTACCTGACGGATTTCCGTCTCTGGGTATAAGCAGCAGGATCAGACAACATTCCAGCAGAGGCAATGAAAGCAGACGTGGAAGCAACTGCAAATATATTTCACAAACTCTTCAAGAAGATTTGGAATGAGGAACAAGTACCATCAGACTGGAAAGAAGGATACCTGATCAAAGTACCAAAGAAAGGCGATCTTAGCAAGTGTGAGAACTACAGAGGCATCACTGTTCTCTCAGTACCAGGCAAAGTTTTCAACAGGGTATTGTTAAACACAATGAAGGACTTCGTAGATGCCCAACTTCGAGATCAACAGGCCGGATTTCGCAAGGATCGATCGTGTACTGACTGAATTGCAACATTACGGATCATTGTGGAACTGTCAGTTGAATGGAACTCACTACTTTACATCAGCTTCATTGAATACGAGAAAGCGTTTGACAGCGTATACAGGACAACACTACGGAGGCTTGTTCGACACTACGGCGTGACTGAAAAGATAGTCATCACCATACCAAACTCTTATGATGGATCAATCTGCAAAATTGTGAACGGAGGACAGCTCACAGATTTGTTGGAGGTGAAGACCGGTGTCAGGCAAGGTTGCTTACTCTCACCGTTTCTCTTTCTCCTGGTGATTGACCGGATTATGAACACGTCAGCATCTGGAGGGAAGCACGGTATTTAGTGGACAGCTAGGACTCAGCTGGACGATCTGGACTTCGCAGATGACCTGGCTCTTCTATCGCACACGCAACAACAAATGCAAGAAAAGATGACCAGTGTAGCAACAGCCTCAGCAGCAGTAGGTCTCAACATACATAAAGGAAAAAGCAAGAGTATCCAATAGAACACAGCATGCACCGACCAAATCACTCTTGATGGAGATGTCTAGGGGGACGTTAACACCTTTACATATCTGGGCAGCATCATCGACAATCGAGGTGGATCCGATGCAGATGTGAGGGCGCGGATCGGCTAAGCAATGGCTGCATTTTTACAACTGAACAACATCTGGAACTCCAAACAACTTTCAACCAAAACCAAAATCATAATTTTCAATACAAATGTCAGGACATTTCTACTGTATGGAGTGGAAACTTGGACGATTTCGAAAGCCATCATCCAGAAGATACAGGTATTCATTAACAGTTGTCTGCGCAAAATACTTCGGATCCTTCGCTCAGATACTATCAGCAATAACGTACTGTGGGAGAAAACAAACCAGATTCCAGCGTTGGAGGAAATCAGGAAGAAGCGGTGGAAATGGATAGTACACACACTGCGAAAAGCACCCAACTGCGTTACAAGAGAAGCCGTCACTCGGAACCATCATGGTCAAAGGAAAAGAGGAATATTTACTTACACCTGTTACCCCCAACGGAGCATAGGCTGCTGACTAGCATTCTCCCGCCTGCTCTGTCCTGGGCCTCGCTTTGCAGTTCTGTCCAATTTTTGTTCATTCCTCTTATCGGCTTAATGTGTTCCTTGGCCTTTATGATCTAGTTAACTGTTTTATCCATGTTTATCGTTTGTAACGCTGTTGATAATTTTCCTATTTTGTTTTATATAAACGGTAGTCTACTTACGTGTATTACTTTGAAAACTTTAGACTTAAATATTTCCAATGCTGAAGTGAGAAGACCGTATGGTAAGCATGTTCCACAATGCAATATTTCAAGTGAGTTCAATAGTGAAGCACACTGTAGTCAATTTCTGGCTCGTAATCGGATGTTCGACTCAAAACAAAAATCACCACCACCACCACTAAAAGCAACCGCTTCTATGTGTAGTCAAACTCCATCAGTCGCTATTCTCCCGGTACGAAATGATCATTTTCGTCCTGTTGCAGACAATCGATGGATTTCAAGTGATAGATTGCCTGGGAATGCGCGTAGTGCTGTAAAAAAACCTATACCATCAGAAACTGCTATACCATGCTCCAACTTAATCTTATCGCCTACATATAATACTAGTAATGTTGATTTTGAATACAATGCTGCTGGTAAAGTTACGCCTAGACTTGGATTTCCAGACAGTCTATTTGATTCTGGATTTGTTGGTGGTGGCGGCGGTGGTGGCGGCGGCGGCGGTAGTAGCAGTAACATGATAAGCAGTTTTTCCGATTTCGATGAGATTGATGAAACTGTTATTATTGGTACAGAGAAGGTGAAACCGGTAGAAAATCTAACCACCGACTTGTCTACCGATCAGTCAAGTGATTTTCTTTGGGAACATGAATTATTCATTCCGCAAGCATGTTATTATTATGAAGCGAAAGGTGTTCACTGTCCAACAACTGTATAATAATACAACAAACTATTATTTTGTAACAACAACAACAACTACTACTACTAGATTAGTTGCAATTATATTGTTTATTGTTTTAACATAAAATTGAAACAATGAAAGAAAAAAACACACAACCAAACTTTGCGTCAATGCAAACCGAGAGAAGAGGAGGAGGAGGAGTCAGTCACCCGATTGAAAATCGATTATTTATCTATTTATTTACTTATATCATCACTGGACACATTCATTCAAAATAATAATTTATCTTGTTTTTTTGCTTTGTTTTTGATATCAGTTGATTGTTGTTGTTGTTGTTGTTGTTGTCATTTTATGAAAATCAATATAAAGGTGTGAAAAGTGAACTGCTACTCTTTGTGTGTGTGTGTGTTGTCGTTGGTGGTGTTGATTGATTGATTGATGCGGATTGTTTGCTTTTTAACTTCTTTCATTTTCTTTTTTTTTCTTCTCAAAGAAAGAACAAAAAAGAAATTGTTTCCTCAAACCGGTTATTTTTTTGTTTTCTTTCTTTCTTTCTTTCTTTCTTTCGATCGACCACCTTAGTAGTCACACAAATCTTAATCCGTTGTTCGAATTCTCTCTTTCTGTCACATCTTAGTTGTTTTGTTCCTTATCTAAACTCAATATATATATATATATATATATATATATATATAGAGAGAGAGAGAGAGAGAGAGAGATTTATTTATTTGCCCTACTCTCATAACGGCTTGCATTTAATCGACTTACTTGTGTTTTTGTTTAGTTGGACGTACCACAATTTTTCTGTGTGTATCCATCGATTGTATGAGTGTGAAACAGTCTCATTTCATATTATTGACTTTCTATTCATCAAATTTACTTTTTCTGATATTCTTTCTGTTCATGCTGTCGATTGAAATTCTTCAGTTTGGTTAATTTATAATTTTGCTAAATTGTTCTGCATGACTCCAGTAGGCGTGTTATGCATTTTGGTCTTCAATGAAATTAGGCTGATTAATAATGATGACCTATATATATATAACTATATATAACTATATATATATATATATATTTATATATGTAACTTTGTTGATTTCTTTTGTTTAATTTATTCAATTGGTATTTAAGCGATGTAAATCATGCATTTTTAATTTATCTATTTTGTGTTTATCTTTATACACACACAAGTATAATGTGATGATCATGCAGCATTTCTCTCAAACGTATCATTCTTGTAACAGGCGATAAACAATGATTGAACTCAATTCTAATTTAGCTTATTTTTTGTCCAATATTGCTTTGACACACAGTTCTATTGACAGTTTTTTTTTCTTTTGTAAAAAGAAAAAAAAAATAAACTTTTATAGTTCTACTTAAGAATCACAATATGCTGAGATTGTCATATTTATATTAACGTTATACTGTGTTATATCATCAACTCTGTACTATTGTAAAGTATGATATTACAATCAATATTATCTTGTTAGAAATGATGTTTTTCTGTTATATTTGTAATGCAGTCAGTCTGCTTAGCGAAATATCTCAGAAATAATCTGATATTTATTCGGTTAGTATTGCTTTTCTCTTGTTAAGTGATATTAATTTTTATTTATAATTGTAAATTGAAGCAGTATTCAAGATCAACCACTTAATTTCTCCTTCCTTGTAAGTTCTGCACTGTTCCATGCGAAGAAATCATTTTTATGCGTTTATTTTCCGGATTAAATCAAATCGGTCTGTTTTAGTGTATGGTGTGTTTAAGTGGTTACTTCAACCACCGAACTTGTATGTACAGGTTGGTTGTGTTTTTGAGAATTCACAGCTAGATTTACCTGTATTATAATGATCATGATCACTTTAGGACTTGAACCCAGTACTCACTGAAGCACGATTTAATAATTCATGAGGTATCAGGTTGCTTAAAGATTATTCTTTCTTCTTTGAGAGAGAAACACTAACAATTTCATATATTCCCTTATTGAGTTGCAAGAAAAGACCTGATGTTTTTGGATAAATAGGATATTATTTTGTGGCGCCTTTTTCCTTTCGCTTCTTATGTCATTCTGGAAAATATGTGATCCATCAAAATGCAATTGTTTTAGACGATTAGATAAAAGTAAATCTGTATACGTTATTAATAAGGTCTTACAACATACAGTATGTCTAGGTTGTTTTTGTGTGCTTATTATAGTATCTAACACTCCATACCATTATCACTAGGTTTAATGGCGTGATAGTATATAAATAGATTGGTAAATAAGAGATTGTATTCTGTTCATAATTTAAATCATGAACTGATATTAGCTAGACCACCATTAGGAAGCTGGAACCACTGGATAGCCGTTCCTTACAAGCACAAGTCGTTAGTATCGCAATTTAATTTTAGTGTATTTGGTTATAATACTTTAACGCTGGTCTGGAATTATCGTCTAACATTACCTTTATTACATAAAATATCCATTGTATGGCATATTATGAAACGGAAACTTATGAGATTTCGACTAACTAAACTGTAATTAAATCTGAGATCGACAACTAGGTCCAATTATTATCGCATGGCTATTTTACTTATTGATTGGCTAATTGTTATTATCTGTGTATATTAAATTCCATACCCCACCTGACCTGCTTCCTTGACGTAGTGGTCGGGCTCGCATACCATGCCAGGCAGGTCGATCAGAGAACGATAAAACTAAACGCAGCAAATTAAGGACTGAAGGTAAAATTGTACTGCAGACTGTAGAGGAGTGTGACAACGGTAAGGTGTTTCCCCCCTCAAACGACCAGCATCTACAGCGATGCTACCTTCTCAAAAGGAGGGGGTCAGAAAAGGTTGACCCTAGAAATGTACAGCTCACCTTACCTGACGGATTACCGTTTCCGGCGGTAAGGCCATATGAAGGTTGGAGTTAAAACCTGGAAAACTGTCTATAGAAAGGCCGTGTGTGACAGGTTTTTAGCAGTTTTCCCTTGGGCTCTGCGGTCATACTTCCAGGTCACTAAGACCAATGCTTACCAAACTTCTTTTTCAGATTCTTTAAGAAATATCCTGCCGTGGTGTGGGAAGTTAAATCCACCCTCATACCCGTAACAGCACACGAGACCGAAACGGTCGCATTCAAATCCTTCCTATCCCTCTTAATAACTCTCCATGAGTAAACCTTCTCGCATATATTTATCACATCACGCGACTAATGTTATTGATTTAAATTCACGAAATGCTATTCCTGGTCTCTTGTAGCCTCACTTTAAACTACATGTTAGATCTGTAATGTTTATACCTTCTGTCTGATAGTAAACCAGACTTCCTTAGCTAGGACTTTATAATCTTGCGCCATTGATGAGTGCTGCGTCTCTGAAATGCACACAGGTTCCGAGCATAGTCATTGGTTTGAAATCACATTGTCAAAATAAAGAACCGTCGCGATTTACGCTCCGTGTATCTGGAAACCCTAATGAAGCTCTCCGTTGCCTGTCTGGTCAAGGTACAGTATTGGGTTCTAAGGGAGAACTAGCTCTCTCACAATGGATTTAATGTTTTGTCAGGCACTGCATAGCATTTTGTTCATTCTTTGAAATGAAGATAGGCATAGGATATAACATGCCAGAAAATCATGATCTCACAATGAATAGTAAAGGGTTTCTCAATGAATGATTAGGAATAGGAGGATCGTTTCTCGTGGCTAGCTATTTTACTACAAAACCCATAGGTTACATTTTGTCAGTGAAGTAACGATATCACTCGTTAAGGTAGTTAATCTAAAGAGTTTATATAAATTTTATTCGTTGTTCACACTTAGGATAATAAGTGTTGTCTAGCTTTTGTTAGCATCTTGAACAGATTGTTTCAGTGTAGACATTTTCTTAAAAGTTCTACTATCTTTGCGTCTTGGTAAGCAGTGGAATTCATAATGGGTGTTTGGTCTCATTCGGGACTGGTCGACTGAATGTACCTCGGTTCCCAGTGTTGATATTCACAGTGATAACTAGAACTAGTGCTTATCTCTTAGTTATTGTGTCTAGCTAGTCACTAAACGGTTCGACTAGTTTGATGCTTATGTGAAAAGGTCAGTGTAGTCCTATTGTTTATTCAGGAGTGGATTTTAGCCAGTCTTGAAAAAACGGACTAAATGAATCCGTGCTTGCTACGATCCAAATAGATGAAAATTTGTAAGAAAGTGGCTTTATCTAAGCAAAATTAGGTCCTGATTATCAACAATGGGATTACGAACCTTTACAATCAAGTCTGCATAAATAACGAACTTATTATTAAGTGAAGACGATTATATAGATTCATGCGTAAGGAAAGTATCGAGTATTACATAGACCAGTTGTTTATACCTTTTTGATGTATACTAACTCTAGACTTGTTCGAAAAGAAGTAACGAATAACCTAGTTATAAATTATTCTTTTGAGTCAATAATCACAATGCAATCAATAGACTAAGTCACTACACACGATAAGCAAAAGTACAATGTTGGTAGTAGGAAGACAGGTGTACTTACTGTCAGTAGTAAAAATAATAAAATACAATAACAAAAGTTTTTCCAATTGTTCAACACTGGAAATAGTAGGTCAAACTTGGATAAATAGACAAAATAATCATTAATAAACATTAAAACGATTACGTAATAAGTTCTAAAGAATGTAAACGGGAAGAGGCAGAAAATTACAAGCAAATACAGGATGTGAAAATAATGCTAATAATAACAAAAATAAAATAGTTTTTAAAATGTTAGTTAAGGTATATCCGGCCATGGTAGGGATGAGGGTGTCACGAATTTCTTCTGAACAAATAATTTTATGTTGAATGTACGAACTCCTATGGCTTCTGCTATATGTAGGAGACGGGATCGAACTTTGAGGTATACGATAGATCACTCGAAACGATGCAGATTTATCTACGATATGACCACTATCAACCAAACGTGCCAAGATAGAACTGCGTATTGTTTTTAAATGGCCCTTCGTAAACCATGCTGGAAGGTGTTCACTCATTCGTTGGTTAAGTTGCCTGGTAGTACGCCGGATATAGCTATCTTCAGAGGAGCAGCTGAATTTGTAAATGCACATAGAGGAGGTCAACTCAGGTAACTAATCCTTCGTTTGGGTAGACATCGCTGGTCAACTTGAGAAGCTCAACGCAATTTTGGCTGCGTAGAGTGTTCTACTTTCGCCGTCTTCTACTTCTTTATTTACATTAAACGTATACTTTTTTATGAACGCTCTGGCGCAGCCGATCGGGGTTAGTGAGCTGTTGATAAATTCCAGCTTCTGACTTCAAGTATCCACTGAACAGCTCTGCTAGTGAGACATCTAACCAAATCTCCCTTGTAGTGGATAGGTGTAAAACTATAAAAGTGAGTGTATTGGCAAGCAGAGGGTCTTTTTCTGTACACGCTTCTACTTAACGAATCATCACTTCGCCTACTTAGTGTGACGTCAAAAAAATTCAGCTTTCTATCATACTCCTCTTCACCAGTGAAAGTGATTGCCGGGTGTACACTGTTGAATTGTTCTAGTTTTCCTTTACTAATGTTTTGATCTACAATAATGAATGTGTCATCGACGTACTGGCAATATAGATCAAGTTTCTTAGTAGTCTCAGTAAGTTGTTCATTTTCTAACTTCGCTATGAAGAGATCAGCTAGAACTGGGCCTGAAGGTGAGTCCATGGCTATCCTGTCAATTTGTCTATAATAAGTATTGTTGAAGACGAAATGGACATTCATCTTAAGAGCAGTTCTTTTAGGAAATACTCAGGCAAGCCAATGTTGATTTGTTTTAACATTAGCTTGCATATGAACTCAGTAGTCTCGATAATTGGTACGTTGGCAGACAAAGATACCAAATCTATAATGAGATCACATTTTTCATACTAACATTCATATTTTCCACTTTGAAAGTGAAATCAAAAACGTCTTTTACACTCCTTCGTACAACTGATTCCCATCACTCCATACTTCAGTTTATAACGAAAATGGAAAGAGGAGTATACTATTTCCTCAATACATAGTGAACAATTATTGGTTTTAAGAATGAGTTTTTAGACGTCTCACCGACTTTTATCGTTGTTTGTGTCCACGTTTGTACAAATTGTAACATTTCATTGCCATCTTGATACGAATGATCATGTGATAGTTACTAAGATATTTGTGAGTTTGATAACTATACCACTGTAAAAAATGATTCTACTCTCTCTCAGATATCATTCGAGACCAACGATACCTACGAATAATTAGTACCCATCTTTACTAAATCAAGGTTAATAGGTCGAAAATGAACATTTAGTAACCATTTTTGTTTCATAAGATGAATTATATTTGGGATTGTTTTTTTAAAGTTGGTGAGTTGCTAAAACGTTTCATTCTAGCGAACAATTCAAGTTAGGTTAATGTATTGGATGATAAAACATGTTCATTCATAGATTACTTTAATTGCGAACGATATACGATGATAACTATTTATTAATCTATTGAAATAGGAGAAAAAACGTTTTACATGAATTTTGTAATCTGATTAAGAATAACATTTATTTGACAAGCATGTACACGTATGCATTCAGCTTACTACAAAAGTTGTCTAAACTGAAATTCTTACTGGTAAACACAGCGGGAGGTTAGAATACTTGAGAATACATAAATGATCAATTTTAACATATCTACCTAAACTGTTTAAATATCTTTGTCTTGAAGAAAGGAACGAATGGTAAGATCTAATTGCACTGCCATTGCATTTTACCAGACACTTTGATTATGTACTTCAAATGATCAATGTTTATTGTGAATTTGATATCTGGTAAATTCCTTGGAATAAGTGACTTTATATACATGTATATATAAATTTCTGGTGAATCTGATCATGTACCGCATGACTAGAACACTAGGGTTTTATGTTTAAGCAACTTTAATCAACCAGATATAAACAATGAACACTACATATTCATACACACAAAAGACTTTATACCCTATGCCACTTTACAACAAATAAACTGGAAATAAATTTCTTAGTGAAATAAATACAGGTCGCCAATTGTATCGCCTTATAGTGTAGCAAACGTTTTTTCTTCATATGTAACTAATTTAATCGGCTTCAAATGTCGTGTACCAGATGGTCAATAAGCTTTTTAAAGATGATACAAATCTGTTTATAATTTCGCATATAAATATAAACATATATTTATTTCTTCGGATGTTCTTGTGACCATGTATTGCGCAATTGAGGCAAATCTTTCATCGGACAAAATCTACACAAAACTGACCCGTTTTCTGGAATTTCGGATGAAATCTACTAAACACTTATTCAATCTTATAAAAATTCCATTTGGTTAAATGAATACACAATACAAACTGTTCGAGAATTGCATGAAACACTTAAATTTACTGAATAGTAAAGATCAATTTTTATGAAATTGTATTTATTGTAAGATAATTGGAAACAATAATCCATAATTCTATAAAATGCACTGCATCTAACCATTTCATTGAAAAAAACCCGTTGGTTATGTGTAATATGCTTTGAAATCCGCAAGCTTTTCGCATAAAACACTGTTCTTTTCATCCGTTAATGATAGATATAGCCACAAGCATTTCAAAGTCCAGTAAATTATTTAATAGCATTTACCTTTACCTTATGAAACAAATCGTATTTTACACTTTTAGATCACTGATTACTATGTATAAGTGACAAAAGAAAATTGTAGAATTGTCGACATCGTTCGGTATTGGTCGAGCGTAAATTTTATTCGAATCACTTTGTAATCAATTTTATAGGATAGCAGTGAACAATCTGAGCTTTGTTCAATTTATCGAGATCAGAATATTATTTTATGAAATTTACAATCAAATTTATTCATCATTTGATTAACAATCTGAAGTTTGAATTAATTATTAAAACGCAATGGATGAAGTGTTATTACCAGAATAATAAAGTTGATTTGAGGAAACAGCTAAGTTTACACTTAAAAGCATATGGTTTATGTTGTATTCTTTAAAGAAGTAGCTTACACTGAGACACGAAAGGTCAGAAAAATCTTAATTTTCCTACTGATTGCGAGACTATAAATAGATTAAGTTTTTACCACTAATCATTAAAGTCATTTATTTAACGTATCAATTGGAATAATGCCACTCAGATTTCATCATGGACGGCGGAATAATATTTCTGTAAGCATCATCACAAAAACCATAAATCCCAGGACATAAAATAACAGATGGCAATTAAATTTGTAATTCTTCCCTTCAATCAAACATTCACTATTTTTGATTGGAAGAGATTGATTAGATCATTAAAATATCTGGTTCTCAATTACCTATACATACAAAAATGTTTTCGGAAAACAACTCTATCCGAATTCGACCCTATGGACATAGTTTTGTTTAGCTTTTACGAGAGAAAGGGTGAATGCGGGCATTGTTGTTTCACAACGGTCTTCAATTGGAATTACTCTGTATGTTGCACTCAATCTCGTCTGTCGTAAAAATTCTGCAACCCAGTGACCATTTTGTTAGGTACACCATTGTGTCATCATATCCACGCTATCAAATGCATTCACGCAGTCAAGGAAGTAAATGTATATTTATGAGTTCCATTCAACTGACTGTTTAACAACGAGCAGTAGGTGTTGCGATTTGGTTAGTACACGATCGATACGCACGGAAACCAGCCTGTTGAAGTTGAGTGTCGAGCGAAACATTCGTTCGGTTAAACAACACTGCTGGTTACTGATAGTAGAGTGATACCTCTGTTTCTTTCTTTGATATCTTGATAGGGTAACAAATAGCACTGGATGGCATTCATTGTAATTCCCTCCTTTGCTTTAGAGGATGATTTGATGATGCTGGGTGCATGAAGTTCCCATCACATAAGTGCTCTGGGGTCGGCAGTAACCTGAGGTACTCAGGTGGTCTTATTTAGTATTTATAAGACGTCAAGCCCTATTAATTAGTAAATAAAAGATAAACATTGATCCTGATGTTTTGTTAAAAAGTTGACTGATTTTATGGTTTTGGTGCTAGGAAATTCAAGTAGGCGAAGGATAAGACTGAAAGTAATGCTTAATTTATGCGACGTATTTCCTGGAGCACTCAAATAACCAGGTGAATATAGGGAATAATTATGAAGAGACTGCATGACCAAACAACACACCAGGGTTCCTACTCAGTTGATTTGGTGGTGAAATCATGAAAATAATCGATTTTCAAGAAGGCGGATTCACTTATCTTAATCCAAAAAGGTAAGTATTTTCGCATTTACATTTCTATCCAATCAAATTTCTAGAGAAGTAGGTGGTTAATAAGAAATAAAAATACTTTAGGTAAAGTGAGTCGCTAACAATATTAATACTAAATCAGTGACTCATAGTTTGGAAGTCAAATATGAAATGTTAAGGCAGGAACTATAAACGGAGCAGTGTAGTACGTGAAAATGATGTTTTCTTGATAAACTCAGACATATGACAAATGCAACGGTACGCAAACTACCGTCAAGACCTTGAACAGTTACAGTAAGATAAGCTTGGTAACATAAAAGAAAACCAACTTACCAACAAACTCAATGGGACATGAATAGGCTACCAACATGGTCACACGGATATGAGTTGTACTTGAGTAATTCATTTAATTCTCGATTACAGAAAACAAACGCCATATTAAGAGTAATTTTATATTTCTGGTTTTTTTTACCAGCTAGTACACATGTAAGCTGGGAAGGTGTGTGTGTGTATGTGTGAGCAAAATAAATGAGATGAACAAATTGAGGAATAAACGATAATAAATAACGAGAAAACAACCAAAACAAATACGAGGTTCCAGATAAGTTGTTGGACAGAAATATATAAATATGGTACTTCCAGTCATGGTCAATCTTCCTAATCAAATAATACTTAACAACAGAAAATACAAGAAACATAAAAAAGACTCATTAGTGTAAACCTGTTTTGACCTTTTTTTGTAGGAAACATAAAATAACAACAAGGGAACAACAGATAACTAGTGAGAGAAGCAAACAAACAAATGTGACAGATAGGCATGGCATCACCGAGAAAAGACTTCAAACTACAAACATTGTATATTCTTGTCGACGAATCAGTGAAGAAACCAACCAACAGTTCAGTGTTAACTAGTATCAGAGAAAAACAGACTTGCATTTAAATGGGCGCCTATGAAGTAGATTATATTAATTGATTAAAATAGTGTACCAGGAAGAGGATTTACCAATAATATAGTGATAATAGTCCAATGTAAAGCATTGCATTCAGCTTACTGATTGATTTTTAATTACACATAAGTTTAATATAAACACAAAACATGCTTGTAATTAGGAAAAGCAATGTTTCCATAATATAGAAACTGTGCAACTGGTTTTTGGAATAAAAGAACATTTTCTTAAAATAAAGAGAATTCATATAAAGGTTTTTTTAAAAAAAAAAACAACAACAGATGTATTGAATTATGTTGCTTTAGTTTACTGGAAGCATACAGTAGTAAAAACTGAATGTAGTCATTAAAATAAAAAACAAAACAGAAATTATATATGTTGAAAAAGTGTTAGCACCCCCAAATGAAAAAAGATGTTGACAAATTTGACTAGGAAAGTTAAATTCACATTACTGTCTCTTTTTTTGCCCAGAGCTGATGAACACTTGTATACACACGTAATTTTGGTGGACAAAGTTTCAGGAGGGCACAGCTCATGAATATTCGAACGACAAAAATTGTAAATATTATCATTGATTTCTGTTGAAATAAATATAAGTAGTTAGTTACTTTTTTTGTAATGGGGAAGGATAAAATAGGATACTCACTATGACAAGTACAAATAAAATGTGTATTTTTTTGGGGGGGGGGAATCTAAAGAGACAAACAACAGGAACAAGATATACGAATACGAAATAAATTATTCATCCACAAGACCACAACATTAATGAAAAAAAAATTAGGCTTGACAAACGATTGTACACAGAAGAAAAGATTAGAATGTTATCCGGACGAAACAATGATAAATATTATTAAATATCCAATAAATATGAAGCAGTGAAAGACATGCATGCTTGTTTGGAAAGCATAATTATGTAACAACAATGAGACTGAAATAAAGCATCATAAAACAAAGATTGTAGAGAAACAAAATATATATATGCGATTCGACGTAAAAAGGAATCACGAATAAATTACAACATTACAACAATGTCACACCAGTTTTATTGAACATAAGCGCAAAGATTTAAAAATGAAGTAATAAAGGAAAACAAATACAGAAGGATACAAGAAAAAAGCATCACAGTCGATTACAGATGGTGGTGTAAAAGTGTGCAATGTGTGTAAAATGTGAATAGGATTTTATGCTTTTGGAAAAAAAGTCATGATCAATGAGAGACCATGATACGGAGTCGAGAAGGAATACTCAGTAAATTAAAAAACAAAAAAAACAAACTAGATATCAATCAAGTGAACTGAGATACACATAAGTGTTACAGTGAAAAGAGGACGAGTGTCGATATTATCAAAAGATGCAAAATGCGCACTAAATGTAGCATGGACATCGCATTTTTCCTGTTTAACAGTGAGTAAAAAGCAGATATTATAGTCTGATTAGACAAGTAGTCATAAATTAGGTGGTGGTATTAATGTAAGCCGATGTTAGAGTACAGTGATTCCGACAATCATCACATGAAGTGGTGCAGCAATCTGAATTCCTTACAGAGAAACAATGTAATATTTTTATTTTGTGAGTATTCTCGGCAAATCAGTAATTAAGAGAATGAAATCACTTACTACTTGATTACCAACTAAGAACAAATGAGTAAAGTGGAATGTCAGGTGTTTAATCCCACACTTATGAGTATGATAAATCAATGTGACTAAATAGGTAGATTAACGAGGATACGAAGCAAGAATCCGATTGCACATACAAATCAACCATCAAATAAGTGAACATTTAACAGACTAAGTGACCACATATCGTATTTAAAAAAAAGAAAGGAACTGGAGAACTAGTGTGCATATCAACAGTATGAGCAGAGTTTGGTACAGACGAAAGAAAAAAAAGAATAGGTTTACATTTTTATGCCGATAAACCTGGTTTTCATTAATTTGATAAATTGTGTTAAAATTTTACGAAAGGAAAAAAAAACGCAAAAAAGACAGATGGAATTGATTCAGTATTAAAGCAAGAAATTTACGATATTATATGTATACACATACATACTTTCTTGTCATAATATCTCCCTATGATCTGAGCAATATTATTTTTGACTTTAAAGTGGATAATTGAAGCTAGCTGATCCAGTTGTACTAATATTAGAGAAACCGCCACCACCTGAACCTGATGATAAACACGAACGATGTACATGTACATTCTGCCAGCCACGATCATTACGTCTTACCCAAACACGAGTTTCTTCTGTTTGTTGTGTATGGGGCATACCACATCTATATTTATACAAAAAGGGAAAATATAGTTACAAACAGAGTTGTTACAACTTAATCGTTGACAATGTTTTAAAGACTAACAAAAAAAATGTAAAGAGATAACTAACTCACTTATCAAGGAACTGAGTGAGTCTTGTGTAGGCAATACAAGCTGCATCTTCACCCATTAAATGTACAGTCGGGTTGAGTATACTCGTGTGAATGGCACGAACCACTGATTTCGGAATGACTAGAGAATAGAGAAAACGAATCACGTTAACAATGGAATTCGACTATGAATACATATATATACACACGACTATTGATCTTAATTATACACATTTTGTTAGTAATTTTAAAATCGACAGAGGGAAAAGGGATTGGAAGATTAAGAAATTTTACAATCTTATGAGATATTCAAGGTAAAAACTGTGATTCAATCTTCAAAATAATGGGGTAAAATGTGATGGGTTCGATGAAAAGGAGGATAACTTGTAGGGAAGTTGCTGATCTACTTCCCAAAATAATGCTCACATGACAATGATGGCATTTTAAATTCGATAAATGAGTGCTTACACCTGTAAGTATATCCCATTCCACAAGTGAGATCGTAGGAACCCTAGATGTTTAATTGTTTTGATTACAGAGTCAATAACTTAACCTCCCTACTTGTAGATACTTTAAACTAACACTGTCTCCTGTAAATTGAAGTAATTTGAATAGTAGATAACTGGAACACTATAGACCTGGCTGACATCGTTGTTCTGTGCTCTTTATTACCGTTTTATTTTCTCTAGTTGTAGATAATTTTAAACAATCTGATATGGCACGGGGACCTACATTTCCTGCATCGTTCAATCAGCAACAAGCGGTTTAGTTACAAAAAAATAAGCTGTTTCTGTCTGGCGCCTTAAATTAATTACTATAACATATGTGAAATATATACTGTCTAAACAATTTTCGAACTAGAACACTTCAAACAATGTAACATGACATACCTATCATTTACATTTGAAATTCCTATCTACATCAGGCTGCTCATGCTTGTAAACTGGCATGAATTCTGTAATTATTATTATCATCTTAATGCTAACAAAGATAGCTATTCCAGTCGAGAAAACGTACTAGTCTATTCGTTTGTCCTCTTTGGACTTTCATGATATTTCAAGTGTATAAAAAATATGGTATTAAGTCTCTGATTTTATATACGCTTAGGTATAGAGTAACATTATGAAAAGTCAATAGAGCTTGTGAACCTTCTACTTTGTAATACTCCGCATTTTGAACAGAAGACCGGAATTTCTTTTGCAATTTGATGTAAAAAATAAAACTATACAGATTCTACGATATATTTACACTCATACACTCGACCACTAACATCGTTTTTTGGAATTCACAAACAAAACTATAAAACAAATTGTGTATGTTGGAGTGGTAAACTAACAAGTTGTACAGATTAAAAAGTTATAGTGTAAAAAGCGAAAGCAACAATGTAAACTTTAGCAGAGGTGAGTTAAATATATACATTGACCTACATTATCGGGATAGAAAAGAGTATCAGACTGTACAAACAAGCTGTATCAGTGACAAAAAGAGCTTACTTTGTTCAAAGTAGAACTTGTGGAAATCTGCTCCTTCAAGTAAATTTCCGCATGCTTCTGGACCGAAATAAGTAAACTGAGAATCTAAAAATTTACTGGAATAAAAAGACAGGAAACAATGATTCACAAACACGTATGCTCATAGTGGTAATTATTCCAGAAAATAAAATCAAAAATACTGCCAAATAAGCCTAGTTACCCGGGTGAAAATTTAATTCGATAAAGTAGACATTTAACTGTCTAGAAAAATTTAACATTTCTGTGAACTAATGTTCAATTATGAGATTTATTTGACCAGAGAAATGAGAATCTCGAATAATAGATCTTTTTGCGCTTTTTTAAGGTTTTTACCAAATAACTAAATTCCAATGATTTTATGCAATTCCAAATCCTTTGCCTTTAATCACCCCCGTTAATCTATTTTTTGATACCATTAGCCTCAAAAAGTTATGTCATCTAGTTGTAAAGATATGTTACCGATTATTGAAGCCTGAGTGTCTCGGTTGAAAGATTTTTAAAAGTTTTTACCAATCATATGTCAGTCTTATAATTTCGCGAATAATACATCAGCATAAATATATTGTGACGTATCTTGTTTCTCTCTCTTCATCAATAAAAAAATCAAGACAGTAAAAATTTTGTCTGAATCAGCGTGAATTCAACTGATGTAATCGAATAGAGTCGTTCATCAGAATCCTTAATGAAAACGAAAAGTGAAGTAGGAGACTCTTAGTTAGTTTGTGTGATGCAGCTATATGAATTAAAATTTCACTTGATAAGTGTCAGTGCATTTGTTGTTTGAATAGAATAAACGACATATTTTTTTATAAGTACAAAACTTACAGGTAGAGTTCAAAGTCGCCAGCTGCTGCAGCAGCTAGTAATTGTTCTGTTGCCCTAATGATGTCCTGTTTCTTGCCTGTTTAATAAAAGAAGAGAAAGTAAATAGAGAAGGCAATAAAGGTTTTTGAAATACAAAAATTTTCCGTGTATCTATTAGGGATTAGTGTACAACGCGTAGAGAGTTTCTTCACTTCAAACAAGGTGAATTGTTAGTCATCTAAAATAATAACCCGTGCGTCAACATAAGTAGTAACACGACATTACTATAGTGAGAAGAAAATAACAAGATGAATTGTGACTAAGTTCATACACTGGTAAGATTATAGATACGAAGAAAGTCTAAAGGTACAGAATTTGGTTTTAAATTGAGGAAGGAATCCCTGAAATAAAAAGTACGGAAAAATAGTGAGACTTAAGACAATCAACTAATGCATCTTGTCTACTTAACATTTCATCGTTTATCATGATTATCGAGTAAACGCCTACAAGATGATCTGGACCTGCCAACACGACTCAGACCTACACCCAATGACCGTAAGAGCTGTTTTGAAGACATCTGTGATCTAATACTGTAGACACAGGGCGTCCACCATTAGTTATTAATGAGTTTACACATGGCCATATTATAAAAAAGATGGTAAAACATAATGGTTATTTGTCACGGATAAAAGTTATAATTAATGCATAATGTGTTTAATGTAAAATGTCGAACCCCAGGGATACCGAATTGATAATAATTATATCTCGTGATGGAGGTTCATTACGAGACTACGATACTAGCGGATCTAGCAACAAACCATTGAGCTACTCTGATACGATTTGGTTTACTTGGAAGGCAGGAAGAAGATGAATTGTATAGAACCTGATCCTCGCGGTATGACAGACAGTAAAAACAGAATCACTACTGCTTCTATGACTAAGTAACTAGGCGTTACTTCACGCGTACAAAGGTTGAACGAATTAAAAGCAAGAAAACGTCACGTGGAAAATCGAACGAGGAGGATGCGTGAGCGGTTATCGTTATTGAAAGAATTCCAGCGTCGTTAAATAAAATATTATTATTCACTTTAGCAACAGTGTCCAATAAATAAAGACCAACTAGTGCTGTAAGTTATACAAAGCGGTAATATTTCCTCAAATAGTGTGAGTTTTAGAAAAAGCAGTGATATTGAAGCTCAGCATATATATATATATATATATATATATATATATATATATATCAACTCCGGGGCACAATTTTTTCAAAAAGAACAATGACTAAATAGTACATATACAGTCAATCTGTCAACCATGAAGCGGAAATGAAAGTGTTTTGTCAACTAATGAAAAATTAGAATATAAATTAACTAGACGTAGTATTTACTAAGGCAGTAAAACAACACTAGTAAATTACATTACGAAAAACACTAGACTTGCATATTCTAGTAAGCTAATAGGAACAGTCATTCGCTTAAAAAAAACTAGAAAACTAGTAGTTGGGGTACAATTGGATATTGAATCAGGCAATGAATCATGCATATTATTGAAGAGATACTTAAAAAAAAAACACTGGCACATGACAAATAATAATTCTTAAGCTGGATAAATCGATACTGACAGACAACCTCAACATCACAATATAAAATAGACGAGACACCAGGAAGAAACGAAGGTGTGAGAAAAACAAGAAGTTATGAGACAAATTTCAATTACTTGGAAATAATCACACATTTTTTCAAATTGATAAACCTCAATATTTTCATGTTAATCAGATAGAATATTGCACAGAAATACCATTGCATGATAACTTTCACTTACTGTAGGAGACCATAATAAAAAACATTGAGAACATCAATTACGTTACCAAAGTGGAACATTCATACTTACAAAGAACTAAAATCTATTCAATTTGGAAGTTTCATAGAGATGCAAAGAATTATCAAAGAAACACATTAGAAGAGTTGGATGCAAGGTGAGTGATACGAAAGTGAGGATGGAAAAGTATCAAGAATCTATGGTAGCATTAAAAAGTTCAACAAACAGCTAACATTATAAAAAATGATTTGCAAAATACAAACAGATGATCATTACCTACATTAATAGATCAATAAGACATATTCTGCTGATATGAATAGTCAAACTAAGTATAGCAAACTAACGAGTGAGATAGAATTAAAAATAGGAAGCATTACACATTACTAGGGATTTTTAAAAACGTGTACGGTCGAAATGTCGATGACGCTAAAGTTGGAAAATAACTGATATTTTTCGGGTATTTGAATGTATGGTCAGGGACCAAAGGCAGATCAGTAACTGAACAAACACTGAACAAGTGCTAAATACCGTGTTGTATCAAGGTAGAATGCCATTTGTTCGACTTCGATTGAGGCATTAACTCTTTTTTAATTACCTGGTTATTTTTTTAGAATACATTTTCTTTCAGAATGTGACAGTCTTAAGAACAATAATTCTTAATTATTTATAGTGTGATTCATAACCGCAGTCATAGAATCTATTCTATAAAAAAGCTTTTGAAGTTAAGTCTGTGGAACTATGACAGGTTTTGAGTAAGTTGCAACAATAGACTGTAGATACCAGAGAGTAATTAATAAATGAAATAATTTCTAGTAGCCAAATGAATTAAAAATAAAAAGTTTACAAGTCCTTAAGATTGTTATATAACGGCATTTATTTTCAAAGAGACAACATAATGGTATTATTCAAGACATGGTTATTTATTTATCGATTAATTAATAAGCGAAATACACAAACGACTGATTCAGGTGTCGATTATCTACTACCTGAGATCATAACTTGAAGTGAGTTAGGTAGCACTTTTGAGAACAATAGTGAACATTAGATGTGTGACATGTGCAACCAATATACCAGGGTCCCTAGAATATGGGACTATTGGATGCAGACAGTTACGTCGTTGAGTACAAAAAAACAATTGACAGTTAATCATGCAATGAATAGGATAATAAATAAAATAGCAAATTTCGAAATCAGATAGACAACATATTGTGTGCATTCTGAAGAAATTGATCAAGTGTAAATGGTAGATGGATAAGAAACTTAAAAAACTCTGTGACCTTTTGCATTATCATACATTACAGTTCAACAACATGGTTGAGCTAACATCTTCTATAAGTATAAGGGAATAGTCATTTAAGTTAGATACTTACATTTAAATAAGTTAGACACGTACACCATTGGATTCCTGCTTAGTGGTTTAGACATTGTGTTCACAGCGAGACCAAACGGCTTGAGTTAGGCTCTTGGAGAGTTCATGGCAGTGCACCACTGAGTCTCATGGTAGGATGAAACAGATATCCAGTGCTTCTTAGTTCTAAATAGTTATCTAACTAAGATTAGGCCATAGTGTAAACCTTGATCGTGAAATAAATATACCGCAGATGTAATAATGATTGGAATTTTATTTTAAATCCGTAAGTTATAGCCAAAAAGTGACACGTAAAATGTTAATTAGAACTTGCATTAGAATGAACTATGTCGAATTTCAACCGAGAATCATATATAAAGTTGAGATAGATATAATCTGCAGATAAAATCATGTATGCAATTGCTTTAGCCAATAGCTCATAAAAGTAACAAGGCGAATTATAAGTAATTTATAGTAAATTACAAAGGACGATGTATAATTTAGGAATTAAAAAAAAGTGAGTAAATTACATAATTTCACACTTGTACAAACAATTTCTAACAATAGAAATAAATATTAATAATGACTTGTTGAAAAATGCCTTCCTAAAAGGATGATTTTTTGGTGACAATTTTCCAACATGAAATAATTGAACTGAGGACAATTGTTCAGTCACTAGACTTGATTTAACGATCGCATTAAAATAACGAATTTATTGTGGAAGTCAGAAGTGAATCTCAAAACAACTTTATGGTGATAATATTTTTTTATGTGTAACACACTCAAATTTTTGTTACAAAACTAAGTAATTACTCAATGTATAGAACTAGTTAATTCAGATTTTTAAGTCGACCCAATCAGCAGCAACATTAAGTGAACAAAACGAATCCATTTTATCTTACAGGTTTCTTACCCGATACATCATTATACACACATTTTAATACTCATTAGGGTATTCTAATTGTAAGCAAATGAGAACAGATTAGTGAAAATAATTTAACTAGTTTTTGGTGTCTTATTTATATAAGGGGAAATGTAAGACTTGAAGAATACCTACATACAAGGAAACCATCAACTTTGGGTTCATCCATGAGTTTTATGGGAAGTAGGCTTATTACCATAAATTTGTGGACAGCATGAATAATATGAAGAGCTATCAATCTGTGTCTAACATATTTTAACTAGGAATTATCCATAGAAAATATAATGTTTCATTTTAGCCTTATAAGAATTGCTACAAGTTAAAGTCAGTAATGGAACTATGAAAATCAATCAGCAATCTATATAATAATAATAATAATAATAATCAGAAGATTCTACAGGAAATGAAAGACAGGTTAATTCACCAACCAAAAGATGGAATAATGAACAAAACACTACGAATAACAATTGATATAATAATAATAAATAGCAAACTTATCTTCGAATATTACCCACTAGTTCGTAATTCGAATACAAATAACCGTGTAAGTACACATCTCGATATATGTTACTGCGGGGAAAGCTGATACAAATGACAAAAACAAAACCGTGAGATGAACAGAAATCATCAAGTATCTTTTTTTTTCATTTATTATTTATCTACTTAATACTACCAGAATATCTTTATTTAGTAGAACTATTTAAGAATCGAGAATCGACTCAGAATAACGAAGCCATATACATAAGCCGTAATAAGAAAATGTGGAACATAAAAAGTATATATATATATATATATATATATATATTGTGGCAAAATGTTTTGTGATGAATATTGCAAAAAAGAACAGGTAATAAAGACTGAGTTGATAAAAATTATCAAAAAAAATCAAAGCCTCAAATAATTGATAAGATTCTTCAAGTGGGGACGCCAGTAACGAGAGTAGTATGTTTAGCATATAAAGGAAGCATACATAGCAAGGTGCACTGAACAATTTACACTAAAAAACTTTGCGCAAACTGTCTAATTTCAAATTAGGAGATAGCATGGTAAGGAATAACGAATGTATAAGAGCAACAGATTATTACTGTTACTCCTATTTAACCTATAGTAATGTCTAAATTCAGAGACTTCTTACTAGTTTGCGAATAATTTACATAGTGATGATAGCTAACTTAGGTTTGAACATCACCTTTTTGAAAATTCTCAAGTGTGTAGTATCTAATCCGAGGAAGAGACCGGATATTTACTCCTATATATTTTTTACTGAGTTTTATTCCGATCAAAAGTATTTGAGGGTAGAGATTATCAGTGATGAAATAATTAGGTTACAAACTCACATAACTTTTGAGGTTAATTGTGGAGTTATAGAGATGGGCTACGATTTTATTAAACGGTATGCCAATGAATTTTCTATTACCTGTAGGCAACTAATATTCATCTTACGAATGTTAAGTTAATACATACATTTTGAATTCTTGATAAATAATAAACGGTATTGTTGGATCACAGCCGACTCCTAACGTGGAACTTTCGGAAAATACAATCACCAAGGACATCGAACAGGCAGTGGTCAAGCAGTGTTGTGACTGGAGTTAGCTTACTTAATTTTACCAAAGATTTAACGACATAAAATATGGAACGCTAAGTGAAGGGTCAAATAAAGCGAAATGGAGACACAGAAGGGTAATAGAAACTATAATAATAATAGTAATAGTATTAATAATGGTATCCATAAAACATTCGGAGAAAAAAACCCAAGTTAGAGCGAAATTGAACAGATGCTTTTAAAAAGTAAAAGCGTGTGAGAACCCTTATACTGTACCATACTTAATATGTTGGAGCGATTGACTGAATAGTCCTGATAACTTGAATCTTTGAAATTTTTTACATATAATATCATTATTATTTCACTCTAGTGCTTTATTGTAGTAGTAGAAATAAATATGGATAGTACCGGATGCCTTGCAGTGACTATTGAGTTAATAAAGTTTTGTAAAGCAGTAATGAATGCTTTATTACTTTAAATGCCCATCTTTCAGGTGATAATTGTGCCAAGAGACGTAAGCAATTCGAAGATTGGACTTTTATATGAATGTATGCCAAAACAATAAGCTGTTGATGATTGGCCTTTAAAAAAAAGACGTAATCATACATAATTCACTGATAAATATGTCAATATCTAAGCAAAACAAGTAACAAAATAATAGGCCGTCAATAAGATGCATCAAAAGGAGAAAAAAAATGAAATGTGTATATTAGAATGGTAAATATAATATCAGAATTTTCGAAGAAAACAAGCTTGGAATAAGAGGAAAACAATCAAGATAAATCCTACTTCACAAACATTGATTTCACTGATTTTGTAAAACAAACTAACAGACAAAGAATGAAATCAACAATTGAATCACTAGGATCAAAAAAAGGATAAGCATTCACGCTTGACTAGAATACAATTTCAAGTATACGTGATTCGTTTGTAAGATAGATGTGAATAACTCTAACGACAAGTTCTAGACCATATACACAAAAAATTTATCCTGTTTTTGAAGGAAGAACAAGCAGATATTACAGTAGTTTTGTGGACTTGGTTGTTTTTTTTCCTTTCACTCAACATATGCAAATGCTTTGTCAATATGGTCTTATCATATCACATGGTTCTTTTGGTTGATTACGTCATACATAGACTTTCTTAATTTCTTCCTGTACAATCGTGGCAAGCATTATGCCAGAAAAATGCATTAATTAATGCATGCTACTCGCAAAAAAGGATATTTAGTTGCGAAAATCTATTGAAGATTTGGAAAATTTAGAAAAAAACAATATGCATTCATATAGTAATTGTTGCTTTCCTTTTATAATGAAATATTTCCACAAAGTCTTTTGTGACATGTTTAGTGAAAATCATCTTTTACACCAGCCTTTATTGCGCATCAAGGTAGTCCGTAGACGTACTATATGTGATGCATATTCTAACCATCTAACATGATAAACATTCAATAACTCTGGGTCTAAACTTCAAAATTGTTAACTCAATGGTTTTAAAATACACCAACAGTAGTTCAAAGAAATGTACGATCGAATATCCTTTATTTTCAAAAGCCACAATTCGAAGTTATCAAAAATAAAACAAAGACAACAGCTGCTCAATTCAAATTTATCCTTCGGATGGTGGATGTATCATTCCACCACATCAAAAATAACGTAAGTCAGCAATAACATCTCGAGATTCCCTCAGACACTAAACCACTAGGACCGATCATACTCCTTAGATAAGTAAACTAATCAACACACTCAAATACTTCGCTTGATATCAATAATTCAGACACCGACGCAAGCCAATCCTGAAGCAACATTAGGAATTTAAGGGGAGAAAAATCTATCCCAAACAAACTTGTATTGTTGCCTAGGGTAGCCAGAAGACTATATTTTGCCTGCGTTCAAAACTCCTCGGTTGAGAGTGGATCATCGTCACATCCTTTTCAGGAATAGTTTCGTTAACTCTTTTGTTATGAACATAGGTACAGAAGTAACCCATTTTCCATGTATAAATTAGTACACTCAGTTTCAAGTGAAACTACAAACATGAAGGCTAGTAGTACTAGCCGGTTGTCAAAACGGAAGTACATAGAATGAAGTTCGGATATGCAATTTAGAGGCTGAAAATCGAACATCTAACCATGTGAGCCACTGATTTACAGTAAACAAAAAGGGTAAATTAACATCAATTATAATTCACAAATAAATGATAGTAATAAACGATCAAAAGCAGTTCGGTTGCTTCATTCTAGATAAAAATTGACCGTATTCGGATATTCGTTTTATTGAAAAATTTTCTATAATTTTAATACACTTAGATGATGTAAGATAAACACCCATGTTAGTTTCAAGAGATAAGTTGTTTAATGTTCAAATACACAAGAGCTGAATTACATTTCAGAAAAAATTTGCAGAAATTTTATTCAATATATATATATATATATATATATATATATATATATATATATATATATATATATATATATATATATATATATATATATATATATATATAAGTCCTTTCCATAAATTAAGTCGTTGAATTGATTAAGTCTACAATCAACAGCAAGAAGTTCATGCTGATCTATTTTAGCCGTTAAACGCAATTTAGGGAGCGATAACCACTTGTGCATGAGAATGCATCTTATACACCAAAGTGATAAAACTAGAAAACTAAAGCACTGACAGATCACAGTCATATTATGACTATTTAAAAGTTTGATATAAAAAAATTAATAGAACTATTTTGGCTCGATGAATGTCAGCTTTATTAGGAAACAAGGAAAAAATATCACATTTTTTTGAGATTAGTAGTTGTTAACTTGGATTTACTTTATTTTTACTAAGCTAACGAGAATGCACTGACAATTCAGTTGATTGTCAATATTCATTTTCATTAATTGTGTGTTTTCAATCCTCATTTACATCATGCGTGACAAATGATTAGATAGACTGTGACAAGAATAGTGAACAGACAAAGTCGTGCTGACAATAATTTCAAATGCTATTTGACCGAAAACACCAAATACATGCATGCAAATCTACTAATTTGTAATAATTTCCAGTGATCATGCACAGAAGTCTGGTATACACTGAAAAGATCATGTGAAAACAATGCTGTAACACACTGAATAGGACATTGAAAATTTACAAAAACTTATTGCTCTGTATACAAACAATTGCAAAATAGTGTTTGACATTATGTTAGTGATAGAAAGCATATTTGAAACACGGGAGAACTATAAATTACCAATGAACAAATCATAAATCGCATAAGAGTAATTGTAAGTTTTTATTGGTCCTATTTTACGTTAGGTCCAAAAGGAAATCGGTAACTGTTTGAGTTAAATCGGATGAAAACTATTGACAAACTGACGTCTCCTCCTTAAGTCACTTGAATTTTTTTGGTGAGCATGTGCGATCAAGATCATAACTAGCCCAAAACTTCTCGATAACACGTAAAACTGAATTCATGATAAGACTACATTTTCCACTACATAAGTCAATTGATACAGATAGGCTGGCAACAACTTTAACGCCTGGATGAAAATGTTTGATGTATTTAACGAAATTTCAAGGGATATTAACTAATTAGGAAAATAATATTTAAATTAAACATCATGATTAATCAACCATTAAAAAAAGGGACATATGAAAACCTCATTATTTTTTATGGTCAAATTACACTAGATAAGATTCATTAGATAAATAAATAGATGTACTAAAAATATAATAATAATAATATTGATAATAATAAGAATAAGTAAAATGTAATTATCAAAACGGATTATATTAATAATAATTAAACAGCAAATGACGTGGTATATTTAGAAACCCATTTATTCATGATTGAATTAGCTCTATTTTCACTTATTTAACTTGAATGATCTACAAATAACAACGGTTGACTAATTTGAAATGAAGAAATTCATCAGATCAACCAAATTTTATCATTTGCTTACTTGAGAAGCATAAGTAAACATGATTTATGCTTTTCAAGAGAAGAGGGTCAGAAAACATTAATAGTGAATTAGTGGAGAATAATCATTCCAAACGGCAAAATAAAAATTACTCAGTACCCGCGAGTGTTAGGTATTCACAACTCCTATAGTGTCATGGGAAATAAAGCAGCCAGTTCATGCAGTTTAGTTTATAAAACAATATGAACAGCATACAATGGATGCATAAAGGGGCTCGTTCAGTTATATTATAACTAATTAGAATCAAAACTATATTCTGCCGAACACAAAATATGCCAAATTAAAACAGTTATAAATTAAAGTTTTGTAAACAACTACAAGCGAAAGATAGTACACGTGAAACAGAAGACATAACGTGCATCAACTTGTTCTGCATTTCTCATGAATAAGAAGAAAAAAGAAAGATTTAGTAGGCCTAAACACCACCTAGGTTTCGTTTACTCACTTTCAACAGAGCTCTCTGCTTTGACAATGGTACTACAAGCCAATAATTCTTAAAATAGAAAAAAAATCAAATTGGAAGCAAAGAAATAAAATTTTGTATTAGCAAAAGCTAACCAGTTTTGTTCGTTCAATTCCAAACTCAACAATCAATCATACAAACAAATTAAGGTTAGCCTATTTCAACTGGCATTGCCACGACTAAAAAAAATCAGAGCATGCAATCAATGAATGATAATATTTGGTGTTAATGTGTTTATCTCAAACCCCGTAATGATTTATCAATTTTCTATTTTGATTATAGAATGAATTTCTCAATGCAAGCACTAGTAACGATTATCACATATTTTAATACCTTGCATCACTAGTATGAATGAACATGATGATGTAAAAGAAAGATTAGAATGTGTACATAATAAAAACAACAACAACGTACGATTGATGTGTGAAAATAAAAAGGCTTGTAAAATTAATAATTAGATAGTGACCAGGTTATAAGGTGAATATGCAGTAAGATGTTTTTGCGATAAATAATAAAGGATTAAATGACATAAATCCATATCAAAAATTATTATGGATAAAATCATGAGGATATAGGAAATAATGAAATAGGGGTAAGAAAATATTTTCAAATACAAAATATGATAATGGCAATAGTTTAAGGCCACGGCAAAAACACGGATAAGATGTATTTCCTATTGCACACACGGTTCTCGTTTCGCTTCGTGGATGGTAAGAGCTTCTGTTGTTTTAAGAAGTTAGATACGACGATATATAGGTCTAGGTAAAAATCAACTTATGGATCGGTGCAGTGATTAGAATCGACTAGATGTTCAAGAATGAAACGTAAGTGCCTTTTCATCATCCTTGTGTAACCACACTCAGGCATATTCTCGTATCCGAGTTGAAGTAATCGCTGGCTACGACATATGTACCATGCTCCAAAACAGCAGGTGAAATGATCTACCTAGGTTTCTTCGTATCCACCTCCTTAAAACAGACGCATTTTCTATTCCTCATACAATAATGATTTTATCCATAATTCTTTTTGATACCTACGTTTAATGAATCCCTTTATTACTTCTAATCGATGTCATAAAAACACCCTAATCATCAAGTCAAGATTCCCAATGTGAAAATTAGAAAACCATATATATAGGCAAGCAATTTTGTTTACAAATAGATTGTCATTGGACTTCACTCCGATGTACATGAATATTTATGTGTAGTTACGCAACCTATCTCATCGTCATTATTGATTGACCTGTGAATTGCATTAACTGGTTTAAAATTTTCATATAAATATTCATGTACATCGGAGTAAAGCCTGATGATGATCTAGTTGAAGACAATAATATTCGCTTATATGTGTTGCATTAATTATTAATCTTACAAGCCTTTTGATTTCACACATGCAATCTTTTATTATTACTACTACTATTTTTTACACAATATAATCTAGCATTATAATCTTTACATTGCATCAGGTTTATTCACTGTGCATATGTCCTCACGGAATTAATATTTTTAAAAAGATTTCCTATATATATATATATATATATATATATATATATATATACGACTGTACAGTTTGATAATAAATTTATTACAAAGAGGTCTCTTCGCTGAACTTTGTGTTTTTAATGCCTGAATGAGAATTACATATCTACATAAGTATGAGTCAGTCATGATTCGCTTCAGACCTGAAACTAGGATTTTCTCTTCTGCTAGAACTATCCATGCTACATTCATTGATCACCATTCATCCGACCATTGTTTTTTAATCAGATTATTCTTCGTCAATGTAAACTGTCGATAAATATTGAGAAACTTTGAAATAGAATTATTTAATTTTATAGATCTTGTCCAAGTTTTATTGGCATTTAAATTGCAGGCTACAATCATTAATAACAATGAAAGCAATAGTCATGAAATAAAGGTTTTAGGAGTTAGAAAAATCTAATAGGACTAACTTTTTATGTCAGCCGAGTCTTCCATTACTACAGTGGTGCTGTCAGATGGTTCCTTGATACCGTCGTTAGATTTCTTAACCACAGAAGTATGACCTCCTGGAACGGTACCCCGACCAGCTGTAAAAAAAACATAAATTAACAAAATATGAAATGAAATTCCACCAGATACTTAACGATACAGTTAGGAGAAAACTGCGTATTACAACATAGAAACTAGGCATGATACAAAGTTTATTGTAGGATGTGATAAGACAAATAGTGACTGGGAGCTATGTAAAAATGTATGACATAAGCACGACAAATGAGATACACATAGATTGATAATTGTCAGGTACTAGCCAAGGATGGGTGAGTTATAAAGATACTTATCAATATATACTGTGCGAATGACACGATGTGTCATACCATAGCATGGTAAACAATTTGGGATTTTATCAGTTTTGAAGCGAAAAGAAAAGAACTTTTAGCTTCTAAAAACCTATTCAGGACAACTAACACTAAAATTGGAAATAATACAAGTTAAAAACACATCAATTTCAATGACGACGTCAAACGTTCAAATTAGCGAGAACTGATAACTATGAGTAACACCTAAGATGTTCGTATTTTAAATATTCCTGAAAGAGCTTTCCAACAACATATGTGTGTTTGTTATTCACAATTTCGCATGTACACTACAAAACCACTAACATACACAACATTTAGGCAACTAAAATAAACACAAATATACATATGAAAATAAATACGTCGTTTTCGAAAATAACTTACAACTATCATCCTTTTTCACTAAAGATTCACATAGAAAAATAGGAGTAAAACATGCGAAAATAATAGGAAATATATTAAACTGAAACGTGATATTAGTAAATTTGATTGTGGTAGATAAAACAAAAAATCATAACATTATGACAAATTGTCATTTAAAAAAAAATCAAGTGTACTTTGATGATGATTAGACAGAAGAATGAAATGGGTTCGAAGAAGTTAAAGATAAGTTAGTAGACTGACATTTAGCTGACCGCAGTTGAAAATTGAACTTACTAGAAAAATTACGTGTGGCCAGCATAGTCGTAAGTATAGCACCCTAAAAACGTGAAAGATAGATAAGCACATTTATTTTAAGCATGTAAAAACGCGAATGTATGAATGGTTAAAAAATAATTGATAAGTTTTACGATTGAGTTCAATCATAATATAGCCAGTGAGGGATAAAGCACGTTTTGACTACTTATTACAATAAACTTTACAATAGAAAGGCAATTCCTATACCTGAAATGAAGATGGATTAACTAAACCACAAACAAAAAAATTACTTAGCATGGTGAGCTACTATGAGCATGGCCAAATTTTCGTTAGATACATGCAACGAATTTTGGGTAGATGCTCATGGTAGTTGAATACTAGTCATACGATTGAAGTCATAAGATACGAGGTATGATTTCATATAGTCCATTGGGAACAAGTTTAGGATATCAAGGTTTATAGGTTAAATGTGATAAACCATAGAAATACTGACTGGATAAATATAATTATTTTTCACTTCGTTTTTGAAGATTTTTGTAATAAAAGCAACAATAACTCAGTACCAGACGTAAAAACACGCGATAGGAACGATTTAATAAAAAGTGTCAAGTTTCGTCTAACCTACATGTACTATTATTTTACGCAATGAATTCTATGTTAGTGTATCATCAAAAATGAAGAAACAAAGAAACAAAAGTGATGACAGTCCAGTAATTTAATTTAAGTGAAATAAATTTGACACATCAAATAGCGAAGAGCATCCCAGAATAATTACAGTTTGGCTATTTTAATCCAATTAGAGTTCAATGGATGGATCTATTTACAGTTAGAGGGCAATTTTGTTGAGAGTTAAACTCTCAATTTAAATCTGAATGGAAATAATCGGCACACTTATTCGCTGGTGACTCAATACAACATGGAATGTAATTGGATAGGGCTTTTATACTTGGAGTCTACAGCGAACGTTGTTGTTATGCGATAAACATAGTTGAAGTACGGCAACGTTTGATTTGAAGCAAAATGTCATTTAACCAGTAAAACTACCTTAAAAAACGGATACCGAAAGTTAAGAAACTACTGACACATAACCTTTCAGTGAAGTGAATACTGACTAATGTCTGTGTGATGCTCATATTTATTTCTGGTCTCCTGAAAACCCATCCTAAACTACATGTTGGAGCTTTTAATATCCAAACCTTGAGTCAAATAGGCTTCAGTATCTAGGACTTCTCAATCTCGTACCATTGATGTATGCTGCGTCTCGAAAACGAGCATACAGAATCCGAGCAGAGTCACTAATTTGATTTCATATTGTCCAGATATGGAATCAATTCGGTTTACGCTTCCTGTATCTGGAAGCATCCGTTAGGGATGTCCACTTTCTCATTTTCTTGTTTAATTTTGCCATAGACTTGCTTGCTGACTTGGAATATGCCGATGACATAGTTTTATTTACTGAGAACGCTGAGTCTTCTGACCACCCTAAACGACAAAGCAAGTAGGTTCGGGATGCGATTCTCCCCGTCGATGTTGCTTCAGGATTGGCTTGCATAGATAACTAAACTAATGATTGGAAGTGAAGCGGTTGAGCGTGTTGACCGCTTCACTTATCTCGGGAGTCTCATCAGTGCTGATGGACAGGCGACTAACGAAATCTCAGAACGGATACAGAAGGCTCGATTGGCTTTTACGAAATCGTGTCACTTATGGTGTAGGCGAGATATCCGTTTGCTAACCAAAGGACGAGCCTATTGTGCAGCAGTTCACTCTGTCTTACTATACGGATGCGAAACATGGCCCGTAAGATTTGAGGATGGTCGTAAGTTATTAGTATTCGATTATAGACGTCTTCGAAGCATTGCTCGTGTATCCTGGGGCTATCGAGTAAGCAAAGCTGTCTTTAGGGAACGACTGTCTCGACGAGCGATGTTTTGTGGTGTAGGAGTACGTTGGAAGAAAGTTAGGGGCGGCCAGACCAAAACATGACAAATCCATGAAATCACTGACAAGTGGACTGAGTCATGTTGGTAGATGTAGACTGTCGGGTTGGGGTCCGCGAGATCATTGTAATCGATGGTTACAGACTCTGAGTGACATGGCTCAGAATCGTTTGGAACGGCGCAGGTGCACCCACCCTTTGTATTCTCTGAAATTCAAATCTTTTGTATTCATCATCACCTTTATCTTTCTCTGTTTAGATTTATTTCACTGAATTACACGTCTTGAATAATATCTTCGAACCGTAATCTTCTCCATTACCACTAATACTTCTATTATCTCTATAATTATGGTACTTGAACTGACAATTGAGTTGGTGGAGAATATTTGTAGCTCAGGTGCATGATTATGGTGGTGTTTCGTTCTCTGAACAGAACCAAAACATTTAGCTCAAAGAACGAAACACCATGGCAATTGCGTCTCCGTGCTCATGAGGCATGACAAAACATGAACTTATGTACGTACGTGCGAAGTTCTACGTTGTAACTGACTGATGCTTATACTCAATGAACATAGTAACGAGAAACAAAGGACATTTTTGTCAAGTCGGTACATGTAAGCTTATTATAATTCTGTTGATGCCAGTTAAACTGCATTTGTAGCACAAATGCATCAAGTTCGAACAAACGAACATTAGCTTGAAATGAAGTAGCAATTCTTGACTATACTTACTAAACATACTTACTAACATGCAAGGAAATGCACTAACAATTTTAAACTGAATTTTACCATTCTTTAAGTGTTTTGTTTAAAGGAATTAAATTTATATTAGCAATATTCCGGAAGTTATAAACATTTAGATTTTACACATTTTTGAAACCATGAATCGATCAATGTTAGACCAGCATTAGAAACCTGGAGGCACTGGACGGCCGTTTCGTCCTGGTATGGGACTCCTCAGCAGTGTGCATCCACGACTCCTGCACCCCGCAGGATTCGAACCCAGGACCTTCGGTATTGTGCACGAACGCCTAACCATCAGACCACTGAGCCGGCATCTAACGGTGTTAATGTCTAACAACATCAATTCACGGAGTTGCGCAACCTCATACACAGTCTTCGGTAGTTACTGTCTACACCCGAACAGGTTGAACTTCACAGGTCACGTCTTCCCACAAGTATATCCACAATTAAAATAAAGTATTGTGCAATAAGATTTGTACGAAAAACATACCTTTAGTTTACGTCTTGCATTGAATTTCTTTAAGCACTCCACTGTCTCCTGACGATGAACCAAGGAAGCAACACGTTCTCGTTGCTATCAATAAAAAGGAATTGGTATTTGATATGTTGGTTGACAAAAACAGAAAGTTAAAGCAATGATAATTAGAATTTTTAAAATCATCGACGGCATTAGGTGGTTAGTCAATGTGGTTTCTTCATTGGTTTCACTTATGATGAATTGTCATGTGATAACTCTAGGAGAGGGGTGGCAATTCTTTTTAGATAATCGGACAAGCGATTTGTTTAGGTCCTTTTTGATTTAGCAAAATAGCTTACAAACAAGGAAAACTAACAAATTTAACTTCAGGCACCAAATTACAGAATCAATACGCAACAATTTGTTTAGCTGGATAATTCTTTCTATACCTGAAAAATAGTTAATCAGCAGGATTTAGGAGATAAGATAAATTTACCTGAAGAAACCAATTAACTAAACTTTTATATTACACTCTCCTCAATGGATTTGAAAGTTTTAAGTGACGGGGTTAATAGCTGGAGCTTAAAACATTATAAATATATGCATTAGGAACGCTAAAAATTGAAACATAACAAAATATGTTAAGGATAATCAAACTTCCGAACACACCAAAATTAATATATTCTGTAATTTAGGGATGATGAGTTAGGAGAAATAACACAACCTTTCGGGGTTATATAAGTGTTAGTTCAACTAAATATTATTAACATGTTTAAAACTAAGAGAAGTGCATAGTCTGAAATTGTATTTTCTAAAAATTCCTGTCAAGATGTGCACACGCCTATATATTGGTTTGATAACTTTGTAAAGTATGAGATATGAAAACAATGTATGATTCAAATTACACACGTAATCAGAATAAGGAGTAGAATTACGCTTAACATATGACAATCATGTGATGTGCCACTAAGTTAATAAATCAATTTTAACATGAATGTTGGGAAAGATAGTAAGTAATAGTTTAATGTCTTCGACAAAAGTTAATGCAGTATATATTCATTTTCTAACTGGTCTATAAACATTTTGAAGACTGATGAATGGAAAGATTTAAAATGTATGGTAATTTCATTTATACTGTATAGTACATATTACAAATATAATTCTCTTTCTGTCTCATATTAACTGGACGATTAATTACTTTGGAACAATGCAACATTAGAGGGAAAATTCCACTTAGGATCGTAAGAATATCGTCAAAGGTCAGAATAAGTGTGAGTAGTAAGAAAGTTGAGAAACTTGGTTACATCTGCAAGCCGATATATATTAGAAGGACAATATAGTTTTGAGCTAACTGGAAGATATGGAAGGATACAATAATGATACACGAGTTTGTACGATGGATGTGTATAAAATGATTACTTCTTGATTACTTATTAGTACACTTTATGAGGAAATACGAATTCCATTGAGAATACTTAAACTCTAAATTTTCCACAATTTGTCAAGCCATATTCACTTACTGCAGTTGGACGGCCAATTCTAACCACAAGTGAACATATTTTCAATCTAATCTTTGGCTGTTGGAAAGTTGGAGATAGCGATATTCGATAGCAATGTAGTATATTCCTGACGTTTGATTTTGTTGTAGAAGTTTGGTAAATGAATACAGGCTTTTAGGTATCGCTAGTTTAGAGCAAAATTTCCCAAGATAATTCAGTTACTAGAAGCCGTCTGATCAAAAATATTAATTAGTGTTTTAAGCACCTGATAGTCTTTCACGACTTTGAAACCTTCGCATTGGATTGGTTCTAGTTTACCTATTTCTAACTATTTATATCTGGTTTTTGATTCATTCACCAGGTATTTGGGTAAAAGCCGCAATGTAAGTGTGTGGGCTAGTGATATTACCCGGTTGTTCAAATCGAAGTGGGACAGGGTTCGGGCGTGGGACTTAATGTCACAAGCGCTAAGCTACTGCTCCAATTTTCAAGTTTAGTATCAGGAATGATAACGATACCTATAGACTATTATGTAAATAAAGACCAAGTATATATATATATATATATATATATATATATATATATATAAAATCACGCAGATTAATGAAAAATTCCATAAAACTCAACTGTGATAAAACAAAAATTAGGGACAAGTGAATTTAATGTATTCAAAAGGATAAAATCTCTTAGAGAATTCATATTCTCTCTTTCCCATTCCTATATCCACCTAACATTCTTTTAATTTTGTTCCAATAAAAACACTCGTATGTAAATAATACAGAAATAAGCAGAGGATGAAGCAATCTAGCAAATATTGAGGTCATGGCCAAGCCTACATTTAACAACAATAATACTTACAGTGATAACAAAAACAATGACAGTGTTAATGATGAGCACAGGTTGAGGTGATTAGGCTATCGATCTGATGTTAGAAAATGGATTCAATTATATCGAAGTATCATCATGGGTTTCATCGCTTTCTAACTAATTACACGTCACAATGACAATATAACAAATGTCCTTATATGTTTGTTAATTCATTAAAACGATGAAAATGAGTGATGTTTGTTTTGGTTGAAATTAGAGAAACATATGCTAATTATAGAACTACCTTTTGTCGACTAATACCACGATGCAGAGGAGCTCAGTTATGGACTTTGTGCGGAATTTCGATTAAATATGTGATTAGCCACCAAATTATAGACCCAATAATCAGTGTTATTATCATAAAGATTTTGATCATTTAAAGTTAAATGAGAACAGTGAAATTAACCTGACGAAAAAGAGGTTTCAGGTTTCTAAGTATTATGTCAAAGTGAATGATCGTGGTACTTTTCGAAAACGCACACACACACACACACAAAAGCAAACGAAAGTAAATATCATAAGAAAATTATAAAACAGTGATACCACACACAAAATATTTATGAAAAGCAAATAAGCTTTCGTTTATTGAACTAAGAAGCCGCAGACCAGCATTTCAATCGCGAAAAAATAAAGATGTCACCGACCATAATTTTATTAATTTCATATTAATGAATAATATTGTTGTGATAAATGTATGACTTTCAGTGTAAATTAAGGATGATGTTTTAACAGTGGACATTATCAAGAATGTCGGGAAAATTAAGGTAGGATTGTTCTTAAATGGAACCGACTTTCAGTGGGACTGAACAATTAGAATGAACTGTGATTTGTTCTCAGTTCACTTCTACTCTTACTTGCATAGTAAACGAAAATAGATTTTAATACAGCTGATGCACGGTCTTCTACTCCTCTTAAAAAAAGGAAGCTAACAATTACATTCTCTTTTTATGTTGTCTTTCATAATTGTTTATAAGTTTTATGAAAGGCGAAAGCCAGTTGTTAAGTTTTGTGATTGTTCTCATACCTGCCGTAAGAACAAATGGGACAGTTATACACTAAACAAATTCGTTGTTAGAGTAATCATTGTGAGACGCAAAAGAAACTAAAACAAGAAATAAAATAAGTGATAAGAGATCACATGACACCAAAGATTGTGTTCAGTTCTTTCCTTTTCAATAAAAAGATCATGTAATCCATTACTTTTTTTATACCGAAAGGCAATGATGACACTTTAAAATATATGGTTGACTGGAGCTTACATCTAAATTCTGGAATGTGGAATTAATTAAAGTTAAAAAAAGAAAATGAAATCTTTGGCAAACAATAAAAGGTAAACGCACAATACATTTTTTATAAAAAAACAATCGATGTGAAGCTAAATAAAGACTTTTTTTAATCTATTTTACAATCCCACTGATAGACAATTTGAATAACACGGAAACAAATTATTTGACGACGGAAAAATAATATTAGGTAATAACATCCGCTATCATTGGTTCACTGCAAAGAGTGCATTGATGTCCATGCAGAATATTGAAATACTATTTTAAATATTATTTCAGAACTACATAATCATTATGGAACCAACACAACTAAGCTCGAAATCGTCAGAGCAAAATTAATGCCAAAAGTGAAATTGCTTAGCCCAAAGACAATTAATCGATGATTTTAACTTTCAAAGTATACCCGGTTAATGATTAATACTATCGGACGTAGACTCAAGCAGATAATGAAATGTATGAACTCAGAAAATTTTCATCAATAGACGGAATTTTCCTAGCGATCTTGTGTAATGGATAAAAATTAAACATTGACGTTGAGAGTATTGTTTTAGTACAAAATACATGGTGTATGTAAACTGCAATGACATAAATAAACAGTTGTCTATGTGACATGATTGTACGCTAATATTAGTGCTTGGATAGTGCTGAAAACTATTACCTACAATGCGCTAATTTGCTGCTCCTATTACGACACATTTTGGTCTTATGAATAAATAAAAATTAAACAAAAAAATAAATTTAGATTTTGCTGAAGATCAGATTTACTAACTTACACAAATCCATGGATGCTTGAGAGCTTCTGCAGCTGTGATTCGCCTTGCAGGACTGACTGTTAGCATTTGGTTGATTAAATTCTTGGCTTCAGGAGTAACTGTATCCCATTCTGGCGAAGGATACTGGATTAATACAAATAACCCGAGGGTCAGAAACAATCTTATAAATAAAATGTTTCCACGAAATAATAACTGAAGTAAACTGATACACCACTTATAATTACACGATGCGATTTAAGAATTATTATTGTATAAATCTATACTTTACAAGTAGGATTGCTTTTTGTAGAAGCACAGAGGGTGTAAGTAAGATGAAGCGAGTATCTCCGATAAAAATCACAGGAAATGACTTAGGTATTTTTCAAAATAGAAAAGACACTATTGACGAGTGGTGGAAAATCGGTATACATAAATGAGCAGTGTTCTGAAACTATTCTTATGACCACTGTAATTAGTGTGCATTTAAGCATGAACCGATTGTCAATCTATTTAGATTGTGACCAGCAGCGAAATCAAGGATGCGCGCTTCGTGTTCACGGAACAATCGTGACAACCAGAAGTCATTTTGTCTCATTTTTTCATAAATCATGAGTTTTAGTACCACCTTATACTTAGTATTTTCAGATTTGATTTGCCGTTCATTTTGTTTGCACTTTCAGGATAATCATTATTACTTGTTATTATCGTTCCGACAGTTTCTTTGTAGTACCTCCACATCCAATAGAGCTTGTTCATATTTAATTTGGTTAAGCCTTTTGATTAACTTATTTAACCCAGTCATTAGTATAGTAATAACTTATATGCACCATTGGCTTCTATTACTGTCGAGTTCGTGTGAGCTGGTACGACTGAACATTGTCTACCGCCTATGCACATATACATCCTAATCGATTTAACGTTAATCTATTGGATATTTCGATGACTTGGCCATTTACCTATGTATATGTGTTCATTTAAATATTATTAATTCATTCGCCGATTCGCTCACTCGCTTGCCTTCCAGCACTCGCATAATGGTATTGTATGCCTGTGGTCTGGTGGTTTAGTTGTGGTGTACCGAATAGACGTATTCAACACTTCGTATCCGTCTTCTGATTTATAAACCGTGAGGTGCTATTTAGTAACGGTTGTCTGGACGAGCAGCATACGAAGTCTAAGAACGCATTGGATACCGACCGTCACGAAACTAGTGAGATACTGGCCACCACATCTGCTAGCTGTGTTGATACGAAATGCAACAACTTCGATCGACGTACCTTTGTACCAGGTCCTATTCATAGGTGATCTGTATAACGCTTATGATTAATGAACAAGGATGGTCTCAATGAAAAAGGCTATTCTCGCAACGCCTATGATCCACTTAATCACAATATAAAAATTGGTTTGTACCATTATTTAAAACGGAATTTTAGCCAACTTCCTCGATTAGATGGTTATTATACGATTTTCTTAAATTAAACATTTGTCACAAAATGAGCGTTATAACACTAAAACTTTTTTTAATTAGCCGTCACATGGTGTAAAAGTAGCAAGCAAAGAAACAATAATTTTGATAACAATTAACATATTTTTATGCACGTACATCAAATGCCCCAGATTTGATTTGACTGTACAATCGGTTTTGGTCTTCATCCCAAAATGGAGGGTATCCAACAAGAAGAATGTAAAGTATAACACCTGGAGGAAGAAAGAAACATAAATTAAGTGAGCAAAGATGCAGCGATAATTCCTTTTTGTAATTAACATAAACAAGGTGATGGCTTGGCAGAACTGATTGGAAAACATATTTTTGACTGAACAAAAATCTCCAGCATTGGCGATTTCGATGAAAACGATTTCACTTGCGAGTTTTACTCACATCTTCAGTAAAATGGAGGTGTCGCCATTTCAGCCGGAAATAGAGAATCGAAACGGGACAGATGACCGAAGAGAAAGTAAAAGGTGCGAAAACAAGATCTCGCCAAGTAATACAGTTGTTTCCTGAATCAGTAGAACTTCTTATTAATCATGCACGATAACATTAAAACGCCTACTAACTATAAGGTTAGCTCAAAAATTAAAAAAATTCAGTTGTCAACACCTCGAGCCTGCTTGCCACCAACCCTAAAACGTTAGAATAGTTGAGTGGAATTTGTTGTGTTAATATTAAGCAATATGGGATAGCGCAGACATTTTGAATTGTTGGGCTGGGACAACGCAAAATGAAAAATATTCTTTAAACAATTAGAAATCGGGGAAGTTAAAATAAAATAGATTACATTTCGTCATGCAACCTGAGATGTGCATGTGTTTGAAAATAGTTTTATTATTGTTATTATGAATCGATTAGCAGAGCCAGAGGATTAATTACACACGAGATAACCAAATACGTTTACAGGAATACGCCTAAAATGAATAAGGATAATTGCTTCACGCATATTTATCTGTCTACAAAAAAATAACTCGACACCAGAAGTCCAAGTTACAGAAAATACAACTAAGTAAAACAAGCCTAGAGTTGTAGTTTAGAAGTACAGTTTCCCAAAACCAAGCCCTTTCAAATATGAGACAGTTCGAGATTTCCTACACCTGGTTCAGGTATACGATTTAAACCTGTTCAGCAGATATCAATAAAACATATCAAAATAAAAAATAAACTGACATTAAACATTTCTGGTAAAACATGAAATTCCCATAACACACTGAAAAAGTCGCAAGCTGTAATTTGCACGGTGAAATGGCTGTGCAGTGAATATTCAGAGCAGCGTCATAAATACCAGGAAAACAGAAAGTGCATCAATCAAAACCATAACAGCTTACCACAAGCCCAAACGTCTACCGCTTTGCCATATGGTTCTTTACGCAATACTTCTGGAGAAAGATAACCAGGAGTGCCAGCAAAACCTATGGTACAGAAAATGACACCAAAAATACGTGAGGTGTTTACATTTGAAGCGTCAAAAATATTTCACAGAAGTTTATCCTGTATTTTTTTCCATTCACATATCAATCATTAGTAAGAAAACTTGAGGAATCATTAATGATAAATGTAAGTGAAGAATGTCAACATTGATCGAAGAGACGCGGATAATGTATAACAGATATAGTCAAAAGCATTTCAAAAAAATATTAAAATAGCAAGAAGGGATGGGGTATGGATTAATATTGAAAGTAATGAACAGGAATTAAGCGATGAATTACCTTCGTTTAATCCAGTAAAAATATACTCTGAACACCCAAATGATTCCGAACCCGGTATCTTCAAAACAATTTTTTTAGTTGACGGTGGTACACTTCCTGACTACTTTTGCTTTTGTCAATGAATCTGGACCTCATGGCTTAAAACAGTTAACTTCTTTAGCAATAATGTAGTTTATCAAGTATAGAAATTCCAATATGGCTAGATGGTGGATTATTATCATGGTTTAGGATTAGTAAACGACTGGTAAACAGAGTATGATAACATTCAAAACAGTAATAAAACCATAGGAATAAGAAAATGTTGATTATCGTTAGCTTTTAGCGTAGGATTTACTGATACAGGTTGGCTATGAAAACTGAATTAGGTGAAGTGAAGTTCGAAAGTGGTGTTTCAACTTTCAGAACATCACATCATAACAGACAAGATAAAAAATATTCAGTCAAGACCTGCATAGTAACCACACATAAGATTTATATACATTTTTTTACTGTCCGTCCCATACCTGAATGTTTTCAAATATCGATCCTAAATACTGGAATAATATATCTAATATTAACCGCAAATATATTTATTTTATATTCACGAAGTTGTCGGTCTACAACTCTCTTTTTTGTTATGTTCCCATGCTAACTGAAATGCCCTTTATAGTGTTATTTATACATGCCCACATATTGTTACAGAGAACTCTCTTTAAAACTGAAAGACAACTATAGCAACAGTCTGATGTTAAACATCAAACCAGTTGAGTTCCTGAATATGAGGTAAGTTCATGAGATCATGTGAAGTAAAGATGGAAAAGAATTATGTAAATACACAACTACATTTTACACTAGTTAATAAAAGTGAATGATGACTAGTTGTATATCTGCACCAAATATACCTGAGTAGTGTGTAAAAGTAAATTTCAAAAACATTTTCCGACTGGTCCAAGAATACAACTCCACCTAGAGAAACAATTGTGCCCTTACTTCGGGGAACACCAGAATATTATGGGACTTTTAGCCATAGTTATGATTTAGAAATGCAAATGGTAACGACTTGGTCGGCACACGAATAATCCAAAAAAGAAAGTAGACGTGATGTTTCCTGGATTTGACTCAACCTGAGCAGTAGTACGATAGAGATCAGAAGCCTGAATTCAACAAGCATAAAACACATGAAATCATTTATTGTACCTAACAACTACGATTTTCGATATTACAGTATACTGTAAACAACAGTAGTACTATGGGTTTTAAATGATTCACTTATTCTTTAATCTGGATATGTAACTAACTGAGAAGCTTATGCCACATACATAGTTCAAAGTGACTGATCAGATTTCTTAATTTATTGATGAATACTTCCCCACACTCATCACTATATGTAAAACCACATTGAATAGTCATCTGATTTATAGGTTGCCTACGGTAAATGAATGAACAACTTTTCTGATCGATCTTAATTGATACTTAAAAAGCAACTTTTGAAACATTTTTGGTTTCCCATAAAAATTCAGGGAAAAAAAATCAAATTTCCAAGTGAAACTTTAGGATCAAACCGTAAGCAAACCAAAATAATATAGTTAATCAACTTTATTCAAACTCCGTGTGAAAGGTTTTCTTGGGCGCGAACTATCTACTAGTGTGATCTCGTTAGGATGCAGTTACAGTGTCAATTCATTCGAAGGAAAAATTAGTACCGATGATTTTCAGTAGAAAATGTCCCGTCTCTCAAAAGAACAGGACTAATCTGTTAGTCCCTTGAATTCTCTTCCATTTCAATGAGGAAAATTACATACGATGTGTTCATATGACAAGAATAACTGCGTAGTTAGGTTGATTTTACTACGAGTTTGACAGACATCTCTAAAAACTCACTTTCTTTTGACAAGGTTATCAGAAATTCTAACTAGTATCCTCAATTAGTACATGGAGTGGTTAGATAAACAACGGTGTATAACAGATACCAACACACTCAGTAAAGTTATCAGCGAATAACCTTTAGAAAGTTTTTACCATCAATAGAGAACCATTCATTCATGGAATGGATAACTCTAATCCATGACATACTTTTAACTGTGCGTGTAAACACCTGATAGTTTGACCAGTTAAAGTATGATTCAAAAGAAAACAATAGGTAATTAACAGTTAGGAAGTAAAAACCCTAACTAGACATGAAAGTAAGGAGGTTAAGATTAAAGTGATCAGTCACATCAAAAGCAAAGGTCAAATTGATCAAAGAAGTATTAACAAATTTATCGCATAAAGCCTCTAATAACGACTCATCGTCTGCAAAACATTTCGAAAAAAGGTAAAACAAAAAGGTCTTTGCTTTAATAACAAATGGGAAGGTAGATTTATCGTTGTTTTCAAGTGTGTATTACGATCTACAATATTTACTTCAAAATACGAAATATGTGAGAACAAAGCCAGGGTGTAAATTTGTTTGTCTATCTTATTACAAAATGATAAGATACACATAACTGAAAGCAAGAAAAATAATTAGCTTGTCAAATAAAACAACACATAGAATACGAATTAATTTATTGTTAGGTGGAATTCTATCTACAGTATCAGTATGTACCTGTCTGCTTATAAAGTGTAATAACTATCCTGTATGCAGTCATTTTAGTTCAGTAGTCAGTTGTCCTAAGAAACTCATTTTAAAAGTCTGTAATACAAAAGTATAGCTAAGATTCTGTTACTTTAAATGTATTTGTGTGAGTTGAGAGAAAAGACGTCTTTATCAATGAAATATGTAGGGATAGTGGTTTAAAAATTCAACAAATTTGTTTCAGAAAAACGTACCAAACCAGGCTGGTTGATCACCCTGAACTTCTATCGCCAGACCGAAATCCGCTAGTTTCACTGCAGCCCCTTTACATTTACTAGCAAGTAACAAATTTTCTGGCTGTAAAATAAATTTAATTTTATGAAAAACCCACATGTGTTTATTAATTATAGGACAGCTAAAAGATTACCTGAAAATGACTTATCACTATTTGTTGCAACAAATCTAGTAAATATATTTACATACGTACGGAAATATCTTTCTCTTACAGGATTATAAAGCAATAAGTGCTTTGAAGGTTTGTGAAATAATGTCACGAAGAGTTCACTACAGCCAAACGACTTTCATTAAGCGTTATATTGATTCGGGGATTTCTATTAGTTATTTTAAATCACGTAGGGTTGCTTTCAGGTTACTCACAATCATAGGCAATCAGAATGTTTTAACGACATGCACAAAAGAATTAAACCTCTCCACGTCCCTACATCTTCATTCTATTTAATGCCGTTGTTAATTTACTAGCTTGCTAGTTATTTGATATACCTATATATATATATATATATATATATATATATATATATATATCACTCGGAATTTTAAAATAAAAACGTGATGACTGAACCATAGTTGCTGTCATTCTGACAATAAAAATTTAAGAAACATGCTTTTTAGAGGTTTTCAGGCTATATATGTTTTTAGGATGAAGTAGTGTAGCCGTTCACGAAGAGTAACGCATCAGGAAAATATTTACTGCAAAATAATAATTTTGCATAAAACATGGTAAAATATAGTCTTTTATGATAATAAAATTATACAACGAAAGTTAGTAACTAAATACCAACACGAAATAACACGAAATTTTAACGGCTAATCAAGACATTGAGTAGAAGAAATTTATTGAATCAAAAGGATGGGAGGTTTTTGAAGAACATCGGTGCCTACATGTAACATAAGATTCAGAATCTAGGTGAATGTAACTGATGCACATGAGTAAATATTGATTATGAAGGATGAATTTAGTGATAGAACGTGAAAATGCAACCACTAACCTTTAAATCTCGATGTACAATATTATTCTGATGACAGTAATTGACACTTTCAATGATTTGCTGCATACAGTTGCTGGAGTAAAAAATAATGAGAAAACAAGACTTGTTTATGCACAAGATTTAAAATTATGGTAACAACAGCGATAATTAAGTCAACAGAAAATCTATAAGCTATGACCTTATCACTAAGTTCAAGCATGCAAATCCAGAACATTTGTGATGGATTAATGAACCTCAGTAATAGTAGAAGAAAAGTAGAAACAGATAGATAAAATAGCATACAAAAGGATACCATTAAATTCACCATGTATTCAGCATCAGTATATACTGAAGAAACTAACCTAGCATCGGCTTCACTGTAGAATTCCCGAGCAACTATGTCCTCGAAGAGTTCACCGCCAGTTACTCTAAAAAATGATGATGTGATGAAAATAACACAATTTAGAATATTAATAGTTATCATCATAGTGTGGAGTTGACTTACTGGTACCAGTAATCAACCTTTAACTCCTATGTCGTGGATACAAACTCCGTTCTGTCTACATCGTCTTTAAGCAACCAGATAGAATCACTGGCCTTCCCAGACATGTACAGAAAACTCAGGGCCTAGTACACGAACAAATACTTGGTTATTATATATATATATATATATATATATATATATATATATATATATATATGAAGGAAAGACATTCATCCAGTGACAAACTTATGGTATAGTTTTGTTCTCCTATTATCATTCACTTGAGCTACAAATTTTCTCTACCATGTCCGCAAACTTACAATGTAGTTCTTGGGAGGGCGGTTGTTTCCTGGTAGTGAAATGAAGGGCTTTGTCGATGAGTTGTTTGCGAGCTTTGCTATGCTATAGAGTGTCAAGTTAAATGATTCTAAAGACTCCAGTTGAGGAAATAGAATAGTAAGAGAATTTATTGGTATCGCTTGCCCGTAAGCACAAAAGATATATTCCTATATCTTTACGTTTTATGTCACGGTAGAAGAAAATCTGATAATCAACATGTCTCCCTGAGGTGGATGCCTTCATTTTCAATAGTTTCGTTGACTATAAGCTATTTAAAACGTTTTCCTATCTCGCAACCACAAACCATAATGCAGTGGTTTACTAGGACTTGGAAATCGTTAGATTAATTTTCAGTAAACTGAACTGAAAATATTGTAATTTTACTACTTAGTTTATCTACAAAGCTATTTGAGAATCAGGTAGTAAAAATTGGTATCGAGACAGAAATAAAGAAATCATCTAACTCTGGAAAATATCCGGAAAGTGGTTTATTTAATTTACAACTATTTGGAATCTAACCGCAGTGTGAAGTGTGCAAACGTCTCACGAATTGCCATGACGCCAATGTCTCCTTCGAGATCAAGACGTAAGTCCATTGAAGTCGTTGAGCAGATCTTTCATTCAAGCAGCTAAAGTGACATTTAGAAAATACGACTGACCTTGATCACTGATTGCAAGTCGATGAAATGAAAAGTATTAGACTGGCATGAATGGAGTATGGGTATTAGTTTCTTCACAATGCAGCGCTACACTGAGGTCAGTTTTAAGAGATATGAACCGTCATAAAATCGATGATGTTTTCACATATAGGAATGAAAATCGGTAACTATATGTTACAAGTAGAAGTGTGGGGAAAGATGTTCCAAATTTGGATCGATGTGACTGAGACGAATGAAGGGAATACCTTAGAATAGGCTTGGGCATCCTGAACAGACTAGATATTGGCGCAAAGTTAGACACACACTGCCACAAGGTTACATAGCGGGAGGAAATACTATTGTGGAAAAGCTTACCGTAAAGTACTCAATTAACCAAGGTTTCTGTTCGGGCCCGTACATATATATATATATATATATATATATATATTTCTTCAGACATAAAAATGGATTAGGTTTCGGGAAAAGTGCTCCCTATGCCTTCTTATTCCCCTCTTCAGCATAAGCGATCAAATAAGGATTAGGAGGCGAGCTTAAGCCACTGAATCAGACTGGTAGGACATAAGACCTCTCTGCATGTATTACTAATTGTTATGTTAGTAACGTAAATTAGTGGACGATGAAAAAAGAAAAACTGGTTCATTGATAAAACCAATAGCGAAAAACACGATACAATAGCCCGGTAAAGTCATGGGAATAGGATCGTTTGGTTATAAAAGGTGAAGGGTAACGTAAAATAGAAGAAACATAGGACCACCATACTGATAATACCCAGAGGTCATAACCATATAAATGCTTGTGACAAACAAGTTATTAAATCCTGGGTGAAATAAGATAAGGAACATTTCTTCACACATATAGAGTAAATCACTAATTAAAAATTTTCTCGAATCAGAGTTAATACTGGTAACTCATTTGAAGTTAGACACAAAACTTACAGATCAAATACGAGGTAGTGAAACCCTTCGTCCTGAATGTCATCGTACAGGCGAACTACAAAGAATGGATTATCAAAAAATATTAAGATAGACAGGTGCTTGTGTAAATGTAACAGATGAGGCTGGGGTTTGCGGTAAAATCATTTTAATTTCAACCGATAAGTCTCAGCCTCAGATCCAAAGTTTGCTTATTTCACTTTAGGAAGTTAAGAATTAACAATAACTTTCATGCAAAATGCGTGGCTAAAATCCACATATTTAGAATAAATCACATTTATGACATCGAAAGTTAATATTTGAAATTGAAGATGAAAATAACGAAGTGATGTACTTGTGATCTAGTGATTAAAATATGATTGAGCCAGACATATTTGGTTTCTAAAGAATGTTATTTGCTTGCTTGTCCAATATTAACTTTATTTAGAAGTTGACTACGCAGGTAATTGGGTGAACTGATTATCTACCAGCAGTTTTGGAGAGTCAGTCACTAAAAGTTGTCTTAAAGGCTCAAATTACTTGGTTGAGTTTCTTAAATTAAAGTGCCTGATAACAGTAATATATGGAGGCACACGTGAGGGGGAATCTGTCACTTGATAGTCCACCATATATCACATTAAGGTTATTCGGTTACGGAGAACAAATATTATGCTGAACGTATTTTCGAAGCACATTTTATACGCATTGGGACTACTAGGTAGACGATGTTTATGATGGTCGTAGAATTCTGCGCAAATGAAGTAAGTCAACTGGCAAAGTTGAAAATATTTATTGATTAATGTGACTAGGAAGAACGGTGTAATTTGAGTCAGAACCTACCCTAATTTACTAACTCGACTGGAGGTTATATTACCCCCAATGGAGCATAGGCCACTGATCAGCATTCTCCAAACCTTATCTGTTTAGGGTCTTCCTTTCTAGTTTTGTCCAATCGGCATTCATTCTTCTAATGTCTGTTTCCGATTCACGGCGTAATGTGGTTTTCGGTCTTCCTCTCTTACTAATTTGGAATCTAGTTTGTTCTCTCCCACAGTAGGTTGTTGTTGATGGTGTCTGGCCAACAGATTTGAAGTATTTTGCGTAGACAACTGTTATTAAACACTTGTATCTTCTGAATGATGCTTTTCGTAGTTCTCCAAAGTTCCGCCTCCGAGAAGTAGAACTGTGTTGATATGTGTATCGAAAATAGTGACTTCGGTATTTGTTGATTTGATTGGTGTGTTCTATCGGAGAATCTTGCTTTTTCCCTTGTATATGTTAAGGTTATATTAGGAAAGGTGAAAGTAACCCGATCAAAACACGGAATCATATTACAGATATACTGCTCCCTAGTCTGGTGTTCAAGTGGGTGTAGCCTCCTTTTGTTACAGTTTAACCAATGATCATTATAGATGACCAGAAAGTAGGTGGCATGACATGAAGCTGATTATGGTAGTAAGAGGATATCCAATGTATTTTTTTTATCTTAAACAACTCTGTTTGGAATCGTATGTACCAAAATTTTTCTATTTTTTGTTACAGTCGTAAATAGCTCTGCATGAAGCCCTTCTAGGATTACTGCCAGTCCTGAACCCAAATAAAGGAGAGTTACCTACTTCATCTCCTAAAAAACAGTTGTTGTGAAAACGCTAACCAGAAAGAATCATTGAAACCATTCAAGTCAAAAAATCCTGATTTCGAAAATGACAAAATCGATGCTCTTTCTGAAAACCAGAGCAACAGTTAACACATATATATGGAGTTTCGTACAACTTTGAAGACCGGGAGAACCATTCAAGTTGCTGAGGGATGATAAGATACAACCTGGAAGTGCTTAGAACAAGTGAAATCCACTGGATGCAAGTTGGACAGAAAAGAATAGCTTCGGGAAAGATGCTGTTGTACTTTATTCAAGAAGAAAATGCCATAGGAATCTTATGGATCCGGGATCGTCAGAGCGTCCTTCATAACGAAGGAGGGGATTATAATCAGTGTCATTCGGCGCTATACGCCCACTAACGATAGAGGTGGAAACGATAAAGATCAGTTTTGGGAGAAACTGTAGCCAGTCGTAGAAAAATGTCCAGGAAAGGACATCTGGAACAGCACCGAAGTCACAATTTTTAATACACAAATCAAAAATCTTATTTTGCAACCGTCGTGCAAGATACTCGATAGATGTTTGTCAGACTCCATCGGCAACAACCCACTGAGATCGCAAACATACCGGCCTCCAGCCGGAGAGACTAGGAAAAGATTCTGAAGAGGGATAAGACATAACTCATAGAAACCAGCAAACTGCAAGCCCTAGCTTGGAATTCTCGAAGCAAAAGGAAAAGAGGAAGACCAAATAACAGTACTCCAGGTTCTAGAAGTTAACATTAAGAGAATGAATAGCACTTAGAAATAAATGGACAGGAAAGCTCAGGACAGTAGGTTAACGGTCAACGCTCCACGATGAGGAATAGTAGTAAGAGAGCCGCTGTTAGTATACTTATCTCTGAACCTTAATCTCGTTTGTTAAACTGACTAGGACTGTGAATACCCTCCATAATAACTTGAATCGAAGAATATTTAGGTCAACTTCTAGTTTGTCAGTCACTCTGAATTATTCTATTTCGTACCCAATTAATTGAGGCCACTGATACTGCCAGATTGATTAGAAAATGTCAAGTAAATGATAATTATTTATAGTACTGTAAGGAGGGAAACAGCTTGAACAACAAAGTGTTGATGGGCATTTAATATGAAAATCCGTTTGTTTCTAGTATTCTGAAGGAATGCCTTTGGTTGTGGCTGGGGTTTTGCTAAATAAACTGCATGCTGAGAAAATTTGAACTTGATGGTGGCAAAAAGTATGACGTTTGATATTACGATGTACACATGGTGGAGATATGAAAATAATCTAAATACAGCGGGAGACATCAACAATTGTGTTATGTTGAAGATACTAAAAATGAGTAGTGAAAAAAATTTGCTTTATGTGATGGATTGGTTTAGATTGACCGATGCAGCTAGAAATAAGATACTTATAATCCTGTCTTATTTCAGCAGCTAATAAGAGGTCCGGTCACGTGAATAAATGTTCAGAGATGCACGACGATTATGAGAAGTGTTATAGTCAAACTAGTACACAACTAAATTTCGCCACAATTAAAAATACGGAGGAATATCTTCAAATGCAACACCAGTTCGAAAGTTAGTAATGTTGGAAGCTATAATGATATTAATGCTCTCGTACGTTACGGGTATTAATAAGTCGTAAATGTCTCCAAATTACAGAACCTATGTAAAAACAGCATAAACTCCAACAAGCTCTTATCAAGATGACACTAGATGAGAGTTTAGCTAGTCAAGTGGCATCTCGTGAGCTGGAGGGTAAAGTAAAAACGAGATTTTGGATTTTAAGAATAGCTGGCATCCCTAAGTACTAGACTTATCCAAAGACTGCATTTAAATTGTAGACTAACACGAAACCGAAAAACATGAATCTTTTCAGAGCTGAGTAACCCAGGTGGATCGGCCGGTTTTGAGAGAACTTGTACAACTACCGTCTCCTAAAAAGTTAGTAAACGTACAAACACGCATGTTTCGAGTGATAATTTCCAGAAATTCACATAGATTTTACACAAAAAATGAGTAATACTTACCTATATTAGGGTGCTTTAGAAGCCTGCATATCCTGGCTTCGCGTTCCAACTTCTGCATATCTGCAGACAAGAAATAACTTGTGAGTTGGATACTGATGGAAATGTCAGTTCATCGATATAAAGCACATAAACAATATTAAACATGTACGAGTATTTTGTTGTTGGTTAAATAACCTGAATCAAAAGCGAGGAAGACCTTAAATCGTGTCACTAGGTCCTTCCGTAGTATATACGAATTTGTGTATACATATGGGAATTGTGAGACGAGGCTACTAACAAACTGGTTTTCCCGTTGGAATCATTTGAATATCAATGATGCTTGGGAGAACTCATGTCCCAGAATAAGTGATTTAATAATTTCAAACGGTTCATTGCCTGAAAAATTAAGGTTCTGTATTCGCACAAAACATTAGAGTTAAGACAAGTTGATTGGAAGATAGGCTCGTTGTTAGATTCACTACAAATCTTTTTAACTCACTAACCCATATATATTGTATCTTGGACGTTTAGTATTTTTATTCTCACTAATACTGTTATTACCTCTACTACTCAGGGGTTTAGTATGACGATTTCATCTCTCTGTGTCAATTGGGTGTGGGAACGTGAATTGATGTTGCATCTGACCTACTGATTGAGAATAGTCTTAGTTTCACGAGGTAAGTGCAGCATAAAAGAAGCAAGGATCAACGAGACTTCAAATGCTATTACATTAAGTTAGGAGTAATTAAGGACGTACGTTTAGAATAATTACTGAAAATACTTCGTATTCCTGTACATGCTAGGGATCGACAATAATAACTACTGATTTCTAAGACAAAACCAAACACGTCCCTAACCCACATATTTTTGATTTTATTGAAGCTAACACTAGATTATTTACCGGGTACAGACCATTGGACTAATAAATCCTGAAGAAACAAGGAATTAGTTAGCGAATACGACAGCTTGTGAGAAAGGAAATCTAAGGAAAAACCCAACATCAAAAACTTACCTCGAGTTGACAGACGCTTTGTATTTATGATCTTTGCGGCAAATTCTAGACCTGTTGAGAGCTGAATGCATTTTCGAACTACTGAGAATGCTCCACTAAGAGAAAACAAAAACTTATGATTATTAAATGGCCAAAGGATATTAAGTAGCATAAGAAAATTTAATTTATATTGATACTCACCGCCCTACTTCTTCTTTCAAGCTGTACAGATCAGAAAACTTAGGGAGAACAGTAGCCATCTTCGGAGAACGAACCAAATACACCTCCCAATTGCAGCTGAAACAAACAAAGCCAGAGACCTAACATATAGTTCCAATATTGTCTACCAATCATAACACCTTATTGTGGTAATAAAAAGTCTGAAGTTGAAGCATAAACATTCTATTACTTTTAAGCTATTTTATGTTCCAACGATAACTCGGAGGTCTACGAATTTTGACGTTCATTTAGAAAGGAATTGGAAGCTTCAAAAGTTAGTTGGATTTCTTGGTTTTAATTTAAATACGGAAATATCCTGACTGACGTTGTGCGGTGAGCTCCTCCTTAGGAGAAATTTGTAGGTCTTCAAAATTTTTGATAGCCTAGTTGGTTTTAATGCATCCGGTCATTCAGTCGTATTAGATCATTCTTAGCTACACCGTGCTAAGCATCTGTTACGATGCAGGTTTCCAAACACCAACTGCTATTCAGCCATGTGTCTGCACCCTTTAGTTCTCAGTTTCTTACTTTATTTGTCTTCTAAATCCTTGTGTAAGAAGAGGTTCCAAACAATAGCGTTGTTAAACACTGAATATCTGTGACATTTACGATAATCTAACTGGACGATATATTGAAACTTAATATCACTGCCTCAGCACGGCTCTTTCCTTAGAAGCTATATATAATATTATTCTCCAAGTCAATTCTTTCTTCTGCACTACTCAAATTACTTATATTTTGTTTTTTTTCATGAAATGGATTTGAGTTCTCAGAGTGGTTATACGTTTTTATTCACCAACTAATCGTCATACTTTTCGAGCGCAAGTAATAAATTGCAAATGCTGTCACAAAAATCATTCATACTAACTATAAAAGACCAGTTTGACGACGGGACCTTTGGAAAGCTGATTTTTTCAGTCAATCAATTTTCAGATCTGCGGCCGTGTTGTATATAAAATATTTCTTTGTTCTCGTAACCACTATGCCAGTGCTTTTAATTTGTTTAATGGGACGGAGGACCTGCGTCAGCTATTGGAGTACGTCACACGAGCCAAAAGCTTTCAGTGGCCTGTTCTAACGAATCTGGAGTACCGATTTTGAGGAACAGTTCGTTGAAAACTCCAGGAACATAAACCGTTTTAGAGGAACATCCAGCGGAAACCCGAGCGGACGAATCATTTTTCAGGGTTCATGAGTTTCCTGGAAATCTGACCAGAAGGAATATTTTGTCGTTTATGGCATTAATCTTTGATGCCGGAGGGGGTATATGGAAACCTATCATAAAGTCAATGAGAAGGAATCCACAACATGGAGACTCACTGTTAGTAAACAATACTGGCTTGCTGAGAAATCTGTGGGTGAAAGCTATAGTTAGAGTGGTCATTTATGGTCCGGATGGACAAGTCAGAACAGTGCGATTAAAGAGAGCAACCGAAGAAATCACCCGGGATATACGGGGCCTATGCTTACTGGAAGAAGCCGACTATTTGAACGCTACGGTAACGAGGTCTGGACGTGGTGACCGCTTCGGGGGGAGTGTTAGTTATTTTATAACTAATTGTAGTTATGCCATAACTAACCAATCAGATTGGTTAAGTGCTCACCACGTTATCCAGTCTGACCGGTCTGTAAACTTTCTTTGTTGCGAATGACCTATCGATTGAAGGATGTTATTATTTTATTTTATACTGATGTGACTCATGTTTTTATTCATTATCTAAAGACACGCTATACTGGTCGGTACGTTTTCTCATCTTACTTGATAATTGTAATTTCCTTATTTATTGTTCGAATTTAATCGTTTTCTTGTTTAGAAACAGATAAAGTTTAAAACCAAGTTTTCCTTGTTCTGACTATAGCTTTACCATTGATTCTGTGAGCGTCAGTATTGCGTTTACTGTTTTAGAATTACATCTGTAGGACAAGTTAAATCCTGCAAAGGCTTCCCTCATAGCAGACAAGTTAGTATCGCTAATCAGCTCGCGAAACAACTACATAGTTGCTCCTACGTCACACACAAACGTTACCTCGAGGCTGATCACCTTCAGGCTCAACGATCCCGAGTTTGTTTTATCCACAGCCGCCTCGAATATAGAGACCGTTCTTTCGTTCCTGAACTTACTTTACATCCCACCAGCCCGCTCTCGATCAAGAAAGGCTGCAAGTACTTGCCCCCAACGGGCATCTTCCAAGCCACGCCAAAAGGCGGCTTCGGAACCGAGTACTTCCTGGTGCTGGTTCCACGAAACGTTTAGGTCTGGCGCCCGTCATTGTCGAGCCCCCTGCTCTTACAAGGCGGGAAACTTCAAAGCCTACGAGTAAACGCGGCCGTACTTGTCAGCCCCTCACCTCAGGTTGGCCGCCTATTTTACGTGCACGATATCCGCACGAACGGTAGGTACCTCATTGACACAGGTGCCCAAGTTTCTGTCGTACCACTTGGTAGCAGCAAATCTCAAGCTACGATGCTTCGACTACGCGCTGAGAATGGCTCTGTCATTCCTACCTATGGTACATGAAAGCTGTCGGTCAACCTGAGCAAGCGACGACAGTATCTGTGGACGTTCATCATTGCTGATGTTCCCACAGCTATACACGGTATCGATTTCCTACAGCACTATGAATTGCTTGTCGACTCACCTTGGCTGCAGCTTTCGAGCTCAAACAGGCGGGTACCAAATTACAGAGGTATTTCATTCGCGTGATGACATGTTTCACGCTTTACTCGAAAAATTTCCCCAGCTAAATAAACCACTCAACGAGAATCTATCGGTGACTCATAATGTGGTACACTGCATCGTCATCCGCGGATCACCAGTCACGGCACGACCTCGCTGACTGGAACTGGACAAATTAGCTTCGGCTAAACGTGAGTTTGACAATTTACTGGCTACATGTATTATTTGTCCTTCTCACAGTCCCTGGGCCTCACCACTCCAGATGGTTCGTAAAAGGGATGGGATAAGTTGGCGACTAACGAGCATTAAATGTAACAACAGGTTTTGACAGCTATCCCATCCCCCACACACAACAACACGGCATCACCCAAGGGCACGAGTATTTATTCTAAGATTGATCTGGTACGGGCATATCATCGGATCCGAGACGCTCTTGAATAAATCGAAAAAACTGCTATCTCGACTTCTTTCAGTCTCTTTGAGTTCCTATCAATACCATTTGAATTACGGAATGCTGCTCAAACTTTCCAAAGGTTTATCGATAGCATAGTACGAGACCTTTCTTTCGTTTACGTCTATATTGATGATCTGCTAATCGCATCATCAAACGTAGATGAACATTATCCACATCTTACACTTTTATTCCAACGCTTTCAGATAATGGAATAATAGTTAACCCAGACAAGTGTCAACTGGGCAAGGCAGAAACAAAATTCTTTGGTCACATAACTAAGCATGAGGGTGCTCTACCTTGTGAAGACAAAGTACATACAATCATAGAGTACACTGTACTGTCCTCACTCAATGAACTGAAAGCTTTTCTCGGTTTGGTTAACTTCTACAGACGTTTTATTCCTCAAGTAGCTATTAACCGACTTACTTCGCGGTAACCCACGTAAATAACAGTTGAACGATGCCGCGCGTACTGAATTTGTGGAGATAAAAAAGCATTAGTTGAAGTCATGCTTCTCGCCCATCCTGAACCATCAGCCACGCTTAGTATAACGGTTGATGAATCATATTTTTCTTTAGGAGCCGTTTCTCAACAGAGCATCTCTGGAAGTTGGCAACCTCTCGAATTTCTCTCATGGCGCCTTACTCCCCCTGAGACGAGATATAGCGCTCTTGGTAGCGAACTGCTAGCAGCCTACTGTGCCATCAAACATTTCCGGCACGCAGCAGAAGGTCGTAACCTTATTCTTTTCATCGACCGTAAGCCTCTAATGTCCGTTCTGCATACCAAGTCTGACCGCCTCTCACCACGAGAGTGCAGACATTTGGACTACATCTCTTAGTTCACGACAGACCGTCATATTAAAGGCGAGTCGAACTATGTTGTCGATGCCCTGTCATGTATTCAAGTGGATGCAGTTACTTGAGCTTCTTGCTATGGCCGCTGCCCAGGCAACTGATCCATTCTGCACAGAAGTACAACAATCTAAATCCCTTCAGTGCCAGGAGGTGCCCCTAGCTACTACCTCAATTACTATCCTGTGTGACAACTCTACTGGTTTACCCTAACCCCTTGTACCTCCTGCTCAACATCGTCTCATCTTCGATGCCCTTCGTGGATTGTCTCATCCAGGTATCTCGGTCACTTTACGTCTCATCGCTGCACGATAGGTCTGGCCTTCTATGAATAAAGATGTCCGTATGTGGGTAAAGCTATGCTTACAATGTCAACGATCAAAAGTGCACAGGCACGTAGCCGCCCCATTGGCACATTTGTTAAGCCTGATGCTCGCCTCGATCATGTTCATATTGACATTGTAGGACCATTTCCACCATTGCATGGGTATGATCCCATACTCACGTGCATCGATTGTTTCACAAGATGGCCCGGAGCTATTTCCATCACTTCTATTACGGAGGAAACAGTTGTTCGCCACCTTGTAGAACGATGGATAGCGCTGTACGATTGTCCCTCGACTGTCACAACTGACCGAGGACAACAATCCGAGTCCGAATTATTCTCCTCGCTAACCCGGCTGCTTGGTATGGAGCGCATAGGCACTACCGCCTACCACCCAGCTTCAAATGGTTTAGTTGAACGAGTTCATCACCAACCTAAAAGTGCTCTTCGAGCACACGAAAATAATAATTCGTACGAAACCTTACCGCTCGTCGTCTTAGGTATCAGAACGAGTTTAAAAACAGATATTCAATGTTCCGCCTCTGAATCAATATACGGCATGACAATGTATCTGCCTGGGGAATTTTTCACATCAAGGAGCAGTAATAACCTAAATAAATCAGACCATGTCCAACGATTGTCTGAATTTATGCGAGCACTGCCTCCGATGTCAACTGGAGCACAACATCAACAGGCCGCTCTCCCTCGAAAGTTATCTATCTGTTACCATGTTTTCATACGAGTCGATCCAGTACGCAAACCTTTGCAACGGCCTTACGAAGGACCTTCAAGGTCGCTCGACATGGCCGCGTCGATATGGTCAGCACTGATCATCTCAAGCCAGCACACGTCGATGACAGTGTCCTACTTGCTAGTCCGAGACCCAGTGCTAGGCCTGCCAAACCTACTTCGGATCACACGCTAGATGCATCGGAGACTTCATTCTCACGTCCCGGTCAACAGCACTTGTCATCTGCACTATCTACGGATGAGACTCCGGTCTCACGTCCAGATCAGTAGACCACACCGCTCTCGACTTCGGATGAGATTTACGGCTCAGGAGGTACGCACGAGACTATCGTCTTACGTTTCAGTCGCCGAGTACGCCTACCTGTACATTTTCGCGAACCACCCAGGTAACAACGGATACGTGATAGGCCACTATCCTCATACTACATGTATGCTACACCTTTCTTTTTTACCCTGAGCCCACGCCTCCGACCATTGCCCTGTTGGTACCGTCGGCTTCATTCGATCCTACTGAAAGCTTTCCTGATCACCCACGCTTTTGTTAATGGACTCAGACGATGTTCTAGTTCCGAATGTATCTGGTATATGTATGATTTCGAACTTGGTCGTTTCTGGCTCCCTCACTCAATCTGGTCCCTGGTTCGGACCCTTACGAACGCAATATCTAGACTCTGGATACGAGCCTTGTTGGTGTGGCACACCAACCGAAACAACAAACCTGGCACGTTACTGCTGGTATAGTTCAACGTAAAAGACTTTCGATGACTACTCCACGTTCATTGGTCGCTTCCTGTCCGTCAAACCCTCCACCCTACAATCACCCGTTTGCCAACCAGCCCCCCCCCCCTTCGCACGAAAATGATACATTTCGAAAGTGTAAACCCTTTCTAGGAGGGGGAGCTAAGGTAGTGGTATACTTTTACGAATAAAACGCAATTGCTGAAATATATACATTTATTATTGTACTTAATTCTGACATTGTTTTATTGTACTCCTTTTGTTTATCTGTTCTGAAGACTACCTCTCGCGCGCCAAGCGTGTTATTTACATTCCGTTTATCTACTTGATGGCTACTAGCCGCTCCTGTCGGTCTCGATATTATTCAGAAATCACAAGGCCAGAGATAAATATACTTCTTCTTCCAGAACAGCCTTTTCTTTACTCCTGGACTTATCGGGATTTAACTTAGTAATCCCGAGAACGTGCATATTTATTTCAACTCATTATTGAACCTGTTGTTAGCACCAGAACGAAGTGGTCACATTTGAGCCAAATAGTAGTAGCCAAATTACGACTTAAGTGAATGTACATTCTTGTCAGTTTATGAGATGAAGGGCTTGGGATAGGATTTCGAAGATTGCAACTAATATACGACCAATAATCCGGGAATGAAATCTAGTTCATCACCCTTAAACTTTGCTGAGACCACTGATATCTTTAGGATGTGAAGAAAGAAATAAAGAGACTAAAACAACGAAGGCTGTTTTTGTAAAAAACGTTTCACTCATTTTCAAGCTTGCAAAACACAACATTTAGATTTGTCTCTATTTTACCATATAGATCAAAAAAAGTTTTCATTTGATATACGATTCACTACTGTACTTCTTTCGTTCCCAAGATTAATGTGATTTAAACTTAGCGTCTTGCATTTAATTTTTCCACCCTAATTTCCTAGTTTGGAAATAATTTTATTTTCCTAAAGCTCTGTGTGGCGTGGTCGTTGCAGATATACACTTATTCCTGTGGTTTTTCTTATTAGCCAGAATCAGGAGTAAGGCGAGAAATATCCCGGTCAAGTCTTCTTCTCCCTCACTCGCTAGCCATCTAATCAGGTGATCGAATAGTTTTCTATGTGTCTTGATGATCCTTCAGTGACAATCGGACTCAATTATCGCTAGCCTCAAGGTTAAATTAGATAGCTTGTCATGTTTGCGCCTCAACCCTGATCGAGATGAATTCTGTTCTGTATATTTCTAGGCAGACGGACCAATGAAGTAACACAATGGTCTGTCACACAGTTAACTTGAAAAAAGACCGAAGGCCCTAACTTCCACTGTTTCACGTAGATCCTTCTATATCCACTGACTGGTCAGAAGACTAAGATGGCAAACAGATTTGACTTCTGTATCGTAGTCTTCTATGAAATGCTCCCAGGACCGAAAAAGTTAGTTACATGACTATAATTCACTGAGTAACAGAAATCCAGCCATACATAAGTTGGTTAGATGTAGTTAAAAAACCGAGTCATCTTCATAATTTATTCAAATGTATGTGCAAAATATGTGAACTTACAGCAACAGGTAATAAACGAAATGAGGATTAACAACAGGTGTCGAGTTTCTTCTGTATTTGATACCACTTATGGCCTTGAATGTTTAGTCATGTGACACCGTTTGTACCAAAGCCAACGCTGGATGTTGAAAAAACTATCTGTTACGGAAGGCTGATCTAGATAGCCGCACACAGTGTTGAACAAACACAATTTCAGGTGTAATTTAAAACATCCTCTATTGTATTTCATACCTTGATTTATGTAACTATGGATTTAACTTGCAGTTGATATCGGGAGTAAGAGTTAGAAAGAAACTATATTTTCAAGTTTCTCTATACATTCTTAACAGTGTATTGAATCACAACAACTACTTTAATACATAATTTGTTGTGAAACTAGTTGTGTTTTACAATTCACCTAAAGAACAATCTGAAATTCACTTTCTGGTTCAGTAACACAAATTTTACTGATTCCATTCATTTTACAGACCATATATTGCCAATACATGAGGCAATATTTTCATTCTGATTAGCTAACTCTAGGTCACCGGTATACTGTACTTTTACAATGAACTGCTCTATGTAATCATATTCAAACGATGTTAGGCCTACTTATATATTTTTAAAGTAGTATGATGTTTGTGAATGAATAAATCATCAACTCTGTAACTCACGAAATTTGTTACACTAATATAATCATGATTTTCAGTATTAGTTTAGTTATTTAACTGACAATAGTAAGTGTGTAAGGAATAATCTTTTGAAGTGAGGATTAAATTTCTTTTCAAAAAGTCCAGTTAATTATTTGTTGTTACACCTGTAGTGGGTCGAGTCGAGATTGACAATGAACACCACTAAAAACCAATTACGTTTTAGTCTTAAAAATGAGGAAGAAGAGATAGTCCAGATGAAGGAGTATATTTGCCAGTGAGAATGGCGAAGATACAGAGCTGAAAAAGGAAGATGGCAACTAATGAATGGGAAAGTGTGCAGTACAAAAACTGCGAACAACCAAGAAACCCAGTAAAACAACCACCGGTACAATTGGTTATAATAATCAATGTTTCCATTTAACCAATTGCGTATTCTTCAAAATGTGGAGTCACTACACACCTTTGACAGGTGTTGAGACATACTTCCTAACCGTTTTTTTATCTTAAGGGAGCATCGATCTTATTGATCGAGAGGTTTTATGACATTTTTGTCGCTGAATGTCACCATCCTTCTTCAGGCTCTATACTGGAATACTACGAGTTCAGTTAAAGCCCATGGAGAACTATCAACATCAAGTTTTGTTCGTTAGATTTATTCACTTTATTTTCATTTAACCTTGTTGTAAATATTATTTTAGAGATGACGCTCCTGCCGTTAACACTATTGAATAAATTACACTGTGGCGTACTCGTCTGTAATGCTTCGATTAAGTAAATGGAAAGTCACAATCAAAGTAAAACTAAAAACCTCCAAGCAAAAATCAGAACCATTCCTCAAAAATTTATGCATCATGCTGTTAGATTATCACTAATATCTATCTCGAATGCTTTCATTACCGCATGGAAGTATTTTTCTTCAAGTATTACTTATGTTCAATTCACTTTGTTAGTCAATGGAATTCTATGAAATCAGTAGTAGTCGTATCTTGTCATTACTGTCCTTTTTGCTTCTTACTTTCACTTCTAGAGATGGTAAGTGTAATGCGAAGAATATTAACTGAATTTCATACAGAATGGAATATTTAACATGAGCGGTATAATTAACAGAGTGGAGTATTTGGTAAAATAATTTCCGGAGTACATTTATTAGGGTACAACTAAAAACAAGTGGTTGTTAGTTTTAATATTTAAGAAATTATTCGTTACCTTATATTCTTTCAGTTGATTTGCAAATGCTAAAAGTGAAGTTCCAGAAAACTTTTATAACTGGGATCTATCTTGATGAATTGTTACACTGGTCAAAAGTATTAACCAATTATCTGTTCCTAAAATTATCTCACTGTATTCATAGATAAAATGGGATTTTCAAATATTCTGTTTAAGTCTCTTTTGAAAGTAAAAAAAATATATTTTGAAATGAAGTGTCGGTCTAAGTTACACTGGCAATGAAATACTGTCAACAATGGACAGCCGTTTCATCCTAGTTTGGCACTTCTCATCAGTGCTCTTACATCACCTCACAACCGAGAATCTAATTCACAGAACTTCATACGTGGACACATAACTTCTAGACTACTGACCAAGGTTTTGTCGGTGTTATAGTTTAAGTTCAACCAATCCACAGCATTGCGCAACCATTTTCCATTGTCTTCGATGGCTGATTGCCTCACATTGGACAAGGTTCAATTCCACTGATCAAGGCTTTTCACAAATACTCCAAAAATTTCCTCCTGAAGCTAGTCACAAGTGAGCACATTAAAACTGTCAGTATAGGGTTGTGAGATCAGTTCTCGATTATGATGAAATTCAACAATCTGCACAACCCACACGTAATAAATGCCTTTTGTACAAGACATTTTCGAAAAACAGAAATGAACGAAAACAGTTATTTCCTTACCAGTTAACAATAGCACTCAAAGAAGTGAAACATTGCAATTTATGTATTTTCACTTGACGAACCATGTTTTTTTTTTTACAAATGTGATTTGACTGTGACCGAACTTTCAAAAAATTCAATGTTAGATTTGCTTTAGGGAATAAAGTTACAAAACACTGTGTAAAACAGATGCTGACAATTGAGATTACCTGTTTCTTTCTATTACCAATAAATACCATTTGTTTTCTGACTCTATGCATAAAATGTGTAAATGAAAAAAGATATGCATCGTTTAACTATGATTACCTACTTTGGTACACAACCTCCCAAATTATATAAATATATATGGTTTATGCTGGTAAAAACAAACTAAAAGACAAAATTGCATAATGTTTGATTTCATTGTTCAATAATGCATGATATATTTCGTTTTTCAAGTGTTGCACATTTGCATAAAAAAAGGAACTGAAATTGTCAGATTATGAAATGTGTTCAAATGAATACTTTCCGAAATTTACTCAGTGCCTTTATTTAAAGCTTTTGTAGCTTTATCGTGATATTTTTGCAAAACCTACTGTGTGCGTGTGTTTACTAACCGTCTGTATGAATGCATACCAAAAACAGTTTGATATGAAATCCCATGTAATGAGCTTATAAAGTATCTTGTCTACATTAACCGTGCAAATTCATGATTTATAGTCTCCTGATGAATGATAAGATAGAAGTTTTGAATTTCTTGTTTTGCTGAACTTCTAGTCATGAAACGGTCAAATAGTATGTACGAAACGAATTTGTGCAACCCGTTTTTCTTTCTGCATTTGTAAACTATTATTTTTTAGTGACATTTAATAAAATAATAATAAATCTCGAAAATCAATGTTTTTCGCTATAGAACTTACCTCGAGCAGATTTTCCGATTCAATTTCAGGTTCGCATTCCACTCACCACATTATGCGACCCTTTGTTATCAGATATAGGTGGTTGTTATCATGATCATCAAATAACATGTAGGTAATTATTCTTAAATATCATTTGAAAAAATTAAAGATAAAAATCACTGAAGCGATATATCATCGTCAAATCGTTCTTTAAGATATTTTAGATTCAGAATAAATTTTATATATACGCAACATTCTACTAATTTTTTCTGTTTGTTGTTAGAATTTAAAGATTAAGATAAAGAAACTGCAAATTATCTGTTTTATTTTACAGAGCATATCGTTATACTTAGGTCATACCGACCACCATAATTCTCACTAAAATTTCCCGATTTCGTATATCATGAACTCAGTTAATATTCATGAAAATCCATCATTATTTAAAATTAAGAGTAAATGAGAATTATTTAGTCGTTTTCTAAGATTTCTGTATGATATTCATTGAAAACACGCTTGGCAAAAGTGTGGAATATGAAGACTGTTCGGTTCCGTAATGATATTATTATCATTTTGAATCAGCAGTGCTAGTTCCATTGATACGAGACAACAAAACTTCAGATAAAATTTCGCATAAATTAATGTTTTGCGAATGGACTTACTGTATTTCAATTTTTGCTGATACGACTGTTTAATTTTCACTTATTTAAAGGAGTATGTTCAATGCGACAGATATAAAATGAAGTGTAAACTTTTTTTTTTTGGTGGAAGACACATGCTTACTAGTAACAATTGTTTGTGAACCTGAATTTTAGAGACTTAGTTTTCTCCGTTAAAGGTGATTTGATTGATGAAAAACTTGTTTACAAACCTATTCAAAACCTTATGATCTTATGATTATTACTGTGAACGTTTACTACTTGCTGAAGTAGGTAAACTCAAGTACATTTGTATTTTACATAACACCATTGCGGCATCCGCTAACTATCACATGAAGTGTTAATGAATAAATTATAAAGTAAAAACAACTATCCAAATGGCTATTTACTTTTTCACTATTACTCCGCCATTAGACGATAATGCTTTTAACAAAATTCTAACTCATTTTAAACTTGAATAAAAATGAAAATGATTGAAACTTAACAACAATCTGAACGCACTGTTTTTATTTCTTTTAAACTGTTACAAGCTTTTGTAGTAACTTTTCTAGGAAAGTTAGTCAGTTGTTTGAACAGTTTAATCTAAATATAAAATTATATGGTGTTGATTTAAAGTTGGGCTAAATGCAGCCACTGAGAAGACCATTATTTCAAGTTCCGAATGTTCAGCTGAATGTCTGATTACTGGTTTTTATTAAAGTCAGTACCTTAGATATTTCTTACCCTTGTGGACGAAGTTCTTTTTGTTGAGTTGACCATAAACTACGACTTTATCATCTGAATTTGAATTAATATGATATCCCACAGTAGGCTGATACTTCCAAACGATGAATGAATGATATATGAAGTAATTTCTATTTATGAACTAGGGGTGTTGTAGAATATTAAAAATTACAATATTACTTAATTTGAAACTTTTAGATATTTTAGCATCGGTATCACATGATGATGCATTATAAGCAAATAGCTAAATTGCTACTCCAGTAAATTTTTTTACACTCCAAACCTAATAATTGTCAAAATAATTTACATTAGTGGAATGTCACCTATAATCTTGTCATGCAACTGGTCAAGGCACATCAACAAAGCAAAATTAACATCATTCATTATAACACGTGTTTATAAAAACAAACAAACAAACAAAATGTAAAGTAAAAGTAAAATGTCGACATGTAATCACAAGGGAAAACAAAGGATGTGACGCAAATGCAAATGCAAGGAAACATGAAAAAAATGTTTCATTACATTATAAGTCACTTCGAAAGAATGAAAAAAAAGAGAGTTTGAACACATGAAGTAAACTCAGAAAGCTTCTTTATAGTAGAGAATTACAGTGAACATGAAATAGCTTACGGTTTCAAGAAAAAACTCCATCTGTATAAATATATATATATATATATATATATATATATATATATATATTTGAAAAAATTGAAAACGGTGTAGTAACCATGTAGTAAGGGATAGAGTCGTATACTCCATATGCTGCTTATTGAGAGGCTAGTCGCAAAAGCATGTCTGGCTATCTGAAACTGGGAGAGGTAGAGAGACTGCAATCTCATCCGACGTCGAAAGCGGAGCGGTCTTCTAATTTGGACGTAAGACTGGAGTTTCATCTGTAAACAGTGCAGATGACCCGTACTGTTGACTGGGACGTGAGAATGAGGTCTCTGATGCACCTAGCATGGATCCCGAACAAGATGTACGGATGCTGCTAGTGGATGGGATTGGTCTAGTATTGAGTCTCGACTTATCGGGTAGGACACTTTTATCGACGTGTGCTGGTTTAAGACAATCAATACTCGCAATATCGACGCGGCCACGATGATCAACCTTGAGGGTTTTTTCGTAACGGGAAATCACGTGCGACAGGTCCTTCATCACGCTGTTGCAAAGGATTCCGGACAGAATTAACTCGCATGAAAGCATGTGAACAGGTAAATAACTAACGGGAGAGAACAACCTGTTGATTCTGTATCCGAGTTGACGCCAGAGGCAGTGTTCGCACGTGCGGGGACAGTTGTCGGACGTAGTCTGGTATACCAAAAGAGTCACTGTTCCGTGGTGTGAAAAATTCCCTGGGAAGAGGAAAGTCATGCCGTATGCCAATTCAGGGGCGGAACATTGAATATCTGCCGTTACTGCTCAGTAATCATGGAGTAGTTTCTAACTAATGCCATCTGCTTTGAGTCGTTGCTAACTTCCAGAGATGTTCCGTTGCATTACAGCTCCTACAGGAAAATCCGATTCATCCACCGTTATGACAAGCGTGGAGTGTAGCTTGTGCCAAAGATGTTTTGATCTCTGTAGATACAGTGCGCGCTGCATCTTTTAGCTCTAGTTTGTTTGTATTGCCGCAAAGTAAGTCAGTTAGTGGTCGTATTCATTCTGTCACATGTGGGATGAGATGGCAATATAAATTAACCGAGCCGAGGAATACCTTCAGTTCCTTGAGTGGGTATGTTGAAGTGTACTTCATTACTGCACGTAATTTATCCTCACAACGTAGGATACTCTCTTGCTTAATTTGAATTCTGATTTGCCAAGTTAGCACTTGTCTGGGTTAACTATTATTCCGTTATTGGAAAGACTTTGGAATAACCGTGTTATGTGCAGATAATGTTCATCTACGTTTGGTGGTGTGATTAGCAGATAAACAATATGGGCGTGAGCAAAATATCAGACCCGTTTTATTCTATCGATAAACCTTCGGAGAGTTTGAGCAGCATTCTGCAAACAAAATGGTATTCGTAGGAAGTTGAAGAGTCCAAAACGAGCCATGACAGCATTTTTCTCAACATCTTCAGGAGCGGCAGGGATATGATGATATGCTATTATGGAACGATCTTAAAAAAGATAATCGTACACTTGAGTGATGCTGTAGGATTTAATTTGTCCTACAGATGTACCTCTAGAACTGTAATTGCAATATTGGCGAGCACAGTCTGTGGGAAAGCTATAGTCAAACACAAGACCAATTTGGTTTTAAACTTTATCTGTTTCTAAACATAAAAACATAAATAAGGAAATTACAGTTATCAAGTGAAACCAGTAAACATACCGACCAAAATAGCGTGTCTTATGGAAATGAATAAAACTATGAGTCACATCAATATAATAAGATTATAACGTCCTTCAATTAGGAGGTCATTTACAACAAAGATAGTTTACGGGCATGTCAGACCAGATCACGTGGTGAACGCTTAAACTACAATTTGATTGGTTAGTTATAGCATAACTACAATTAGTTATGGAAATAACTAACAGATGCCTTAATGTCGTGTATGTGGGGAATGGGGTAGCTACCGAAACGGGTAGCTACATTCAAGCACTGTAATCGCCGCATGATTTCTTGCAAACCATGTGACACTGGGAGGCTCAAGGACTGTCAGAAGGATGGATAATACCTGTGGCAAATAAACTGTCAAACTCACACTTAGCAAAAACTAATTTGCCAAGCTCCAGTCGGCGAGGTTTCACTGTGACGATGTGGTGTATCACATGATTAGTCACCGATGGAATCTCCTCTATATGTTTAATTAGCTAGAAAATTTATCAAAAAAAGCATAAAATAAATTGTCATGCGAATAAAATACCTCAGTGATTTGATACGCATCTGGTTGGGCTTTGAGGCCCGAAAACTTATTCTCCAATTCGAAACGTTATAGAAAGGATTATATATATCGACAGATATCAGTATGTATAAAGCAACAAAAAGCGGGTACAAATTAATGATAGACTTACCAGAAATTGATTTTCCTCAAGAAATAACATGGACTCACCAATGTAGTGTTCGAGTTGAATACGTCGTCAAACCAATTACTTTCAGGTCCCAAGCGTTATCCCAGATCCTTCATTGGAAAAACGAAGACGGAATGGTCAAGATGAAATAAGTGTATTTGCTGATGATTTCGTGTTATCGAAAGAATACCGAAACGTGCCAGAGAATTGGGCGAAGTTACAGAGCAACAAAAGCAAGATGGCAGCCGCGGAGAAGTACAATGTGGTGCAAAAGTACGAATAAACAAAATGTTCGGTAAAACGTTCACTGGTACAATTGGTTATAATAATAAATGTTGTTATTTAACTAATCGTGTTTTTATTCGTAAAAGTAAAATCACTACAAGATAATGAAAGCATTTTAGATGAGTAGTTAAGTCAATGGGAAAGAATTTAGGTGCAGTACAATGTTCAGGGTCTCGATTACTAGTAACCTTCATCTACAGTGCTCGTATCCACTTAGGCGAAAAAAGACCAGTGATGAACGAATTTGGTGACCAAATAATTATTTGAGTAAAATTCACACAACTAGTACCTGGAAATAGACAACTTGAAATTCATTGAACAATGTCCAAACGTATAGATTGTTATTAATTTAAAATGAAACGTTGTTTCTGGAATTGTTAATTGACACACTATGTTGGTTATACAAAGCCCATATTCAGAAGTTATAAAATGTAGACTTACTAGGACCTTTCTAATTAGATTAGTTTCAAGGTTCAACCAAATTAACTACAAAATATTTGTAATATTTTCAGCTTACTAACCAGTGAAACTGAGTGATAAGAATTACACATTTTCAATATTGTACGACTTAATTAATTAGAGGTAAAAATGAAGGCAATAAAAGGTTCATGAATCCATTTACGAAAGCACTAAATATCAAGATATTTGAGTTTCTAATACTGATAAGACTGGTTTTACTAAGCGATAAAAATTTGAATATGTAATTAATGAGAATAAAACTTCATTGTACATCTGTGGACTAGATAGAGTAAGAGTAACAGTTTTCGTTGAATACTGTGAACTCAGTTATTTGTGTTGTTAGGTTTTGATTAGCTGCTTACCATCTTCATTAATTAAAGATTAAATATAATACTGATGAAAATGGATTTAGTCGAAAGTTATTGTAAATACAAGTCAGCACAGTATAGCAAAGGCCTAAATATATTTACGGGACTAAATAAAATTAATGCATATATATATATATATATATATATATATATATATATATATATATATATATAGTATGCAAATAATTCTTAAACTTTGATATCAGTATAATAGCAAAGAGCTAGAAGTAACTCGTTACTTGATAAATAATTACTAATGACAAGTAAAAATAAAATGAATACATATCGCTCAATTAAAAATAAGATTACTAAGCTAAGAAGAGAATTTTTAAAAAAATGACTTAGTCAAGTTATAAGATGAAAAAATAGTTAAAAGAATGTTATGTTATGAAATACAAGTTACTCCACCAAAATAAGGAAAGATCGATGAGTTTTCTTCCGAACATTTAAATCAGTAATCTGGGAATTTCGGAATTCAAATACTGACAATCTGATGTCCTGTGTTAAATAGATAGCCTAAAGCAGGACCTTGCTTCAGTTGTGCTAATTTTACTCTTTTGTCAAATATATGTAAACGTTCAGGAAGCCTGTCTTATATCATGATTGTTACTGGTAACTGAAAGTGATATAAATTCTTAGCATTAACAAATATTTCAGATGGTGGCTTTTACATACATGTTTTACTTGGGATGTTTTATGAAGCTGATTTTGTAAGGAGTAATAGGTGGCGAACAAATAAGGAAATAGTCCACATTTTCACTATTATCCCATCATTTTGTTTACTTATTTAAACACATCGACGTTGACACAATGGGAGCCCAAAACACATATTCAGCACAAAAATCATAAAATTTGCGCATGGGCTGAGAAACAATACAGGTGCCCTAAAGGAAGTAGGTGGTTTTCTTAGGGGGGGGGGTCACTTCCTACTGATCTAATTCATAAGGCAATAGAGCAACGTTGGCAAATGCAGTCACATTATAACATTTGGTATTTACATCATTCGTTCCCTTGGGATACTGGAGCGTATGAGCACTATTGGTTTGAAATCAGTGTTCGAACTGCATCAGGCTGCTTGTCCGTTTCCACCGACCCAGATACAGCGCTGGACACTTGCTCTTTGTCCTCTCAATTTCGTAAGCAACAGTTATGTCACGAGAATGCAGTCAGTAGGACTTCATCTGCAGTAGCTACATACGCATGGCCATATGAGAACGTTTAGCGAGGGAGAGTGGTCTCACCGCCCTCTCAGCCGTACCAGGGCATTTGGGAGCAGGCGGTGTGCGTCGTTTATGAAATGTCAGATCAGCTTTTTCATTACTGGTTTTATAGACAAAGTACTGAATTCGAAAAAATGAAATATAAATAGTTGTAACACATTCCCTCTAATTCGCATTTTTAAGAGTGATTAACTGCTATTTATTTGCAAAAGCAAACAAATATATATATATATGTATATATATAATTACTCGGTATATGAATTTTAGAGCAATTCTCTTATTCTTCCAGACTATAAATAAACCGAAAAGTATATACAATATATTTTGAAGTATTTAACATCGCAATAATTTGTGAGCTTTTAACAAATTACACGAACAAATAATACACCTAAGGGTGGATTATTAATTGGTTGAACAATTAGCAAATTTAATACTTTAAACCCAAGTTGCTCAATCTTGTTTGTAAATACCACAAAACGGAAATTTATTTCTGAATGAAAAACACTGATGAAGAAGATTTTCGTTTGTTTGTTTTAATCTGTGTAATAGTTTCCTTGTATTTAATCTCGAAAGTGCTGGTATTTTGTACATGACATTTACTTACATATAGTCAAACACAAATATCTATAAATAGATAGACTTTTACAATTTTTAAAAAATATTCTTGCACTCATAATTACATGCTGCGAATATTCTACGAATAAATTTAGAAATGATTTATAATTCTGTATAATTTTCTTCGACATCACATGAATGCAGTGGATGCACTAACCATAACGTTTTTTTTTTTTTTGACATTTTTCAAAAATATTAAGGTACTACTAATTCTGGAAGCATACCACACAATATTTATTGACGTAAAATAGACACGTCTATGAGTAAATCATTATTAGTTTATTGCTATCAAATTACCTTTTCTCAGTTGTGAGACTATCAATATACATACAGATTACGATGCAACCAATCCCAGTATCTAGAGTTTATTAATATTTTGAGTTTAATATGTATTATTAACACTGAGAAAGTGAACCAGATGGTGATATAACTAAGAGCATGTCATTTTAAAGAGAGCAATAAAATGACATACTAAATAATGCTGGCTGCAGTACTCACTTATTAAATAGACCTATATTTTGTCAGATTATCATGTGTAACTTTATTATCAATAGTTAAATTAATCAGTAAACTTAATACAGCCGTTCAAAAACCACTCAGATCAGGTCATGAGGGAAACTCACTAACTGATTTTGTCACATATATCCATGACCTAATCTGTTTTATTTGCTTTTATTCTACAAACACATACAACTATGTTAAAAATGCAGTCGATCATGTCAATATTAAATGGATTTCAAATCCAAAGTACTGCAAATTTACATGAATAGCCAAGTGATTCGAAGAGTAAAAAATCGATTACACTATTAAAGTTTATATGCAAACAATACAAAACATTCTACATTCACTTCACATATTTTTGAGATCTGGAATCCAAGTGGAATTTTCCCCTTCTTTTTTCACTTTTCATTTTTCATCGATCGGTCTTAATGAATTTATATTATGTTACCCACTTGATTAAACTGCATCGAATTAATTAAATTGTCTTTTTTTTTTATAAACTTTAAAATTCTTTATTCAATTTAAGAGGTTTGTAAAATTAGGTTTTGATTGAAATCCACTGTATGCTTATTGGTGAATAGGAAAAACGCAAAATAATAAATAAAAGACCTTTGTTTAGACGTAGTCGTACAAAAGAAAATGGAAGATTAAATTATAACACCCATTATTCATTGGACTTATTTGTATGTCCAACTGTATCTGCTAAGAAACAGCAAGTAGTAGATAATGCAGTAATCAATTAAATTTATTGATTATACCAGTTAAATATTATGATAATCATAAATCGTTTTTTTAATAGTTTTTTTAATGCACAATTAATGGCAAGTAATACTTACTTACTCCTGTTACACCTGACCCCTGACCAACGTTCTCCAGCCGACTCTTTCCTGGGTCTTCGTTTGGAATTCTATCCAGTTGCAGTTCATTAATATCATGTCTGTCTCCGATTCTCAGCGTTATCTGCTCTTTGGCATTCTCCTTCTCCTTTTGACTTGAGGAGTACAAGTCAAGGCTTGCCTTGTGATGTGTCCTAGCCACCTCCAGCGCCTATTTCTAATTTCTTCCTTTGCTGGAATCTGAAATGTTCCCTGTCACAAGGTGTTACTGATGGTGTCTGGTCAACGGATCCGAAGTATTTTGCGCTGACGACTGCTAATAGACACTTGTATCTTTTGGACGAGGATTTTCGTAGTTCTCCGAATTTCAGCTACAAACAATAGAACTGTCTTGATATTTGTATTGAAAATTGTAATTTTGGTGTTGGTTGGCAGTGGTTTTGAGTTACAGATGTTCTTCAATTGTAGATATACTGCCCTTGCTTTGTCGATCCGCCGTGTTTATTAGTGATGCTGTCCACATATTTAAGGATTTCCGCATCTTTTAAAACTTCCCCCTGAAGTGTGATTCGGTTGGTGCATGTAGTGTTGTATCAGAGGATCTCGCTTTTTTGGTTGTACATGTTGAGACCTATTACTTCTGAGGCTGCTAATACACTAGGCGTCTTCCAATGCATTTGCTGATGTGTGGGATGGAAGAGCCATATCATCTGTGAAGTCCAAATTGTCTAGCTGTCTCCGAGCTATCCACTGTATTCCGTGCTTCCCCCCAGATGTTGATATCTTAATTCAGTCAACCACCAGAGAAAAAGACAGTGAGAGTAAGTGATCTTGTTTGACACCGATATTTACTTGGAATGAAGCTGTGAACTGTCCTCCATGCACAATCTTGCAGTTTAATCCATTATAAGAATTCTTTATAATGTTGACTATCTTCTGTATTACTCTTCAGTGCCAAAGAAGCCCCTATTATGTCACGCTATTCACACTGTCAAATGTTTTCTCGTAATCAAGGAAGTTGATGTGCAATGGTGAATTCGATTCAATTGCTTGTTCCTCATTGATTCTAAGTGTCGCGATATGATCGGTAAACAACCGATCTTTTTTAGTTTTTTTGCTAACTTTATTTTCTACGCGATAGGTCGCTAACCCTATGCTCAACCCTTCGCTTTTATCTGGGCTAGAGACCTGCAGTAACCCTAGAACGGCTTCAAACAGAGTTTATTACTACTCAGCTGAACTTATTTTGAATATGACTATTAATCAACATGAACAAAACGCATACAATATGTGTCTTTAGGATTTATTTTTTCGTTGATTTTTTTGTGTTGTCCAATAAATTTCCCTGTTGTTGTCGCTTTCCTTCTTTCTCACGTTGGATTGCGCCAGTTTCGCGTAGGCGTCATCGACATAATCTTGTCAGTTCTGTTTCAGTATCACGTCATCAGTGATCGTGAAAAGTAATTATTCATCATTATTATGACTGACTACTCTATCCATATTCAAAACAAAATCTTATCAATCTACATTTAATTTCATGAAAAACAAATGGGAAAAAAAGTGAAAGATTTAGAGCACATGAAATGAAAATAATTCACTTCATATGACAATGTTTGTTGGTCTTGTTTTAGAAACATACATCAATGAAATGCATTGTACGTCGTACTGATAAAGAATATATATTGAGATAAATGGATGCAATGTACTCTAATACAAAGTTGAAATAAAATAAGCTTGCATTCACTTTTTACGTATATATAACAGGTAACTTTGAGTAAACCACAACGAAAATGTTTAACATCATTGGTGCTCGAAGCTTTTTATTAATCTTTTTAGAACAACATGGACTTATTGAACTTATGATTATTGTTGGTCAATGACGAATTATTAACGTGTATTCAGGTTTTCTGCGTAAACTATTATCAGTATATTGATCTTAAATTGTTAAAAGGATGGGAAATATTCTTTAAATTCCGACGGCAGTTTGTGGACGGTTATATCTGTTTATGAAGATTTAGTTTTACTATTCTCGTTTCAATAGAATTTATTTATTTATCCACCGAACGAATCTGTTACTTACTAACAGTAAATTAATCTCGATAATTAATGAGATAATGTGTTTACTGTCTGACAATAATGTTTTACCCTAATAAATTACTGGTAATGCTATTTGTTACATCCTACAGATACAACTGTTCACTTCAATTCATATTACTGTTCAAGATCTGAGACAGCTTGATGTAACCAAGAAGGCAGGATATAGTCTTATTAAGACTGAAAAAAGCAAGCCCATAACAGAGACAACTAGTGATTTTATCAGTGATCTCAATGTGTGCATACAATTTCTAATATCAATAGACGAAATGTTAAATGACTAAGAAATACAATTAGATTGATATTTCAATGAGAGCAACATAGAGAACGGTTTCAAACAGCCGGCTGGGATTAAAGTCCATGAGAATATATATAAACATTTTATTTGCTCATTTTCACAGAATTGCAAAAAAAATACTGAGAACTAGTGAAAGAGGAAATTAATTCTCGATTTTAAAGCTGTTCCAGATTGTTTTTCATTTCACTCTCTTCAAATTATGCATTAATCCAGAAGAAATTCACTCATGTTCCCTAAAGGTAACTCCGACATTTTTGTTAGCTGGGAACTAATTTGTAAACTTTAAACTATTCACTGACTCCCAGACAAACTGCCTACTGGTACATTTTAACGGCCATAGCATTTCCAGATTGCCAAATTAGTGTTACGACTTTGTTATAATTTCAAATGACATTAAAAACTGTGCATTTAAATCTACTCATGAATAAAATTATATTCAAAAGTCAACCTTTAGTAAACAAAATATAACATAATTCATTGTAATGACTGCTTTAAGATTATGAATTTAAACAAAACTTTATGTGAAAAAATATGCGTTGATATTTTTAAAAAAAATATACCACTATCTACTTGGTAAACAGTAATTTCAATCTAAACAAAACCGTTTACACAAATTTTATTTTACTGATAAAAAATTCAGGTACTTAATTATCGAATATATATATATACATATATATACATAACATTTAAGTGACTTGATATTGAGCAACGTAAAAATTTGCGATAATTTACGTCATACGTTTGTTTACATTTTCTGAACACACACACACACACACATGTATTGACCAAATATGAATTCGGAATTCAGGAGAGTTTTTTTAGAAAACTAGAACTGATTACCAATTTATTTAATTCACAAAGTGTTTAGGGTTTGTTTAATTCAAGCATTTAATTTCGAATAAAAATTAGGCTTAAAAGTGTTAAGCGGAATTCACGGACTTCGAATTTTAGTTAATTCCTTGTAAAGTTTAACGCTTAGTGAATTTTAGTATTTTGAGTTATGATACAAATTGGATTTCATCATAAATAATTATTAATTTGACAACTAGAAGATTCGCTATTGATTGTGTTCTTCTCCTCCCCTCCCCCAACCCGGTAGACATTAATTATACAAATTTCGTTCGTCAGAATAACTTTCTATTCGGAAATTTTCTGTTAACTTCCAATATTCGATGTCGTACTGCAGTAGTATGATTTATGCGATAACAGATGCTTACTGCAACAACAACATTATACTTAACCTTTAGTATAAGTCGGGTAACTTTATCCAGATGTAAAGGAATTACTTTGAGAAGAACTAGGAATAATCAGAACACACTTTTGAGTTGTTTAAAGTGTGAAGTTGAATCTTTATATAAAACATTTGTAGAACTTATTTATTGACTGGATGAACTGGCCTGACTTCATAAATCCATCAAATGAACGCAGTGGAGTAGGTTATACATAGTTAGATTCATGTCAGTAATATCGTTATTCTTATAAAATGCAAACTGACTATCGGAAGCTCTCATTATATTTTCATCATGTCCATCTTTAGCATAATACTACGATAAGATATAAATCTGACATGGAAAATAGGGTGTGTTGAAACGTGAGGCGCATGTCGGAAATTCCAGTTCTGGTTGTAACGAGCAGAAGCTGGTAATAGTTGCTCACTTTTATCTCGGCACAAATGAAGCTTGATTATGGGGATGAAAAAACAATTCAAAAGTAGGAAACTGTTAATCAAGACAACAAGATACAATAGTTCATTAGACAAAATAACATAACCTGTTTGACCGAAATAAGAAAGATAACAAGACGTAATGATAGCGGCTAAATAATAATTGAAATATTTATTGTACTTCATTTATCCTGAAGTGTTAGTTAATACAGTTTTCCTAAGTTTATATATTACTTAATTTTAAGTTTGTGATAGAACTTATTTATTTGTAATTATGAAGACATTTTAATCTTAGAAATCAGTAACAATTCCAACTACGTCCATTTAACTAATCCGACCAGCAGTCACTTACAACAGGAAAGTAAAACTCAGGATAAAATATGTATGAAAATAAGAGAAAAAAGATGAGATTATCAACTTCAGTAGTAAGATGATAATTGAACAGTAAACACAGTTTTGCTTTACTCCTTATCTTTGATTAGGAAACCGAACAGTATATTCACTAGAGTTAGCTATACAGATCAAAGTTAAAAGTTCTGCCTTTAATTGTTTCGTAGATGACATAAACATTTAGATAGAGAATTTTGACCGATAGGTTACTGATCAGAGCATAAAGTTAGAATTTTATCATAGAAATGGAACTATAGGACAGCATCGGTTATCTGTAACCAATTAACATGAAACAATCAACTGTATTTCCAAACCACTTAATAACATTAACGATAAGTTATCGTTCAAATAACAAGGATAAAGAAGGCGAAGTTGGGAGAACGATTACGTGGATTATTAAACGGAAGGCTTTGTTACACAGAATTTTCACAGAGATTTACTAGTCGTTACCTCCACAAATTGTATATGTTTTCACAAAAAACAGAAATTATTTATTAACTCAATGGGAAATCTACATAACTGAACTCCTAAAAAACTTTTGAAATAACTGAAACTTACTTTATATATATATATATATATATATATATATATATATATATATATATATATATATTCCTTGAGTTACAAATGATTACTGGGCAAAAGATTTTACAACTTTGGGCAACCTACAGAGAGTACACTATATGAGTGGAGTCCGTATACACAAATAATGAAGCTTAGTGCGTAATATTTTCTTTAGTATGATAAAAATCAGTAATAATCTTAAAATATTCACTGTAGATGTTCATGTATATCTTAAACAGAAAGAAAAAAAATACATTTTTACCATCAAAATCTATTTTAAGTTCAGTTAGACAATCATGTTTCGAAAATATTTTCATTTACTTCAGCTCTACATCTATGACAGATAGAACGACAATTTGAAAATGTCAGAAAAATTTTGATTATTTTACGTAAACGTTTTGAAAATGTCAACCGCGGGGACATTTAACATGAACGACGAATAAATGTCAGGCAGTGTGCAGTTTGTATTCCGTTCAGAAAATACTGAAAAAAAAAGTAATGATGAAAATGTCCTACTATGCTCCGAACTGAAATTCTTAGAAACTTTACAGACTTTTGACATAGATTCACTTCTAAAACTGTAGACAGTATAGTGTTATATATTATTACATTTAATTCATTAGACGTTTAGTTTTTAGACTATACGAGTATTTTAATGTGTACATGAAATTTTGTGTAATGTATTGTACAGTAGAAAAAAAAATGTCCTCATCTGTCTAACTTCTATCAAAAATATTCGTGTTTTTGTCTGACTGATATCTGTTAATAGTTGATATTAGTGTTTTAGTGTAGTGTGTGTAGCTTTACGATATCATTTTCAAATAGTTTTTTTCTCAACAAAAATACTAGTGAATACGTGTATATGTGATATCCACTTACATGTGTTCATAATATTCTGATAAGAAATAACAATTTGTAAAATAACACGTTTAAGGATTATAAGTTTATGAGATTCTATTTTACAACTAAGATTAGTACAGCTTAACTTACCTTTCACAATAATATCCTTAGGGCTTAAAATATGATAATCTATGCTAAATAGTGAACTTCATAATAATTTACAGCCTTGATTATAAGCATGTTTATCATTTTGGCTCACTAGTAATTCAAGGTGGTCTTAGGAAAGATTTAAATAATAAATTAGTCTGAAAATTTCATTTTGAAAGAAAATCAATTGGGAAAATCAATGGAAGATAGCATTAAATATATTGTTAATATTTACTCTATAACTAACAACAATCGTTCTCTATTTCCCGACCGTAGCTGCTACCTTGACGTGGTGGTCGGGCTTGCATATCGTGATGACCCAAGCGAGCTATACTGGCTAGAACGCATGTTCCTGAAGGTTCTACCATGCCAGGCAGGTCGATTGGAGAGCAATGAGACTAAAAACAGCTACTCAAGGTCTGAGGGCGAAGTCGTGCTGCTGACTGCAGAGGGGTGTGACAGCAGTAAGGTGTTTCCCCTAAACAACCAGCATCTGCAGCGATGCTGCCTTCTCACAAGCCGGGAAAGGGTTAGAAAAAGTTGACCCTAAAAATGTCTCAGCTCACCTTACCCTATGGATTTCCGTCTCCGGTGAAAAGGCCTTTTGAAGAGTGAATTAGTTGAGATAAGGTTAGGAAAAGTGTATTGGGTAAGTATGGAAAATCATCTGATTAAGTAGTAAACCTTCATCAGCTGAGTTGGTTGGGACATGTGTTGCATATGCCCAACCAGTGATAACCTCGACGAGCGATGTTTGATGTAGGGAAAGGCTGGAAGAAAACTGAGGGCGGCCAAACTAAAACATGGCATCAATCTATGAAGTCATAGACAATCGGACTGAACCATTTTATTAGGCGTAGACTACCTAGTTGGGGTCTGCAAGATGATCGTAACGGGTCGTTAGAGACTGAATGAAATGGCTCCAAAATCGTTTGCAACGGCACACAAGCATCCATTTTTTGTTTTCTTCCAAATTCTAATCTTCTGAATTCCTCATGACCTTTATCTTTCTTTTTTTAATTTATTTCACTGGGCTATACTTCTCGAATCATATCTTCAGTCCCTTATCTTTTCGATCACCGCCAAAATTTCGACTATTATGGGATATGAATTGGCAATCCGATCTCTCTGTCAAAATGTGGCATAGCAACTTGAACTAATGTACTTACGCACCAAGTTCTACGTTTCAGCTGACTGCCTGACTGATTCAGTAGTTCAGAATCCATATGATTTTGTGAGAGTTTATTGATGAACATTGGTGTATGGCAAATTCGTGAATTATTTGACAGAAAATTTGTGTAAAGGAATACTAAAAATGGCAGACTTTTTTCAATAAACATGGAGCATCTCATCATTATAGGGATTTCGATTGCCGACGAAGAAATATGATGTCACCATGAGTGAATATATTCTTTCTGCATGTGCAAATGTTTGTTTTTGGAAATTTACTAAACATTAGGAAAGAAAAGTTGATGAACTAGTTGGTAACAAAATTTTAAGTCGATAGACTAATGATTTAAAACAAATTTCAGTGGTAGTGTGGTTCTCGCTTAATGTCGACGGTAATTGCTCTCACTGGGAGACCCGTAGGATATATTTTTTCATTTGTATGTGATCATTAGTGTGCATTGTGAGGAGCCTCATAACCAGGCAGAAAAGCTTTCCACAGTCCCCTGGTTTCTAGAGATTTGTCGGTTAAAGTCAGCTTGTGGCGAAACTACGACTAGTTGCGTGTTGCAAATAGGCTCTTATTTTTCCAATAAATACTTAATATAATTAGCTGTAATGATATTAACAACTTAATGAAATGCAGCAGAAGATGGGAGCTGCTGATTTCTTAATTAGATCAGAAATCTAAATATAGACTACCTTAGTTGAAGGCTACTAGGAAATAGATTTGAGTTAAATATCTTAGTTTATGACATTTAGATAATAAATAGTCAAACAACTGACACTAATATTTAGATTGATGAAGTACTTCGTCGTCGAATCTAAAGCTTTTATTCTAATAGCAGGCATCATATTCTGGTTTTTTAAATATCAATTCTCGAATATTTAGAGTTTATAATCTCACCATACGAACACTAAATTCAGACAGTCATATGTGAATGCACGTCGTAAATATAAACAAAATGTGGAAGTTTTATTTAACAATCACACAATATCTAGACGTATTGAACATAATTGTTTAAATCTCTTAGATATCATTTTCTAAATATCACATTATGTTATCACAAGGTGAAAATGATTATACCGCTATTGGACTGTTGTCAAATATAAACAAAATCAATGTACATTCGTCAACACCACCAATCATTATCATCAAATTTTTACAATCGTTACACAAAGTAACTGGAAGTTTAAAAAAAATAATTAACATGAAGCCAACTGAAAGTACAATATACAAACTTCACGGTTGGTCGATCGTGTATCAAATTCACATTACCCTTAAAATTACTGACAAAATCCTGTGAATAAGCATTCAATAATCTATCATGGTGAAGTAGTACACTGCCACGTTCACAATGCATCATAATACAAGTGAAGTTATATATATATATATATATATATATATATATATATATATATATATATATATATAAACTAATAGTTCATCAGTTTGTTGATTCTTTACAACGATAAAATCATTTAATTTCAAGTGAAATTATTTACACTGTTTCATGATTTCATGATTTCAGTCATAATTCATTTTTAATGCATGATTATTTATCAAGTAACATAGTGTTCATGTGATTTGTTCGATTTGTATTTATGCATAATAGATGTTAGTCATCATCTATGTAGAAGATAACGAAATTTTTTTCAAGAAAAATTAAAAATTGGATATGCAAATTAGTTTGATGTTGAATATTCAAATGAAATTTCCATCATCATAACAATTTACGTTGAACTATAATACAGTTAAGGATTAACTTTATCATCCAACTGCTTTCGTATTATTTTGCTGACCTTATAAGTGAATCTACCTAAATTCAAACTTCAATTCCCATTTTGTACCAGTTGAATTGAAATATATCACGTTCGATTCACGCTTTGATTTTCAATCTGTCAGTATTAGATGTATTCTGTGTAAATACGAATGATATTTATTTTTAGTCTAATATTTTGTCTGAAATACTAGTCACTCTGATAATTATGCCTTTGACAATATTAGTACAAATTTTTTTGTTTTTAGATAAGGTGACCAATCATAGTTGTGTAATTGTTCACCATAAGTTGAATAGTTAACAGACAACACAGTGAATTCAAATGTAACAATAATTATACCTATGGATGATTTTCTGATAAACTACTTAGGAAATTCGACACAAAAATCATCCTTTTTCATTCATTTTAGCTTTGGTTCACAGTGTTTACTCTCTAAAGTACCTACCCTAAGATAATAAAACTTGTCTAAAGCTTGTCTAAATGATATAGCTGTCGCGGCAAAAAGGCAACTCAAAGATAGATTTGGAAATGTGGTAGATAGTTTAAAATGATCAAATTTATGTAATCACGATCAGTGCTATCACACAGGTTTTGTCGCTGCATCACCACTCCGAGGTTCGACAATCTTTCGAAATACCTTATGGTAGAACATAACTGAAATTTTATCAACCTCGGAACAAATTATTCGATGTGTACGAACAATGTGGTCATGAATTCGAAATTCAGTGTACCTTCTAAGTACAAGCAGATAAAGATTGCTTTTTCTAAAGATATCAATGCATGCATATTATGAAGTTCCACAAGATTTTCGCACTACTTGAAAGAAAAATAAGTAAACATATCAACAGGTGGTTAACCAAACAATCTAGTAAATATCATTTAGATGTGAACAGGATGTTGGAATTTTTAAATCACTCAAAATAAATAAATCAGATTGCATTGTCTAAGTGACTTCAACTTTCACCGAATGGTCGTTTAACACCCTACTTTACGTGTTTGCATTCATGATTTCCTTTTCGTTTTTCGTTTTGCAGCTTTATTCGGGCTTGATATACTTTACTTCGATAGTCAATTACGCAACGATTGATGCTTATTTTCCCAGTCATTTGTTCTGATGACCTTTTAAAATTTTCTTCTACAATATTTATCTCATTGAACTAGCGAATATTCAACCATCAAAAAACATATCATGTTATTTTTCCATACTTTCTGATCTTCCTCTACTAATCTTCATCGATGATAACTCTTCTGATATTTTGACATAACGTATGTATACCTTTTTATTGTCAAATAAATGTTTCCATCATTTCTCGGTTGCAAGCAACTGAGACGAATTTATCGGTGAGAGAAATTTTTTGAAAGGAAAACTCATTTCTATCTCATACCTTCTAATCGCAATAAACATCGGATCTATTCAGATCCACCTACTATTAGTAATTTTTATCAGTTTCATTTGCCCGAATATCCTAAGAGTCAAATCATTTTGAGGATTCGCAATAGAATAGAACACCTATCTAGTTCTTTTAACTATTCAATGTTTGTGGAGTTGATGTCAGTTCATGGTAAAAACTATCCTGTAATAAAACATCTCACTTGTAAGCAGAGTATCCTTATAGGTCTAAATATTCATCTTGCAACGTTTCATTGTTTTGACTTGATCTTTGAACTGGTCGTAATTATAACTTAAGAATGGTTATGGAATATAATTAGAATGTTAGTGCAAGTAAATTGGTTCAATTACATCTTAATAAGATAAATAATTCCATTGATTTACTGGGGTTGATTCTGACCAACACTTTAAAACCACCTTATATCCCCCATACTTGACGCAAGAGTTTCGACTTCGGTAAAAGGTGTGTAATAATATTCCAATGCTAACTAGTGAAAGCGAGTCGAATCTTCACGTTGTTGAAGTCAATGACCGCGATTGATAAGTGTTATGATGTGCGGTTTCCGTGATCTGAACTTAATACATGCTTGCCTATCAATTCGGCTACTTCAGAGAGAAGGCAAGGGCAGAGGAGTAAGTCTATTCGACTATATAATATTATGTACATATAAATGTTTATAAAAATCTATATTCCATCTCCTTAGACAAGAAAACCATTCCTTCACCAATGATATGGATCCAACCTTTAGGACATTTTCTGATTGTCATTAAACGGCTTTCTTATTCGACCACTTCTGATTGACTCATTATATAACCATTTTCTCCTGAAAAATAAGTCGGCGTTTGGGATATGTAAGCCTCTTTTCACCTATGTGAATACACCAATGCAAGTGAAGACCGAGTCTTTCTTCTGATCACCTATTCAGCTTGGAAGACACTGTTGCAGGAGGCTGGGTTCAGGGCCGTTTTGAGTAGTTTTCCTCACCAAGCGTTTCATAAACAAATAATGTTAGGTTTTTATACTCCCGTTCTACAAATAGGGTCTCACATTAATATTGTAGCTTACACAAATAATGTATTTCCAATGTAATAGTTTTACATGTGTATGGTTCCTGTTTCGCGGTCATATGTAATAAGTGTAAATGGGTATAGGATTGCACACAAATGAAAATTTTTCTAATCATAATTCTTACAGAAAATATAACATACAAACATAGCTACTAGAATCAGCTTAGCAAAATGATTATTTTCACTATATAACATTTGAGTACGTTTCATTTACAACTTGTTAAATGTACCGAGTCAATATTATCTTAAGATAAGCTTATTTTGTTAATGAACCTTGGTGAGTTATGTCAACATTGTATGATAATCTTCATTCAGATTTACTGGTCTAATACTGCTTCGTCAAAAAATGAATTATTAGATTTTCTAGTAAACAAATAATGCTCTCTCTCTCTTTCTTCAAGTGTATGTTTGAGTTTTGTTCTTTTCACATCACTAACTAACTCATGGGTGCCTGGTAGTCTAAAAAGAATCGGAAGATCTTGATCAATACAAAACAACGAATCGATGAAAACTAAAACAAGTTAATGAACACGATAACTGTAAATCAGTCTTAAAAAGAAATAAAAATAACGAAAATTCCTTCTGTGGTCAAAGTTGACAGAAAACTAACTCTTACAGACAGACAAAGCTATCGGCGGTGGAATCTACTAACCTTAATCTTCGCGACGGATAAGTTGAATGTTGGAACTAAAAATTTGTCTTCTCAGTAGGAAGCTTTGAACAGCAAGTGAAAAACCAACAGACTGAGGTTATTCAACATGCTTTGCTTCTGCTTAATGCAACCCTTACAAACACATATATTGAATTTCAGTGTGAATTCAGTTCATGAAATACTTTTTCTGTCATTGACAAAATAAATCACTGTTGAGAATATTCTGATTATAATTTCATGAAATCGACTTTGAAACTTTCTGACCGTTTCAACCCACAATATAGATTCAATTATCTATAGAGGAACAGTCAGACAGTTGTTTAACTGAATCAACAATTAGTTGTTTTCATTGCATGATTGAAAAAAAAGATCGAATGTTTCTCTTCATTTATAAAGGTTAATTTGCATGATGTTTACAAATTATGATCGTTTGCGACTTGTTATTTTAATCAAAATAACTACTTATTGATGCCTAGAAATGGAATAGGTGCAATCTATCTCTTCTAATTTAAGGTTATTATTCGATATAACAGTGTACTTACAGCCTTACTCATTGCTTAAGTTTCAAAGCTTATAATTGCTTTGAGATTAAAGATCAATATAAATTTACGACGCACACTGTGGTATGCAACCTTAAAAAAAAAAGAAGTCATTTGTGTACCAATGGGCACTAGGTACTATTATTGATTTGTCACTAGTCCTAATGTTATTAATATTCTATTCTAAATAAAGGTATATTGTGTTAGTGTGAATTGTAATTAGTTATACTAAAAAGAAAAAAGAGTTGAATTGAATCCACCAATATATTTCAAAATATTTGAAAATGATATTTGATCGTTACAATTGTGATCTTTATTCACGCATTTACAATTCACACTCATAAATCATTCTGCGAGTATATTGAATTTTTTTTAAAAAAAAAACCACTGCCCACAACACAACCATCATTTCAACTCATTTTTTATTATCACTTAAAGACAATCAAATCGATATTTTTATACAGAGATAGATTTTAATTAGTTTGTAACAGGCAGACACTTGTAGAAGATATATGACTCATAATTTGACTAGTTTAATATTGTTTACGTAATGATCACCGAATGATACATATTTGACAGACTTTTATTGTTTGTTATTTGTCAGGAAGAAAAATCCAGTTACGACAATAACTTAAAACAATTGAATGCTTTGAGTGTGTGTGTGTGTGTGTTTGTGTTCTCGCTAATTCTAACCTTCTGAATTCCCCATCAAATCTATATTTCGCTTTCTAAATTTATCTCACTGAATTATACTTCTCGAATCATATCTTCGCTGCCTAATCTTCTTCATTACTGCTAATACTTCCACTATCGCTATCACTCTGACAGTTGCGTCTCTGTGCTGATGTGGTATGGCAACCTGAACTGAGCTACTTACGTACGAAGTTCTGCGTTGTATCTGTCTGTCTGTCTGCTTTCAGTTTTATCTCCCATCTAGAGAAACTTTTTGTAACATTTACAATGAGAAAAAGTAGGTGGAATAGCTTAAAAACTAATAATAATTTCATATCTTCTTTAATACAATGAAAAGGTTAGTTTATTCCATTTCTGTCTTGATTCTCATTCAGGTGCAACAAAACCATCATGACACACACTTATTTGATTTGATTGCTGAACGATGAAACTTTCTAAATATTAATTCAGTAACTACAGTTCAACACTCAAAAATGGAAACACAAACATATTTTGCTATTTTTCATGACTCGACATTTGCTATCAGTATACTACTACTGGTGTAACTGCTTCATTTCTCCTGTTTATTAAGTCACATGGATCAGTTTTAAGACGTTTGATTAAAACATCTTCTAGTGACAATTAAAAACTAGGGAGAAATTACATTGAAGCATATATTTATATCCACTGACATTCTTCATTGAGAATGTCATATCCATTCATTAAACAAATGAAATGATCATTCAGTATTGTTAGTTAAACTTCGGGAAAATTCTTGACAAAAGTAACATAAAAGAAAAGCATCAAATGATGCATTGTCTACCGGGAAGACAATGCAAAGCTAACTGAGAGTTGACCAATACTCAGATTTTTATTCGAGCCATTAATCAAACACCAAATTCGGGGGATGAAAAACTCCAAGAAACATTTGATTTCTGAGGAATTTCGGGGATGTTTTCAATAATGAAAACTCAGATAGAAAATGTTTATTGCTACAAATGTGAAGTATTTTGAATAGGATAAGATTGATGCACTCTGTATTCGGTTCTACATAGTTTTCATGATCTACGTACATAAATTTGTTAAACATACCAAGTATATTCCAGATCATTTATTAATATTGATCTGTTAATAATTAATTAGTCATAGCTACACAGTAAGCTGTGTGATTTATTACATTGCTTACTGATGAGACAACAAACCTTCTTCATTATTTTGACTAAAATATCAATAAATTCCGAGATCAAAATCAAGAGAATAACATGTGATAAATATATAATTATGGCTTCAAACAACACGTAATTAAAATGGTTTACACTGCAACTAAAACATGCTGGTTACTGAATTTCCATTCAGTAATTTGATGACTAAGTACTAACCAAAAGATATGACAGTTATACAATTGAATTTGAATGTTAATGGGTTTGTAGACAGTGAAGAAGGTGTAAAAAAATTCTTGAAACGATGTTGACTGACTTTCCTAGATGATAAATTCTTTTCTAACTCGTTATATACAACCGAACCAACATTTTACCTTAAATCATAAATATTCACTTCCATTAATGTGATAATTATTGTGTAACCTAAGTGCCAGAGGATATGAGCAGTGCAGTAGAGTGCAAAGTAAAGTTCATTGTTCCATAAACTGTATAATAGTTATGGCTGTTGTAAACAAATCCAGAATACTATTGATACATTCTAGTCGATAGAAACTTCATTCATTTAGTAGTTAGTTTGAGTAATAAGGAAGAGTAGAGAGTAGCATGCCTAAGAATAGCTAGGAAAAAGATGAAAGCGAGAAAAAGTAAAATCAACGGCTTAGCAAATGCACAAAATCGAGGAAAGTGCTTGACAACAGTCAGACGTTACATAAGCCCAAGATGTGGACAATGTAGAAATCGAAACTAGGAGTAGTTAGTGTAAGATTCTAAACGTGCCAACAAGCCGTGAATCAAATAACTTAACTAAATTACGGTATGAAGTGTTATTTATTCCATGATCATTATCAAACTGATCCAAACTGATTTCTGATCAGAAACAAAACAGAAAGCGTAATTCCAATAACAGCCAATAAAGCAAATTGAAATTTAGACAAAGTGAAGGCAAGTTCTATCAAGTGTGTTTCAGATATCATCTTTGGTAAGTGATTTGAAACACATAACTTGTAATAGATACTAATGATTCAATGAAATTAGCATTTTGAACTGTTAAAGTGCAAATACATGAAACTACACGTTTTAATCTAATCAAAAGAAACTCTTGCACTTAATTTTAACTGTACATGTTAAGCATTTATTCATTTTCTAGTTTAAACAAGTAAGTCTAGCATTATGTTCACAAATCTTGATTTTGTTATGTTGTATGTGAACAAAAATAGATTAATGTTATTTTGTTCAAGTTTTTTTTTTTGTTTACTAAAGAGCAGTCCAATTTCTCAAAAGTACAGTTATTCAGATAGTCGTGTGTTTACGTCAGAAAAATATTACTATGTTTAGATTTCTAAGTGGCTCATGTTAATATATAGATATATTTTAAAAATCTTAGGACAAAGTTCAATTATTTTATTGACAGATTTTAAGAGTTAGATAATTCTAACTTAAGTGATTTTGTTGGCATCGTCAGCTGTAAGGTTTACAAACCAGATATAGGCTTAGTTCTGCAGGATGAAACTATTTATGATGGTCTTGGGTAGAAGGATATTTCAGTAAACGAAAATCGACATAATGATGGAATTGAAGCTAAAGCTAAGGAGAAAAGAAGTAAAGACTGTAGTTTGATAATTTTCAAATATTTTCACTTCAGGAACCTAATCAACATTATATGTATATTATCCTCCTTGTCTAATAATTAAATTAAAACGGTATAACATATGTAATGAAAATTTAATGAGTAAAAAATGACTGTACAACAAATAAGTTTAACCTGAACAATTAGTCAAGAATATCAAAGTTAATTTAGCTTGAGATGTTAAATTCCATTTAAAAGTGAAAATTTTAAATCAACGATTTCAAATGCCATCGAGATTGTTAGGTTTAACAGTTTCAATAATAGATTGACTGATTTGCAATCATACTATCATATTGATAGTATGATTTGTTGAACCAGCTAATACATATGAAGTAGCCATATGAAAATAATATTCGGTATCATCTACTTTGTAATGTTTAAATAATAATCGGAATATTTAGTTATTTTGCAAAATTCACTGCAGAAAAACAATAGTTTCCACCAGAAAATCCTAAATTATTCTTCTTCTACCAAGGAAAGAAATTGATGGACAGCTAATTCATGTGATAAGCAAATTTCAAACTTAATTTTTGTCAAATTCATTTACTCAAAAGCTCATAAAAATGTCAATTATAGTGCAGATCTAAGTTAACATTGCTGATGTGAATTTCATCACGACAATACAATACAGATACATTAATCTTTATCAATTTTCTCTTCATCAATATGTGTGATTTTTCTTAATCACTCATAAAATCTGATGTGATCACTAGTTAAAACAAAAGACATTCTAATGTTCATTAGGGATACATTAAAGATAAACGATTTCGAGGAATTAAGCAGTTGTAAGCATTGAAACAAGTTTTTGATGAGATGTCAATTCGTAAAATGATTTGTTTCTAGTCTGTAGATTCATATATCAAGCATTAACATGCGTATGTATTTCAAACTTAAGCTTAAAATAGATTTTACTTATTTGTAAGAAACTATTTATGGAAAAATCGAATCAAGAGTTTTTTTCATCTATCTTTAATCATTAAAAATAAATTTTAGCACAATACATTCTTAACTCAAGTCTGATTTCATGCTGTTATAACAAAATTTACTATAATGCAATTTACTAATCAGTTAATAAGAAAATTGTCAGTAGCCAGCAAGTCAATTTGGTACTGCTCTCTATCAAAAGAGAGGTAACTGGAGGTGGTGTTCAGGAATTCCATGATCTGAGTTGAATCTTGTTCTGGCTAGCAGTTGCTAAAATATTACGCAATTCATTTATTTATATCACCTAACACATTGAACAAGATGATATACTGATTTGAATGCACTAAAATATGCCTCAAAGTAACCCTTTATTAGAAATTGTTTATTCTGTTTGGTTGATGATAATAGTTAAATCACTCATACTTAATTTCACAATTTATAAAGATTTTAACTAGTTTCGACAGGAACCTTTTCATCTTTACCGAGTAACTTTATCTAGAGAGTAAACAAACTGATGCAAGTTGTGATAATATAGCGACGAAGATGACAGAGATCAGATTCATCAGATGCTACAGCACATCCTGGAAAGAAAGCCCAACAATAAACCCGACCATCTGACCAGGCATAACAAACACCAACGTCGAGATGGAAATTACTGAGCATGAATGCATCATCATCATCACCAAATACACTGGTTAAAAGAAACAATGAAGGGAACCAGACAAGCCCATCGAGGTGGTCAGAATAATCAGAGAAGTTGTCACTACCTCACACCACCACCTGCTCGTAGCCAATCTGATAATGAAGACAAATAAGAATCGGACATTCGGATGAGCAGTATCATGAAAAGTTAATCTTCAGCTACAACATAAACCACACCGAATAAGTCACACTTGAAGAACAGGTTCCCAAACACATTCTGGTCTTTACCCACTTCCGCTGCATCGATTATAACAATCGGCATAACAAAAGTAATATTCCTACAACTGAGGAATATTAGTAACTGAGAACAGTTATCATTTAAGCCCAAAGTCAAGTCTTTGAATACTAATGTCAAAATAGTTCTATCGCATGGAGCTGAAACTTGGAGGACATCCAGAACCATCACATCAAAATAGTTCATGTATAGACAAACAGCTGTCTACACAGTATACTACAGATCAATCGGTCAAAGATCACCAGTAATAGGATAGGATACGCTTTAGAGGCAAGCGAGGATTTGGAATCGTCAAGATCAAAGAAGAGGGGGGAAATTGATGAACGAATGGAGCCGAGTATTAGAGGCAGACATGAAAAAGATGAGTAGGAGTAGGTGACAAATAGAAGGAAAGTCCCGGAATATAGCAGATTGAGGATTAATGGTCAGATATGCAAACTCATTTGTTTCTTCCTTAGTTTTGAATTCGGCAATATAAATGTCGGTAATTGAAACAATCGTCACTGAACTTCACAAGAAACGAAGTGCTGCAGGTTCTGAGAATTTGATGAGATAAGTAACACTTTGGCTTTTAAGAATGTGGATAACGTCAGAAGAAAGCGTTTACCTGAATGAGTCAGTTTGGAACACAGAACTTGTAGGTAACTGTTATCATTTACAACCGAAAAGGTGAATGGATAAGCTTATTAGGTTAGTCTGAAAACATATTTAAAATCATGTTATGGTGGTTTTCCAGGGTTTGTTCTTAAGTATGTGATAGTTCTTACCTTCAGAAAACCTTGCTATTGTTACGTGCTTCAGTACAATTATTTTTACATGCACTGTAAATCGAAAGTTCTATAATCAAATGTTAGTGTCATCACTTATAATTCTTTCCATCCTACCGTTTTTAATAAATAATAAGATTATGCTAATTATCTTTTTGGTGGTATCATTGTGCAGAAGTGACTTGCATTAAGTAACAAAACGTCAGAAATACAAATTTCTCCTCACTGGCATATCACCAAAATATTATTATTATTACTATTACTATTAACTTTCTACTCTATGTTTAATTTATCAAGTTCAAGAAATACTGCTCCTCCACCTGCTCACTTACGAGTTTCGGTTTGTGGATCGGTAGGACATAGAATAAAATAAAATTCATAGTTTAATGTTCTATCGATTAGTAAGACATTAGTTGTAGAATTATGTTTTATTTCAGAAAGTACAGTGATAACCTAAGTATAATACTCTGCCGACGAATGAAAAACTATATCTGAGTTTTTACAGATTAACTCACAATTCACTCTTTAAACTGTATTACATCAAGTTCAATGTCTGAAAATTTGTGTACATACCGAGTCGGATCCAGAGGAAATTCCTTTTCTGGTTTTAGTTTTTCCAGAGTTTTCACTAGCTTATTCATTGTCTTCTCAGATCTGTTTTTAGAAACTTTTCCGACATAATCCATAAATAATGAATGAATTTCCGATGACAGGTTATTAACGGAGAAGAAAATTCCTTTCCATTTCCATCATTTTTAGAGTATCTATTTCATTGGACGCATGTGTTTCAAGTGTTTTAGCATTGGGATAGATTCTGTTCCGATGTAATGACTTCCAAATATACTTTAGGATATCTGTTTGACTGAATACAATTAATAATAAATCCTAAGCTGGTTCTCGCTTCTGTGAGACGTTCATTGAACTCCAGGAACTCGTTGAGTGCCTTAAATGCCTTAAATGAAATAGATACTTTAAAAATGAATATCCGCGACTTGGAAAGGAATCTTCTTCTCAGACAGTATTCCGTTAATAACCTGCCGTCGGAAATTTATTCACTATTTATGGATTATGTCGGAAAAGTTTCTAAAAACAGATCTGAGAAGACAATGAATAAGGTAGTGAAAACTCTGGAAAAACCAAAACCAGAAAAGGAATTTCCTCTGGATCCGACTAGGTATGTACACAATTTTTCGGAAATTGAACTTGATGTAATACAGTTAGAAGCTTTGTCCATGGGGCCCATATTCTGTGATAATGGTCTGAAAATCAATCACCTAGATACCGATGTGCAGTTTGAGAATTCAGTCTTTACTAGCTAAAATACTTAGTTAAAGTATTCATGGCGATTAGTTTAACTCTAAATGGCAGTCATCAAACGCATTGAGAGCTTCAAGGGGTTTTATCTTTGAATCTTAGTGAGGCGTTCTATATGAAATAACTGTTCAATAAGTCCTAGTTACCAATGGTACTGCAAACTATGTTCATTTTTTAAGGATGTGTAAATGATTAATTCAATGATCTGTAGGCTGTTTACAATAAGTCATCGAATGCAAGTTGAGATTATCTGTGTATATCAGAGTAAAGTTCAATTCACCAACCTCATAGATGTTTATGAATGGATTATTTCATAAGAATACTCATTGATATAATTTATAAAAACGTTTTGTAGTGCACACACACACACACACACAAAACTAGTCATCCTAATACTAATCGTAACATACCACAAACGACACATCTAGGTATGACCTGATTGTTTGTAAACTTCATTATTTATTTGTTTTTTTTTTAGTGTATGCACTTTAAAAAGCCATAAAAACAATGTTTATGCATTTCAAAAAAAAAAAAATAATGAAATCACTAGTTATTATGTCTGATAACATCAATACAATAATAATAACAATAGTAATAATAACAATTTAGAAATAGTTTTACACAAAAAAAAAACAATTAGAATAATATGAATACCCTTATAAATTTTGGCATTATTAGAATCTACTTAAGATACTAGTTATGTGTTGTACTAGTTAATCTATTCACTGTTTCGCTAGCTAGATTAGAATGAAAAAAATATATGCAGATCAATGAAGGCGCTTTATTTAGGTCAGCTAATTATTCCCTTCTCAAACATAATTGCATAGGTCCTTAGGTAAGTGTATCTAGTTCACTCTATATTTCATAACAAAGTTTCTAGTATGGTATTCGTAAAGATTAAGATAAGGATCAGTGTAATATTTTAGTCTGATTCTACAAAAATGGGTGTTCAGTCTTTTGATAATTGCGCCTATGATTATGGGCAAGATTTATATCATTTAAAAGAGGTAATCTAAAGTGACGATTATGCTACAAGTAGACCTCAAATCGAAATAACTTTTTAGTCCTCTGGTAAACGTGTTAGTTCCCAGACAACGTTTTGTTCGGCAGCTACACTGTTTAATCTACACATATTTGCATGAAAAACAATGATAATATTGTGCAGTCTATTTCAATCTAAAGTAGTCTGACAGATTAATCAGTCCTTTTATTGGACCATGTCATTATTGCTTTATTCTGTTATTTTAGATTTCGTTGAAGGTGTGGAGATGGCATGACAAACTTATTTTGTAAACAGTTTTTGATACTATCTGTATTGATTTTGTTAATTTTCACAGCTTGTACATTCACTACGAAATTGTTGTACATTTTGTTTAAGTGTGTGACCTTGGATATATCAGGCGCGCTTACTGCTTCCATTTTCCGTTCACTGTACAGCTAGCATGGCACTCACTACCATACACTATCAAATACACTTTATACATACATTTCGAGTTCTCACATACTTATTGGATTATATTACAAGGAATAATACATATATTATCTACTTTATAGACTGCAGTCAAATGCACATACTAATCTTTGGACTATCATTACAATTATCATATTAACTCCCCTATAATTGTGGTAACTCCACCAGTAGAACCTTCGGGGCTACTGCCGGTCCCAAGACCAGGTAAAGGAGGAGGGTTGGACATGGGGTTGGCGACCCCATTCCGTTGAAATCTCACTTGCCAAAAAAACGCTAACCAGAAAGAATAATTCAAACCATTTTAACTCCGCCCTGGGAGTTGGAAGAAGAATTATGACTTCGCGTGATGAAAGCCGAGTTCCCTCGGAAGTCACGGGGCCGATGTCTCTTCTGAAAACCAGAGCAGCCATTTTTTTAGGTACATGGAACGTTCGAACATTGTGGGAGACTGGAAGACTATTACAAGTTGCGGCAGAAATGAAAAGATACAACCTCGAGGTGCTCGGCATCAGTGAAACGCATTGGACACAAGTAGAACAACTGAGACTAGCTTCAGGGGAACTGCTGTTATAGTCTGGTCATGAAGAGGAAAATGTTTCACATACACAAGGAGTTGCACTGATGCTGTCCAAACATGCACAAAAGGCACTGATAGGATGGGAATCTCGTGGACCCAGGATCATTAAAGCATCCTTCAAAACAAAGAAACAGGACATTACAATGAACGTCATCCAATGTTATGCACCTACCAACGACTACAATGACGACGTTAAGGATCAATTCTACGAAAGGCTGCAGTCAATCGTCGATAAATGTTCACCAAAGGATTTGACGATTCTTATGGGAGACCTGAATGCCAAGGTTGGAATGGACAACACTGGATATGAAGACATCATGGGACGACATGGACTGGGAGAATGGAACGAAAACGGTGAGAGATTTTCAAACCTATGTGCCTTCAACAAACTGGTCATAGGTGGCACAATATTCCCGCACAAACGCATACACAAAGCCACATGGATTTCACCGGACCACACTACTCAAAACCAAATTGATCATATCTGTATCAACAAAACGTTCAGAAGGACCATGGAGGATGTGAGAACCAGGAGAGGAGCTGATATAGCCTCAGATCACGATTAGCTAATCGCCAAAACGAAACTGAAACTAAAAAAGCATTGGAAAACGGGACATCCAACATCACAGAAGTTTAATACGGCCTTTCTTCAGGATACTGTAAAGCTCAACGAATTCAGGATAGCCCTCACCAATAGGTTCCAGGCCTTTCACGATCTACACAATGGAGAGGACGCAACATTGGAGAACAATTAGAAAGGGATTAAGGAGGCAATCACTTCAACATGTCACGAAGTTCTGGGTCACAAGAAGTACCATCACAAGGAATGGATCTCTGTTGATACTCTTGCAAAAATTGAAGAAAGGAGGAACAAGAAGGCAGCAATCAATGTCAGCCGAACAAGAGCGGAGAAAGTTAAGGCGCAAGCCGAGTATACAGAAGCAAACAAGGAAGTGAAGAAGAGCATCAGAGCTGACAAACGAAAATATGTGGAAGATCTAGCAATGACGGCGGAAAAGGCTGCAAGAGAAGGAAACATGAGACAATTGTACGAAACAACAAAGAAGCTGGTCGGAAACTATCGTAAACCAGAACGACCAGTGAAAAGCAAGGAAGGCAAAGTAATCAGCAACACTGAAGAACAGCGAAATAGGTGGGTAGAGCACTTTAAGGAACTATTGAATCGACCAGCTCCACTGAACCCACCCAACATCGAAGCAGCATCCACGGATCTCCCAATTAATATTGGCGCACCTACGATTGAGGAGATCAGTATGGCCATCAGACAAATCAAGAGCGGCAAATCAGCGTCACCAGAAAACATTCCAGCAGAGGCAATGAAAGCAGATGTAGAAGCAACTGCGAAAATATTTCACAACCTCTTCAAGAAGATTTGGAATGAGGAACAAGTACCATCAGATTGGAAAGAAGGATACCTGATCAAAATACCAAAGAAAGGCGATCTCAGCAAGTGTGAGAACTACAGAGGCATCACTCTTCTTTCAATACCAGGCAAAGTCTTCAACAGGGTATTGTTAAACAGAATGAAGGACTTCGTAGACGCCCAACTTCGAGATCAACAGGCTGGATTTCGCAAGGATCGATCATGTACTGACCAAATTGTTACATTACGGATCATTGTGGAACAATCAATTGAATGGAACTCACCACTCTACATCAACTTCATCGACTACGAGAAAGCATTCGATAGCGTGGACAGGAAAACACTATGGACTCTTCTTCGACACTATGGTGTGCATGAGAAAATAGTCAACATCATACGGAATTCTTATGATGGATTCAACTGCAAAATCGTGCACGGAGGTCAGCTGACAGACTCTTTCGATGTGAAGACCGGTGTCAGGCAAGGTTGCTTACTCTCACCCTTTCTCTTTCTCCTGGTGATCGACTGGATTATGAAGACGTCAACATCTGGAGGGAAGCACGGTATCAACTGGACAGTTAGGACGCAGCTGGACGATCTGGACTTCGCAGATGACTTGGCTCTTCTATCGCACACTCAACAACAAATGCGACAGAAGACGACCAGTGTAGCAGCAGTCTCTGCAGCAGTAAGTCTCAACATATATAAAGGAAAAAGCGAAATTCTCCGATGCAACACAACATGCACCAACCAAATCACTCTTGATGGAGATGCCTTGGAGGACGTTAACACCTTTACATATCTGGGCAGCATCATCGACGAGAAAGGTGGATCCGATGCAGATGTGAGGTCACGGATTGGCAAAGCAAGGGCTGCATTTCTACAGTTGAAAAATATCTGGAACTCCAAACAACTTTCAATCAAAACCAAAATCAGGATTTTCAATACAAATGTCAAGACAGTTCTACTGTATGGAGCGGAAACATGGAGAACTACCAAAGCCATCATCCAGAAGATACAAGTGTTTATTAACAGTTGTCTACGCAAAATACTTCGTATTCGTTGGCCACACACCATCAGTAACAACGTACTGTGTGGAGAGAACAAACCAGATTCCAGTGGAAGAGGAAATCAGGAAGAAGCGGTGGAAGTGGATAGGACACACACTACGAAAAGCACCTAACTGCGTCACGAGACAAGCCCTCACATGGAACCCTCAAGGCAAAAGGAAAAGAGGAATGCCAAAGAATACATTACGCCGAGAAACAGAGAAAGATATGAGAGGAATGAACAAACATTGGACAGAACTGGAGAGGGAAGCCCAGGACAGAGTTGGTTGGAGAAAACTGGTGGGTGGCCTATGCTCCATTGGTGGTAACAGGCGTAAGTAAGTAAGTAAGTAATATATTGATTGGTCCACCACAAAGGAGATATCTCACTAGTTATAAAATACGTGAGAATTGAAATTCTGGCTTCTGGGTAACGAATCTTGACGGGTTTCCTGGCAAGATCGAATACAATGCTTAGGTTTCTTCACAGTTATGTCATTCATATCCGACTGGCTTAGGGCTAGACGATTTATTCTCGTTAGTCAAAATCTAGTTTATACGATCATAAACACCAACATATTTTAGTTACATAGGATTATTTTCTTCAACATCGTTGTCTACTTTTATGCAGTGAAGAACGATAAACATAGACTTAAATTTTTTATAGCAATAATACTGATAATTGTGAATGTCTAAGGAGCAAAGGCTGTAATGGAAGAATGTTATTTCAATTCGGTCAATAGACATCAAATAGAACGAAACGCGCCTTCTAGGATCCAACACTAACCGAATGCCATTCATTCTGTTGTTTCTAATAATAGGAGAATAGGTGGTGAATAACATACAGTAGATATTGTTAATCTTGTCTTCCAAAAGATAAAAGGCTCACACTAGTTGAGATTACAATTATTGAATTTCAAAGTAATCAAAATTAAAATTGTAAGTTGATCGGACAAATTTAGCTCTATGACGACATACTTCTACTCAGTGATTACCAAGTTCTGTTTGAAAAAATGAGTCGAAAAATAACTAAGGTTGTCTATTTTAATCACAAACGATAACACGTTTAGTAGTTGACTTTCATAATACCGAGAGTTTCATTTCTGTTCTAGTTAAAAAGGTGAATCTAGGCAAGAGAAATACCTCACAGAACGTGTATCGGAATTGTGTTCTTCATATGGCGGGATAGTTAGCAGTCTCCTTAAACACCAAACAATTAAAAGAATCAAATTTAAAATCTAACATGCTTTATTAGTTATTATTATATCTGGAAGAATTCGTTAGCTTCAAGGGTGACATTGGGACAAACCAGAACAAGGTGTAGCATAGATGAATATACCCGAAATAAACCGATAAAAATGCATGACGACTGTGGAATCGAAAAAAAACAACCCCCGATGGCGAGCTGATGAGAATTTGAGTCAACTTACATAATGATGATCAAAGTAACTCGAAACAAACAGAATAATTTAACCCGATTCGGTTGTTAGGAGTGCTTTTTTGGCAATAAATCCAATCAGAAAACTTGGGAAATTTTGCATAAATAACTATTTAGTTACTCTTTGAAACATTTCCTTTAGTGTAATTTTCATCTTATTCTAAACTAATTCATTATATTATTTCGGAGACTTTTGAAGCTAAGCGATCGAATCGGCATCAAACAGTCATTTCAATTATATCTGAAAAATATCATATAGGTGAACATCCTGAACGGATAGGTCTTTAAAAAGCCTACCTCACTAAGTAATGAGTATCCATGTAGGAGTAGTAGTAGAGCTTTAATGAGTAACAAAATGTAAAAGCTAATCACCTCACTGAATTAAAACCCTTTCAGACAGTTTCGAAAGTTTGCTAGCTTAAGAATACATTTAACGATAATCAACACTTAAATATATTCAATGATATCGATTACGACATTTAAACTTGAATTTACTTTCGAATAGCAAGGATAAACTTAAATTTCATTATCTCAATCTAATATAAGACGTCCTTTGGTTTACTTGTGTACAGCAATTCACCGAGTAACATCTTCATGTTGCAACTAGTATGTAACATAAGAGGAAACAACAGTTATTACCCAATAAACTTGTCAACAAAGTACATCAAAAGTCTAAATTCACCAGAAACATGTTAAAATCTGTTGAAAATTGGTGCTTCTCATCAATTATGTAATTTTCAATAAATTTTCGGTAAATTATGTTTGTTGCTAACAACTAAACGATAAACATAATTTTATTTCATGAAACTTAAAAACAGTAAACTGTTTTAGTAATCATATGATGATGGCTCTTAAAATTTTTTGTCTGTGACTAGAACATCCACAAGACGCTTACAATCAATACTTATCTGAATGCTCACACAACATTTGGAGACTGGTATTTTTTTTACCAGTAATAATAAAAAACGTCGACAGTAAATAGAAAAAAAATCCAAAAATATCAAGTTTTTGTACAAGGTGGATATTTTCAGTTTGTAGACAAGGAAAGCAATGACCTTGAACCAGGTAGAAAATTTTTTTGTCGGAAGTTTAGTATATAAATTAGTCTAATTATAGTTAACTTGTTCTTTTTTTTGACTACGTATTTATTTCGATACATTAAAACACTTTCTACCTGATTGTTTATATCACTGAGACAAACATGGCAAAAGGAGAAGTCTATTGAAATTAGGTTATTAGTTGAAAGGAGAAGTTCAGTTACCTATGTATGGTCCATCCCCTTTAATTGAGCTTGATATACACGTGCTTCATCGTTAACTCTTATGGATGGATATGAATATGCTCTTATCATTTAAATACCCACATTTAATAAATCTGCAATTCTGCGGGCTATTCAACATAAACGAAGATTATTAGAGCATGAATATACCTCTAGCATCCTAAGTAAACTAACCTATTATTAGTTCGTGAAAGGGTTCAAAATATCCAGGGATTGAAGTTGTTTAGTTGATAAACGTCAATAAATTTCAGTGGGGTTTAGGTACATGGTAATTATTTTCTGTTTAAATAGATAATCATTGATAATACTAGCTGATGATCACGGAACAAGTGTGATTCTTTGTAATATTAATCTTTGTGAACTGTAGCAAATGAGGTCTACAATAATTTATGTTCAATTCGTTTAGTTAGTATAATGCTTCTTTAAAAAAAAATTATTCATTATTATAGTGTACAGTAGTGACATCAGATGGTTTTCTGATACGGGTGTAGAGTGAAACGATATTCATTCCAGTTAATACATTCATATGAAATGATAAGAGAAAATGGATGTCTGTTGAAATCAGATATTATGATTTATACATACGATTTCTTAGTCAATGTAATTTGAAATCTGGTTTAAGAAGGTGATGCTTCGGGTGAGTGTGATTACGATCCGAATAACATTTTATCGCATTGACGATTTCATATAAAATGAGGAAATTAATAGTCACACTACAATATGAACTTATTTCATGTCATATCTTGTAATTGGTGAAAAACAACCTCTACATATTAATAAGCAAGCAGTTAAATAATCTTCTATATAACTATTTGACCAACATATGTTGAAATACGTTAATCTAGATTATTTGTCATGATAGTTTGGCAGTTTACTCACGTCAACTGCCAGAAGCAAGATAGTCAGCGTTAGTAATGAAAATAAACTAGTGATAACTCAATGAGTGAAAAATTGAAATTTCGACGTTCTGTGGCTTAGTGCAAGTTTTTCTCTTCAAAGGATAAATAACCCAATAGAGTCACTATGTAATCCAGTTTTGGAGCATTTCAAACTTGCATAAATTGCGCGATCGTGAAATAAATTAATCATTGCTCTATTTAGAATATATATATATATATACATATATATATACATATATATATATATATATATATATATATATATATATATATATAAGTAATACTTTGTATCAAGTTTAAAAGGAATTTGTTGTCAGGAGGATTTCCAAACTGAGCAACTATATTTCTAGCCCCCCAACTATGGTGTCAACCATCTTTCCATAATTAGTAACTTAGTCAGGTAAATATTTTTAGGAAAAGTTTCATCCCAAACATCCTGTTGAATTAAGGACTTTCGAAAAATATCGCCGTAGTGATCGAATGCCAAAATGAATAGAACACCGGTACCATTCACAATACAAATTAAGTGTTCTTAATCGAAAATAAGTAAAGGAAGTAACCATATAATTACCCTCAAATAAACTAGTATGACTGAATATGGACAAATCGCTCTCCCTCTCCAAACGCTCCGTTATGGCCACGCGTATATAGCTATGGGTGAAGTCCTGCCCACTGGCTTTTCTTGGTAGGAGTGTTTTACACGAAACTGAGAGCGAGTTTCTAGTGCTTTAACTAGAATGGTGCAAACGGTCGCATTTGGAATGCCCTGATCCCGAACCAACAGTGCACATATGCTTCCGAATCCTGAGGGAACGAGTGGCGTACAAACTTATTGTTATGATGTAATTGCATTTCCTAGTGTTGCTTCACTATCCCATAGATTCGACATGTAGGTCAGAGGTTTCGGAGGTATCCCTCTAAGGAAACCGCCTGCCTCGGTTTGTTTTTCAGCCCATGCTCAGATTTTATGGTTGGTGCCCCATTGTGTAGCTTAGACAAAATCTTATTTATATCATACATTAAGACTTCTGATAAGTTGACATCACTAAACACTATATATCATCATGTAAATAAATTCATGCACAAAGCTCCCAGTTTGACAAATTGTATAGTAAGTAATGTCTTTGGATAATTGAATGTGCGTATTTAAATCGAAGGAGTATCAAAACTATCTTTGTAACCTATGGAGTAAGTGGTCACGGAGTAATTTTACCTTTTCAACAAAGTGATGCAATGAATTGCGATTCATTGAGTTCATCTTATATGCTTTTAGTGGTTCCAATTATATAGTTCAAATTAAGAAGCTTCCTTCACCTGTTTTTTGAATAAACGAGACATTTTTTACAAACAAAAGAGCATCAAGCAAAATTGTAACTTCTTGTTGGATAAATACAGAGGATACATGAATTTTTATTCGAACTCACGCATTTAATTGCTGCGTGGTAACTAACTTAGTATACATGTGGGCAGAAACTTCAAGTATTTCTCACGTATCCAAGTGACTGAAATATTACTTGAAAGAGGGAGGATCAAAACACCCACTTTTCAGTATTATTATGCTGACTAATACCATGGGGAAAACTGTTATGAACTACATCAAAATGTACAAAAAGACCAATTAAATTTAATACCTCTATGTATTGAATTGACGAAAATAAAAAAAAAGAGGATTCGTGCAGAATGTTACAAATGCTAATTAAAGCGATGAATACAAACAAAAGGCAGTATCAGTAAAAACAATAGATAGGACATAATGGGTGAATTGGAGATTTGAGGAGAAAATCACTCGAACGAATAAACACAGGACAACCAATTATGAATAGAATTAACAAAAATATATAATCTAAGTATTTTGGTTTATAAACTAGCATCAAAGTCATTACATGCTTAGAATTAGTACAATAATAACTCTTTGAACACAATGAGGAAGGAAGTGGATAAGCATGAACCAAGAGAAACTGATGCTTAGGTAGAATGGAGTTTTTGAACAGGAATGTGCATAACAGAAAATATCAAAAATATTTGATTACTACAATCAACGGATCCACCATTATATGATTTATTGTACGCCTGTAATGGTATGCATACAGCAAATCTAATAGAAAGCTAAAACAAAAAGCGCCTAAATAAGCTTTTAGCAGTTAAACCGAGAGAGAGAAAAAATCAACAAATGGATTAGCTACATTTCTTGTAAGGAGAAAACAAAACTGTATTAACAGACTGATTTCTAAATTTTGAAAAAGTGTACAAAATGATTCTAGCATAGAAAATTTTAATGAAATAATATGATAACGGAGTAAATTCCAATGAACACTGGGATAAGGTTATGGGAAGCACTAGGATAGAAAAAAAAATGAAATTTAGGCTATTTTAAGTTCTTTTTGTCTGAATAAAAAGAAAAAGATTTCGATTGATTTCGCGAAAATAGTGAGCAGCATTTATATATGTAGCTCAACGATTAACAGACACAAGATACATAAATCAGGCAACTGTTTTCCCAGATGTATTATTAGGATTGAGCAATGGTTTTGATTCGATAACCTAGTAAAACAAAGGAAAGGAAAAAAAACGGTTACGACATTGCAAAGCAGTTATAAGATATATAGATACGTAGAATGAGCAAACTGATTTGAATAAAGACAGATTGAGGTTTACTCTTTTCTATATTCTACTAGAAAAAAACATAGGTAAGTAATACCGAACTAGTTTAAAACACTCGAAATAAGGATGAATAAACAAAGAGTATTAATATAGGAATAATAAAAGATAGAACTGAGCCTAAAGTGTGTTATCTAATATTTCCACAGTTGAAAAACTAGGAATGTATTTACATCAATTAAATTCAAAGCAGATTAGCAAACTCGTAAATCAATCTTAACTGGAGGCGGAGATGCGAATCAGCGGGGGGAGGGGGCAGTGACTGTAGTATTTTTCTGACGAAGGAAAGAGAGAGAGAGGTTGAATAAAGCCTGGAAGTATTAACAAATGGAATCTTCCACCTCTTTTTTATCAAAAAAAAGAGATCACAGAAAATAATTGTTCGGAAAATTATCAAAATATTCTTAACCGTAGTGAACAATTACAAATAGGACTAAGCTTCAAGCATAATATTCAGTTTATTTGTTGTTTAAAAAAGAAAAGAACATGATACGAAATGCTAGTTCAAAATAATGGGGGAGATCACAAGTGTCATAACAGAAAGATTGTTGCATTCCTTATGGAATGCGTATTTGAAAAGCAATAATTGATTGCAGATAAAAAATTGACATTTATTTCTTTTGTATGTGTATTCAGAATGATAAAGCCTTATTAAGTGTTTGGACTATCAAATGAAGCAAAGAAAGAATTTAACTGTGATTCAGTTATAGTGAAGTAGAGTTCTGTTTGCGTAATTAAATGAATACGCTTGTAATGTCCAGTTTCTCTTCAGTACGTTTACTGAACTGCACAGTAATTAAATAATGTTAGTATAGTTTTGACCTTTTAAAACATCACACTGTCAAAGTTCAAACTTATCATCATTGAAAATAATTCAAAAATCCAGTAATTGTTAAAATGTGGGTATAAATTTGAATAAATGTAGTACACAGTGCAGGAATAATATATTTAGTCAACTAATTGATATTTTTGTACAAAACGAAACTGATATCATGAAGGTAAAAGTGTGTACTTGAGAAGTGCTTACATTTAAAAATACAAGAACATCTTCAGTTGATACTATTGAACAGGTATTCTTACTTTAAAACACTTACCGGTAGCCCCACATAGTGAGACAGTGCTTACTTTCAAGGACTTGTAAATTAACGTAAATATCAAATTAAGTAAAATAAAACGACAAGTGCCATTCGCAAATACAGATCAATAACGCAGGTGAGTATATAAGAGGAAAATTGAACAACGAATTCAAATGATGTGTGGTATGCTGAAGAAACTTTTCGCTAATTGGTGCTTAAATTTATTTTGATCTTAGTATTTAATGAAGGATGAAAGAGAATATAAATTATAATCTAGGATTATAATATGATTTGATTTATATTGGTGCACTTGAACTTGTCAAATGTGTGTAATACATGCTCTATTCAAATGTAAATTCACATAAATATCGATAAATAGAATTAATAAACTAGTTTATGTTAGTTCATATATATGACAAACATAGTATAATATAGACTAATTAAGCATACAATTCAAACCTTCTCACAACGATACCTGAACATCTTAAATTATATTTGAAGTCGAAGTGTTTCACATACAATTAGACGTTTGTCTTCAAGTATGTAGTAATGAGGTTAAGAAAAGTATTTCAATCGAAGTTTATTTAATAAAATCGTATTAACAAAGTAAACCAGATTTATAAACATAAAAAGCACAGAATTCTAACTTTGATTGAGGCAATGGAATTTCTGATGATTACATTCATCATTAACAGTAAAAGTTTGGTTCAGGCGTACAGCAATAGAATAATGTAATTAGGCTTTATGAAACTGTAAGGTATGCTTGTTTAGAGGCATAGAGATATGAACTAGATTTCTAAGAAAGATAAACAGAAGTTTAAACTTCATAATTAAACTGTAATCTACTTACAGAGTGGGCTTGCTCACAAATAATTTTTATAATTTATTACGACCATTTTTGACTAAAACAAACCTATACAGATGAATGACGATACTGAACCATTAAACGGTTAAAGATGAAGTCACAAAGATAAATTCAACGTGTTACTAAGAGTCCCAGTTACAAATGTTGAACGGCAGGTGTTGATTGTCGAATAAAAAAGAAATAATAATTCGAGAAGTATTTTCATTGATTATAGACCTAGAAATTACCTATGAAGATTAATTACAATGTTATACGTATGCATAACAGTAGGACGGATTCGATGGAATGATAAGATAGCTATTAAATCATTAGTTTTCTGTTGTTTTTGATATATATATATATGTATATATATATATATATATATCCATCAAATTTCGAATTGAGAAAAAAACAATCAACAAGCGAAGTAAACAGTTTAATACATCAAACGAATATTTTTTTTATAGATAAAACATTAATTAAATTGAGTTAGGAACAAGAAAATCTGGAATATAATAAGTACACCAGTTAGGTAAATATTAATTGACAGAATGTTTACGACGCACCAACAGACAAAAATGATTGGTCTTATATCAAAGCAGATAAACAATTAGAAGTAGTCATATACACGTAATAGGAAAGAAGGAAACCAACAGGTGAAAACCTATATTGGTATTGTTAGTTTTGAGTAGTGAGTGGAAACTGGTCGTTTAACGCTAGTAATTTTATCTCCCAGTTATTGCAAATTAATGCTCAGTTTAATCGTTAATAAAAAGGAATTATAATTTGTGTCAAATTTGCTTACGTATTACAGTGAAGTTTTAAGTATTCTACTTGAAGAAGATTGCAGGCAGTCGATAACCTCTTCCTATGATCGTGTAAGAGTGCAGTGTGTGATAATAAACATACAGATGTGAAATAATCACAAGTTCTTTGCAGACGTCAATATTTAAATTTTACGTAATTATAAATAGAGTTTATTATTGAATTTAACTTATAAAGAATACCGCCAATAGTTGCTTGATACGAATTTGATATAAAAAGGACTTTGGAATCGTTAATATTAAGTAATTTCGAGAATTTGAAATATTTTACAATCATTAATTTTTTTCATGATTATATTTTCGAATCCGTATGTAGTATTAATTTGATTATACACACTTTTGGAAAATAATTTGTCTCCTAAGCAACATGGAACTTTGTACATATGTGCACAGGGTGTAATAGGAAGAAAGTCAGTCAACAGCAACGTAGAACTTCGTACGTACGTACATCAGTTCAAGCTGCCGCACTACATTAGCACAGAGATGCAAATGTCACTTCAAATCTCATAGTAGTAGAGGTGATCGGAGAGATTAGGGTTCGAAGATATTATTCAAGAAGTAGAATCTAGCGACATAAACTTAAAAGGGAAAAGATAAAGATGGTGAGGAATTCATAAGGTTAGAATTTGAAAGAACACAATGAATGAATGGACCTGCGCCATTTCAAGCTATGTCGTTCAAGGTCTCTAACCGTCGGTGGCTTTCGTCTCGCGGACCCCAACCAGGCAGTCGACACCTACCAATATGACTCAGTCCACTTGTCAGTGACTTCATGGACTTGTGCCATGTTTTGGTTTGGCCGGCCCTAGCTTTCTTCCAACCTACTCCCACACCACAAAACAGCTCACCGAGGCAGTCGGTGGTTAGGCATACGTAACACATGTCCCAACCAGTTGAGTGAAGTTCCAATACTTCATCTATTGACCTGCCATCCTTACCTAGGACCCGTTTCCTAATAGAACGAAAGAAATGGGAATTGGTTGCATTCTTTAAACAAGATAAATAGATCAGTAGTCAGTTGACCATAGACAAAATATGTACAAATGATATAGGCCGGGTCAATAAAGAACCGGTGCTGGGATTTATTCTGGATACGCTGAAGTGACAGATTATCTAGTAAAAATGGATATTCCTTCTAAATAATGTACATTAAAAGTTGCTTAGTTTACCATAAGATACTTGAGTTGATGGGTGCGGTGATTTCACGCCTAATTAGGGAACTGACATATATATTTTTTCTTCAGAAACAAATAGTTACTGCTTAAAACTTACCAAGCTGATGAAAAAAACGAAGTATCGCATTAGTAAGTGACACTCCAAGAAATTGGAATTTGTAATTGACGAATCATATTTACTTGAATAAATGTTTTTATATGTAAAACATACGCAGGCTAGTTCGATAAAAATTTACCTGAAGTGACTCGTGTTCTGGTGAAGGTTTAACAGTCCAATGACCAAATGGGCTTTCACTAGATTTATCATTGAACCCAGAATCCGTCGGCATATTTGCAGATTCAGCTTGAGCATGTATAGTAACACTATCAGTCTTTCGTAATTTATAACGAGTTAATAGGACTGCTATCAAAATAACGGCTGATATAAGTGCAAGAGAGCCGACGGTACATAATACAATAGGTATAACTTTCTTAGGTTTAAGAATATAATTCGAAATCTTTGCCAGCGCTTTTTTGTCAGCTACTGCAAACTGAAAAATAAACAGTAACAACAAGTCTATAAACTCGGAATATAATTTCGAGAAGAAAAAAGATTTATACCAATACAATGTCTACATCATAATATTTGACTACATAGAGACAAACTGCTGTTACTCCTGGTTACAATCACGAGTGAAGGGGGGAGGTTGGTGATTGTAATAGTAGTAGTAACAACCTCTAATCAAAAAAAATCTCAACCAGAAACAATCATCCAAACTCTCTCCTGACAAGTGAAGGGCCTCTGCATAAATGTTACCATGTCTCATAGTGAGAACTGAGAGATCGACAACCCTTCTGACAATCACAGCACCAATTAACATACGTACGTACATGAAGTGTCCGCACAATCTCGGAGAGAGCGAGGTCATCCAAAGAGCGGTGCATATGAGAACATACAACCTGACCGTATTTCCAATACATAGAACTCATCAGATGCCATCAAGACTAAAAAGATTGAACACGGGAGGGTTGTTGTATTCCGGTCGTGAGGAAGAACATGCTCCACATGAACAAGGCATTGAAAATAAGCTGTCAAAAAGAGCATCGAAAACGCCTGTGACATGGAAAACCCATGGCTCCAGGATCATCACACCACCAGTAACAACAAACAAACGAAGAACGAATTACAATGAATATCGCCCAGTGCTACGTACCCACTGATGATAGGGACGAAGATGACAGAGATTGGGTTCATTACTGAGTATGAATGCATCATCATCATCATCATCACCAAATACACTGGTTAAAAGAAACAATGAAGGGAACCAGACAAGCCCATCGAGGTGGTCAGAATAATCAGAGAAGTTGTCACTACTTCACAACACCACCTGCTCGTAGCCAATCTGATAATGAAGACAAATAAGAATCGGACATTCGGATGAGCAGTATCATGAAAAGTTAATCTTCAGCTACAACATAGAACACAACGAATAAGTCACACTTGAAGAACAGGTTCCCAAACACATTCTGGTCTTTACCCACTTCCGCTGCATCGATTATAACAATCGGCATAACAAAAGTAATATTCCTACAACTGAGGAATATTAGTAACTGAGAACAGTTATCATTTAAGCCCAAAGTCAAGTCTTTGAATACTAATGTCAAAACAGTTCCATCGCATGGAGCTGAAACTTGGAGGACATCCAGAATCATCACATCAAAATAGTTCATGTATAGACAAACAGCTGTCTACACAGTATACTACAGATCAATCGGTCAAAGATCACCAGTAATAGGATAGGATACGCTTTAGAGGCAAGCGAGGATTTGGAATAGTCAAGATCAAAGAAGAGGGGGGAAATTGATGAACGAATGGAGCCGAGTATTAGAGGCAGACATGAAAAAGATGAGTAGAAGTAGGTGACAACTAGAAGGAAAGTCTCGAAATAGCGCTGGTTGGAGGCTTTTTGAAAATGCCTGTCTTATCAGTAGTAACAGGCGTAAGGAAGTGAATTATTAGATTGTTTTATAAATGACCGTTGAAATGACTTTCGAATGGCTGTTACATGCAGGTACAGGCTGAATATTTCTTTGATTTTGAATGGTGCATTCGCACGAAAATAAAAGTTTTTCACTTGAGTACTTACAGTACCTCACTTAGGTTAGCTTTATAGATTACTTGTTTAAATAATTCGATAACAGTATCGACTATCTTATATTTGTAATATATTCGATAATTGTATCATTATATTTTGGAATACTAAATTGTCAGGACGGGGGTATATGAAGTCCAGGAATGCATCGGTTTTACACCGATGTATTGCACATTTGAATCGACTATTACATTTCCAACACTACATTATTTAAATAATTATACTTATAACATTTGTAATAATGTAGGGGAGAAATAAAGCAGTCTAGAAAATAGTTTATTAAAACAGTTTACTTAGTGGGCGGCACGGTTATATGACTAAATATATCTAGTCAAAGTTTAGTTTGAAACCTTAAATTTAGTGATCCAAGATCACATATACAGAGCTGTGACCAAGTTTTGCACACACTACAGTGAAGATCAATAATCTCAAAGAGTGGATATCTCCTAGCAATATATGGAAACAAGCCATGAACAAATATTATTTAGTAAACGGGAAGAGAACTGATTAAAAAACCATCAAATTAGATTTCTTATGAGTTTGTACTGACTAACAAGTAAATGTTTTTTTTATTGATCTAACTAATTGATTGATTAAAAAAACTTTTGAAAATATTTCTTCACATTGTCACAAACCTCAGTAAACCAAGCTAAGGGGAAAAAATACGGTCCTGCCATATCTTCGTATACTTCATTCCTACACAAAGAAGAAAAGTGTGAAGAGTACGATATTAATCATTCTTATTATTAAGAAAATAACAACAAAGTTGAAAAAGATCCAAACATATACAGATACAGTGGAAATATGCAACCAATGGGTAATCTGTTGATCGAAAACAAACTTAGTTGTGATTTTCTTGCTACTGTGAACGCGCAAAATTTGTAAGTCTTTTATACATTCTTACGCATTAAATACATGCTCGTACTCAACTTTGTATTTTTGTCATATTCATGTGATCAGCTGATAAATGGTACATAAATTTATAAAGAATATCATTTGATCGTCATCATCAAAATGAAATCAACTTGGCGTAACATGATTGAAAAAGCTCTATTCCTGAAATTCTTTCAAGGTGAAGAAAAGAATTCTCTTTTTATTGTAATCGTACATTTGCGTGTACATTGATTTTTTGATTACCAGTTCCTTATTAATAAATAAATGTACACCAAAAAATAGGTAGCAATTTACATGAGATATTGTAATGATGCAATTGAAGTGGTTTAACCTCAACAGAATAGTTTTAATGTAGAGGTAAGTAACTGTGAAGAATGAACAGTAGTTATATAGTGTTAGTTATCTAGCTTTTCCAAGCCTTTGGAAAAATATTTGGCTTTTCTTAAATAGACTTATATTCGACAACGGACACATAAAAAAATACATCACTTATTATTTGTTATCTGTGCACATTGAAAAATGTCAATAAATTATAAGTTCTAATCTAAACTAGGACTGAATCAACAAAACCGGCGCCTGATCATTGAACGACATTCCACACGAATGACTGTTTCAGAACAAGTTATTAACTAAAGAAAACCAAACTGATGAATATTATCATTTCAGAACTTAAATACACCAATCGAGAATCTACTTAATACCTCAACAAACTACACCTATAATAGATAGCTGAGCACAATTAAAGTCGATATGCGATCAGCTATTTAGAAAGAGTGCATTGAAATTAAAATTTCATAATTATATCATACTTTCAAAGTTGAAAGTGCACACAAAATAGACCAAGATTACACTCTAATCATTGATAAGTTTACATTTTTCCAAGATTTATGTAATTCCAGTGCTTAACTCAATCATATTAATCACTCAGAGTAGTGAATTACAGTTTAGAATAAGTTGATGATATTTATTTAAACAAGTGATTTGTTTCAACTTATATCAATCGAATAAATTTTTATTAAATATGACAAGAAATACAACATAGAATAAAAAAAAGTATATCAGTATTATTTAATACAGCTGCAGATCACTTACAAACTGCCAACATTTTCAATGTATGCATTGATTTGAACCTTTTTAAAAGCTTCCAATACAAATCCAGTATTCTATAGTGCATCGAAAAAAAAGGACGAACAAATTTTTTTTCTTTTTAATTTAACACGAAGTCATATAGTGTAGCAGCAACGACATATGTTTATTTATTATCAGGAGGTAATAAAACATTTATCGCATGTTACTGAGTGACGTTAAATTTCTGATTCATAAAAGTAACTGAATACATGAAGTTCAGAATAAAAAATCTAAGGATGTCGATGCTGATTATGTAATAGTTACAGTCGAACTTCATTGTAACCAGGTAAAAAAAACTAGGTTGTGATACCATGACCATTAAACTGAGTAAGTCACCAGTAATGGATAGCAATGAATCCTAGGTATGTGTGAACATAACAGAAACCAGTCAGTCAGTCAGATGCAACGTAGAACTTCATACGTACGTACATCAGTTCATGTTGCCAAACCACATCAGCACAGAGATATAATTGTCAATTCAAATCCAATAGTAGTAGAGATAGTAAAGGTATTAGCAGTGATTGGGGAGGTTAGGATCAGAAGATATTATTCAAGAAGTATGATTCAGTGAGATAAGCTTAGAAAGAAAAAACTAGAGGTGTTGAAGAATCCAGAAGATTAGGATTTGAGAAAACTCAAAGAATAAACGCACCGGCACCATTGCAAACGGTTTTGAGCCATATCATTCAGGGTCTCTAACCATCGATTATTATCATATCGTGAACCCCAACCAGGTAGTCGACAACTACCGACATGACTTAGTCCCCTTGTCAATGACTTGATAAATTGTTGCCATGTTTTCTCCTAAACCAAGCATTAGGGAAATCGCAAATGACTTATTGAAAAGAGGATGTACACTGTAAGTTACTTCGAAGTACATACCTACACAAACAAGGATTATTACCAATCAAGCAACAACAAAAACATCTCTCGTAACTGAAGATGAGTGTATGGAACTGCAAACACCTCAAGTAAAAACAAGTTACAAGGGTAAGCAAAGTTTTATGAATATCGATATTTAGGTTGTTGATAGACACTAAAATATATACACTCTGAATTTCATCAGTCTCACTCTAACACCAACACAGTACACGAAATCGTAATTAAACGAACAACTTATATTGAAAATTAAAGAGGATAAGTCAATCAACAAAATAAACAGCTTGAAGACCAATTCAATTATTTAACTAGTAAGATGAAATATCAACATGCGTTACTTACAGGCTCGATAAGTAGCACAGTAGAATCCAGTTTTTCATCAGGCTCTCTTATCCCATCTAAAGCTGCACGAATACTAGGGTCAGCTCCCAAGAAATGTGGTTGACAAGCAAATATAGGGACTGAGAGCTTCGGGTTTGAACAAGGTGACAAAGGTATCATTCCTGTTGGAGGACACTTTGGACCAGCCTTCTTCTTTGGACAGAATGCAGCATTCAGGGGATTGACAGTGGCGTTTTGGGATTGTTCGGGATGGGAAGCAAATCTAAGCAGCTAGAAATGGAAAAAATATGAAGATAGACGTAGCCTAATAACAATGTATTTCTTGTCTTAGAAGTATGTTTACCGACACTTTACGTCATTATATTAATAAATCCTTACTTGACAATGCTTATTCACTAGCGACCAAATTCTGAGAATCAGTAGATATGGGAATCCGAATAGTAATAAAAGTGAAATCAAAATCTGGTGAAATCCATACTAGAAATGATGTTTACTTGAAGGTGATAGGATAAAAAACAGATGCTTATAAATGTCGCACAACTTAGCGATGATAGATTTCCATGTTTTATATAACTTCACACGCTTATCATAAAAAACTGAAGAAGAATCATTTCAAACGATTATACTATTCGTCAAATACACATCATCAGTAAGAGCTAATTCGGATATCTCGATCAATATCAATGCCATTTTAGGCTGTCAGATTTCATTTATTAATTAAGATTGTACATATATGCATACAACTAGTAGCATGGTGACAACCTTCAGAAAATGAAAATGAATTAAAATATGAACTATCAATATAAATCATCGTGAAAAATCATACGTTTATTTATTGATAAAAGATTGCATTTTAATGGAGGGAAATAGTTATTTTGTTATAGACAGAAAATTCCCATCTGAACATTAATTTTGTTGACCAAGGGGATTTGTAAGATGCTCTAGTTTTTTTCTAACGACAAAAAAATATTATAAAAAACAATGTTCAATTTAGCTAATAATATGTACAAAATAAACAGTTCTGAATTAGATGAACAATGTATTTATATATTTGTGGGATTTGGAAAATTATATAGTTCAAGTTTCTATAAAGCTTGGTAGCTGAATCTAAATATTTGAAAAATAATCCTAACTACTCTACTGTATAAAATCTGTTTTTGTAACTTGCCAAATATTTCGACTTTAAACAAAATTTCAAGATTTTTATCAGTCTTGGTTGAACATGGGCTTCAGAGTTTGGATGTGGGACAACTTGAATCGACCCAAAGGGTTCTACAAGATTTTGTTCTATTATTTCTCTATAAAGTTGTGAAAGTGTCTAGACTTATGTGAAATATCCTTAGGATATGCTTATTCCTTCTAGAATGAGGCGGGAAAATGAGAAAAAAACAATGGTCCTTTTTCAACTGAGTTGAAATGTACTGTACTGCAGAAGTAATATAACAAGAAGGAACGCTTAACATGTGCTATTAGCACATACGTAGCACACGCCCAAATAATGTTTACGCAAAAATGTGGAGCATTAGTTAATGAAACTTATTTAAACTTGTTGAGACCGAAACATAAGAACACAATTAAGTCTTCATTGACGACAACTGTAGTATACTTTTTGTCATAAGATTATGAGCAGATAATCAGTTGTTGAAGAAATTTCACAAGATAACTTAAAATTTATCAATGTTTTGATGGTATCAATCTATTTAATTTAGATAAAAATTGATTACCCACATACTAAATCTGCAAATTTTTAAATGCATTTTGCTGTATTCAAGAGCCACTATCGATGTAACATTCCTGAAACCTTGTTGAGGCAATCAAGATTTTAATTGTCCGCATGATAGAAGCACTATGTGAATAGTATGATTAATATTTTAGGAAAGATGTTTAAAAAAATTACCAAGTATACACTAATACAATAAGAAAATTGTTGGATTTCAGTACTTACATGTACACTGCTGTCATGAGTTGCAGTTGTCCATGAAACAGCATCTGAATGAAAAGATCTGCAGAAGTCTGGCACAAAAAAGAAGATTCGAGAAGACATCTGTAATCCTGGACGTATAACACTGCCATCTGAAAATGGGGAAAAAAAAATGAAAAACGTCGTTATCATTAGAGCAAGTTATGATGTTAGACGTAGATGATTCAATTCCAGACTTGTCGTTATTCATCAGTCACAATCACAGCCATGATGGTAAATTGACATAAAACAATATAATACAATTGTGAACCAGCTGACTGAATAGTTAGTGTTCAGTTATGCAATTTATTCATGAATAACTTGCAGTAACTGACACCAGAAAAAATACTGGCAGTGGTTTTGTTTTAGCATATTTTATTCATCTCATTTGATGAATACTTACATATGATTCAGATGATTGATCACACTTGTTACATGGTTCGTTTGTCTTCTTCTCACGACTTTCAAATTAGGCATTAGGGTATTCATATGGCTAAGTTCGTGAAAATTCGAATAACAGTTTGAAAGTCTAAGCTGTATGTGAGACATGAAGTGTTTGGATATCCAGTGTAAGAAAATTTGATATTTAGCTAGAAACTAACTTACCTGTGCCATTTATCATATTCGCGTATTCTGTGTGCCAGTAATCTAAAGATCTAAAAATGCGAAAGATGAAAACACAATGCTAATGTGAGTATATGAGATATTTCATTTAACACATGGGATAAAATTAACGACTTTTCTGAAAAATGATGTTCACCTAAGATTGACTGAATGATTATCGATGAAATTATTGGACTAATAACAGACAGCGGGGGTATAAAATTATTGATACAGGAATGATCATACGTTAATTTAATTTCCATGTTCTTTATGATGCGTATACACGGTTTCTAGGTTCTTAGGAGTGGAATCAAATTAGGAAAGTAACAGTAATGTAAAACAAAAAAACCCATGCTAAACTATCTAAAATTACTTAGAAAGGACTTGTCATTAAACACCTTAATAGTAATAACAGGAGGTTAGATGATGCTCAGTAGGTGCTTTTACAAAAGATGTGTTGTGCACATCCAGTGGGGAATTTTCGGATGGTAACAACCACCCCTCGAAACTTTTTACAAGACTCGTTAAGTAACAGAGACTTGTTGTAAATTTCATGACCATTCTAAATGAAGACAGATCAGATCAAACACAAAGCTGTAATATTCTTCAAGTTGCTGTACAACATGATCCTGAAACATATTGCTAATTATTGAAAACTTAATTTCTAATTGTTCTAACCAATTAAAGTGGCGAACCACACATCTGTCAGAAGGTATTTATTTATTACTAATGATATTACATAATACAACTAAATGACTAAATATTGTCCTATTTTGTATTTTACAATTAAATGATGCTCTCGTATAGTTCAAAATGAAGGTTAGAACCTGCAATTGAACTGCCGAAAGTCAAGTCCCTTAATCACAAAGCCGTAAATGAAACTAATAGTTACTGAAAAATGTGTACACAGATACTTACGTTGCACCGTTGTATTTTAGCACTTTTCCGACGTTTGAAATATTATAAGCACCGGTATCAATGACAAAATTACCAACTTTTGTACCATTGTTCTAGAGGTGAAAAAAGGGAATAAGTGGCCTTAAAGTAAAAATATACAAAATCAGAGGTTATTTTAAACTTTCTAAGTCATAGGTTTATGATAATTAAAGCAAACATGACTCATTTGAATACGTTGATTGATAAGCTTTTCATTTTTGTCAATAAAGTAATAGGCACAACACCAAAATACGTCATATTTAATGAGAAGAATTGTATACACACGAGATGGCAGTAACGTAACTGCACAATATGTAGATGCTTTAAAAAACTTGGAGTATTCTTAGGATTCTTAAAAACTGTATTTAAACTGAAATGAAGTGTTTAATCGTAAAATAATGTTTAGACGTAATTAATTTACACTGCTTAAAAACACCAGAGTTGAAATAGTAGTTTTATTGAGACTTGATGAGACAGTATCGTTCAAGTCACCGTGGGGATTGTCAATACCAGTAAAGCACTACGTCAGTCATATTCCACGTTTAGTCAATGAGAAATAGTTAAATGAAAAAAACAGCTTATAATGGTAAACTAGTAAAAGAACGGAAGCGAACCTACTTTGCGACTTTTGTGTTTAGATTTATGCAAACGATTAATGATGAATCTCAAATTGTCGTAAAACCATGTCTTTAGTCTGACAGATCAAAATCAATTATTGACGAAGACATGAATTTTGACGTTCAGCATAGAACATCTTGCAATGATTTTCCCGGAAAAACGCTGATCACTATTATGATATTTTTTCTAAATGCTGAGTAATTCATAGATAACTGCGTAGTTGTCCAGTTTATTCTTCAAAAGTAGTTTAAGGCATCAAACTATTTATTTTTGCATTTGATGAAGGGCTTTTTATTATTCAAGAGATTTCTTTACAATTCAGTAACCATGTACTAAATTGTGCGTTATTGGCTGACAATTAATGATTGTAACCTGATTTTTAAAATTCCCGAAAGTGAACAAAAGTTTAAACAGACGACCGAGTAGTAAGTAATCAAGTGTTTAAACTAATGAATTGTTGATCGAGTATAGATAATGTTTCAAAAGTATAGATTTCATAAAAACGTTTCAATAATGACTATTTCGAACGAATAAGAAAAATTAAATGCATCGACGGTAAATTTGACTAATCATACCTCGAGATTTACTATAAGAAAACATCAGAAGTAGATAGTTTTGTGGTCAGGTACATTCTAGGTCCCAGTTTTATATGATTCTATTACAGATAGTGTACATATATATGGAACCTTTAGCAAAACTATGTTGATGGCCTCAGTAGGTCAGCCAATCCAATCCTAATAACCATGTACATAAGACGGATAAGCTGGTAAACTAACCAACAGCAAAAGAGTGAATCTTAAGGTCCACGGGATTTGTTGATGACAAAAATAAACGGATGTTGTTATGAGAGGAATTGTATGAAACGAGACGAACAGAATAACCATATTGAAAGGTCAAACAAAACTTGGTTTTTTTTATTATCATAAGTGATTACGTTGTCCTGGAATGCTTTTAAGAGGATTTTGATACAGACATATTAGCTAACAAAAACCCAAATGGTTTATCTCTTTTTCGACGAATAAAGAACAAGATAACTAATTATTCAACAGAGTAATTCGTTCCTTCATATATTCTGCGGTGATATTGATAAGATGCTAGACCTGTTCCTCGTTGTATAAAAGTAACCTATCAGTAGAGAATATATATATATATATATATATATATATATATATATATATATAACGTATATTAATAATCACACCCTCAGCATTTACTGTTAGAGTTCAGGAAAAAAGCTTCAGTCGTTTCAATGTAAACTTGGATCTAAATATAGGTTGCAATAAAAAGCCCAGTCATAAAACCGCTAAATTTAAGTATAGTACATTATTTAGTTTCGATGATATTATTGAACTATTGTAATCTATGTAGCAGTTATTAACAAATAAAAGTGCTTATATCTATGATGAGAAAAATAACTAAGTAATAGTTCCCTTGATATTATTTAATGCTACTTCTTCTGTTTACCATATAATATCAAACTAAATTGCATGACAGAAAACAACAACAAAGACAAAGTAATTTAATTGGTATGCTAAGATTTCTATTCATCTCAGTAACAAAAGATTGTTTTGTCACTAATAACTACAAAAGAAAGAAATGAACATGAAGTGTAAAGTGAATACAGCCTGTCACCAATTTTCTACACAGATTAAAGTGACTCTCAAACAATCACTTTAAAATACATAGCATCTAGTTGTGTATAGTAAATAAAACTAAAACTTATAGATAAGAACAAATTACCATAGCCATTAAGCCAGCACGATCTGTTTCACAGGCTCCCATACTCAAACAAGCAGACATTAGGCTATCTTCATAACCCCAGATGATTTCACGAGGTGTCTTTGAAACAAATGCGTTGAGTGTGAAGAAGAACAACGCCATTTTGTAGTGCTCTGGAAGAGCATTTATGCCCTATAGTAACACATAAAAGACAAGGTTAGCATGATAATAAAGGAAATGTGGTAAACGAAAATTTCACAGAAGTGTGATAAGTAAAATGGATATCGGAGAATTACAAGAACATGAATAAGTGGATTTCAAAATGATATACACGTAGACGGTCCACAATAACTAGGGCGTAGTTGGAAAGGATGAGCATAATTACAGGCAGGTGTTTGTTGAAAGGTGAGATAACATTTTTAATGATGTGAAATATGTTCGGTTTACTCTCTGTCCCTTTGACCCATAACCAATCAAAAGTGTAGCATTTTACACGTGTGATGACGAGTCTACTTCCAATGGATATTGTGATTTTTCGAATGCAGTAACAAATTGTTATTGTTATTATCCTAGTTATGGCATTGAATTGCTATCGTACTTAATCGCAAATAATATACTAATATACTAATTCACGAAAGATCTATGAAGCATTTTAGAAAAATCCCAACAAAAGATTATATTCTAACCGTTTGAAATAGACATGCAAAGAAACATAACAATAACAATTTGTTACTGCATTCGAAAAATCACAATATCCATTGGAAGTAGACTCGTCATCACACGTGTAAAATGCTACACTTTTGATTGGTTATGGGTCAAAGGGACAGAGAGTAAACCGAACATATTTCACATCATTAAAAATGTTATCTCACCTTTCAACGATCACCTTTAATAATATGCGCCTGTAATAATGCACATCCTTCTCAACTGCGCCATTTCAAATAGACACCAATGTTAACAGTTTGAAACGTGTCAAATCTCTCAGTGAATAACGAATCATCAAATAATAATCAGCCATCTTTTCCACAATATACATATATATTTAATAGGAAGCAAATAAGATAGATAATAACCAAATAGTCTTGGATTAACACGTTTGACTTAATGGACAAACGTACACAAGGGATTTCAGTTAACAGTTTAGTTACGACTTTATGTACATGAATCACTTATTACAACATTTGGCAAGTGTGTAGAGATGTTCAACCATCTAGAAACATTCTAACTTAATAACTGACCATCAAAGTGGTTTTAGTTATAATCACCTACATAAAAGGTATGGGAACGTCTGGAAGCGACAATGAAAGTTCATTGCTGATGAATAATGATGAAATGGTATTCGGTAAATTTGATTTTTGACGATTAATCGATCTATATCAGATTATGATGTAAGGCAATAAAGATATATTTCAACCACATACCACTGTAAGGTGAACCTTTAAATAAACAGACTTTGTTAAATGAAATCAGTGACAACGTACAAAAACATAAAATGAATGTAACTTACTACTGTTACTAGATCGAGACTTGTAACGATTCCCTGATCATCAGGACCAACAGAAAGTTCAGGCTGAAAGTGGTAGAGAATTCTGTGTTGATATTTTACAGTTCTGGGGGGAGATTCGTCAGAAAATTCTACATTGTTACGCTGACGATCCTCTCTGTATAAAAAAAGTTGGGGGTAATCATTATCTTCAGTGATACCACATTATATATGTCATAAAAAACAATGTGAAGAAAAAGATATTCACTAATAGTTTCAAATCTGATTAACAGTGAAGAATATTGACTCGTGGAGTACAATAACTATCAAACAAATAGACTAACCGATAAACGTAAGGCCCAACTTCAGCAAACCGTGGTCTAGCGCCACTCAGCACTTCCTGGGGATTAGTTAAATTATAAAGATATATGGAAAAATACACAGGCACGCTTGGTGATATCCAATTATCGTAAACCTCACTACCAGGTAAAATGGCAAGTTTCTACAATGTATAGGAGAATAGTTAAATGAATTCATAATTAGTGATAAACACAAATACCAAGTAATTACATTCTTAAAATACAATGGTTATCAATATAACAACATACACTATTTATCACGATTATTTGTTCAGTTTATCCAGTTAGCTATTCAAAATAACCAACTAGGCTCTTACTTATGGCATACAGTGTTGACAAGGATAATATGACGTACAAAATAAGGTTCATCCACGATAATTAAATAAGTTAATCTAAGCTGCACAATCGACTATGAAACTTCACAAGAGACGTGAAGGAAAAAGTAGTATGAAGATAGGAAAAGAAACGATGAAACAACGGAAATAATTATAGATAAGTGAATAATTACACATAAAAACCGTGATCCTTTTGCTGCTCATATAAAAGACAGAAATAATAATAACCTAGAAATATTAACGATTCTACTTCTGAATCATTTCCAGAGTTTTTGGTTGAACCACATGAACCGTCAAACAACTAGCATACTCATCTATCCTGCAGAATACATTATTATCTCATAGAATAACCACTTATTGACATTTTCCAGATAGTCCTGAAGGTGTGCTGTATTTTGGCCGCACTGATGGGTCAACCACCGTATAGAAAAAATCCAAACTAGTTACAGAAGTTTTGTAAAAGTTAATCAACTCTTTGGCAAAGAATGACCACTCTTCAGCATTTTTTCCTCGTACATAAAATTCAATCCAAATATGTGAGAAGTTATGTATATTTGTGTATAATTTAAAAAACGAACCAAAAACTGACCTTAGAAATCAGACTAGTAAATAAATAGTTGAATGTGAGTATCCCAATTACGCACATAAACGACAAGAAAAGCAATGCGACTGCAGATAAAATCAAGCAAATACGATTAGATTTCGATATACGAGCCATGATCTATGTATGAAATATTTGTTATTGGAGAAGTGCTTATGAAAAGTAAAATCCAATGGAATGTAAACCGCAAATCCCACGATGAGATAAGGTAGCAAAACAACAAACTGAGCAGATGTATGCAGATGAATCAAATAACTGTTGCAAAGATCACACTCATATAAACGTTAATTATAGACGGGAATTCCTTTAGATCTGCAACAGTAAAATACAAAAGAATTAGTTTATTTCTGATAAAGCTGGATAATAATGCAATGAGAAGACAAAGATTAGTAAGACTATGTAATATATAGTAGAGCAATACATTTTTCGAACAATCTGATCACACATTTATAGTTTAATTAAACAAAGAGAAGGTAAAATGTAGTGCAGATTAGCAACGACGGAGCAAACAATTGTCTACTAATGTATACATACTCCGCTAAACAGATAAGTAAATTTATTGCCTGCGCATTAGAAATTATAATGACAGTTTGTTCAGTAGGTGTGGAGACATTTTAGAAATAACAAACACATCTTTACGTAAATATAGGATTAGAACAATACATAACTGAACTGCATAACCTCATTGTAAATTTCTTACTTATATTTATAAGATAAAATAGTGTGAAAATGGTTGATAGGACCTACAATCGAAAATCTGCGATATGCAATGATGAATTAGTTTCATGTTGTCTATGTTTTTTTCGCATGTGCGTTACTAACATAATTTTGGAGAGAATCTAGTTTCATTTATTAATAAAATCAGTATGGTGAGGATATTTTGCTGAGTAGAATTTGTCAGTTATTAAACTCCAATATCCATACATCCAAGATAAACAACAGCCAATGGGTGATATCGAAAGCAGCATGATAAAAATCTTCTAGGGTTACAAGTACGTTTATTCTTTACACACTAGAACATATTATTCATACATATTAGAGTACCAGTTAAAATCAAAAACATAACCAGAAGAAACTTGTGAATTTATTTGAGGCGAAACAATGCTTTAGAAAAGAGAATAATGACCAATATATTGGTTAAAAGATAGTGAAAGGGAGTTAATCAAATATTAAACCAAGTCAATGAAATCACAGGAAGTGTCTTCATAAGAAACGGATTATTGTCTTCATCGCCTTGTTTGTACAACAACATGGTAGTTATAGTGTTATGAGGTGCACCAAATATCATTAAGAGCATATATGGATATATCCAAGCGAAAGACCGGTTTTTAAACAACTCTGTTAAGTCTGTAACACGATATATCTCAAAATTTATAACTTATACCAATCTTTTTAGGTAATTTTTTCTTCACCACCAATATGATTTATGTTATAATAATAATGATAATAATACGATTAATGTAACTAGTGTTATGATAAATTAGATTTTTTTGTTAAACCAATTAGCTATAACCAAAGAAAGGAAATTGTCTATTGAAGAAGGCACCCCCTGTTAGACAGTGCAGTAAATGTCTGCACCAACTTAATTTTTATTCAAGAAAATTGGACAATGATGATGCTTCTTTAGCCAGGTAGTAATTATCCATTGGTCTATATTTTGGACGAAGGGAAACGAATAGGAATGAAATTAATGGTAGCTATTTGAGATAACCGACGAAATTGTCTCCAAGATACAAATACATACCAAAAATAATTAGTGGTCGTCCAAGATGAGTGAAGTACGGAGTAGGCGAAAAATTATTATATCATCTGAAATTATTGTGGGATTTCATCTAGTAAATTTTAATGGTAAAATCTTATAGTTCAATATGCTACGACTCGTCAATTCCGTGTACCTGCACTATGATTTAAATCATGATCTAAAATTTTCCATGCCCAATCACTGACATTCTGAAAGTGAAACCATCTTACTGTCCGTTAACTTCATGTTTTTCAATGCTTATTCTTTCTGCAATCTTGAGAAAGCACACATTTTATTACACTAAGTCTTCTTTATTCAGATAAAGATATTGGATTTTGTTTTTTTTTTGTGTTAGAAACATTTTCGCTCCAATAGCAAGTTCACTGATTCGCCCTTGTACACAAGCTTTTCATGAAGTTTCAAACAGGATGATCAACCCACGGTTCTGACAACGAAACATTTTATAATCTGACTTCTTGTGAATAGTACTTACGAGAAAATCAATTAGTTTGTTTTTACTTGTAAGCACTTTGTTATCGGGAATTAATTAACACCACAACAAACGTGAGTAGAAATGTTACTTTTGTAAAAGCACCTCATCTATAATATATGTTTGTATATTATTAAAATATGAAATGAGTTAAAAGGTTATTTCTATGCAATGAGTTACGGACTTTCCTTCATAAATATACAGCTAATAAATATTTTGGTTTTGGTAATTCAAGGTCTTCATGTTACCCTGAAAAGTATATTCCTTACGTAGAACTGATTACACTATTACAACACCAAATATTTATAGATTAGAAAAACGACCGATGGTGACTTTGAATCAAATCTGCGGTTAAGACAAAAGAAACTGAAAGATTACCTGCTTGAATATATTCAATTTGTATCTTATGCTGGATTAAAAACCCCAATTCTAGACATTCGAAAAGTTAAATGTAGAAATGAATAGAAACTCTCAGCAAGGTTTTCATTTAAAATGCATGAACATCAAAATGTCTGTAACGCCAGTGAATCGATTTATTTTTTAAATTTACAAAGTAACTTAATATAAAGGTGGTGTGAACGGTGAGTACCGATCTGATTCTAAATCTCTATCATCTAGGGTTATTTTGTATCACTTGATGTCTCGAGAAACTGCTGACTTTTATCAGTGTGAAAATCAGAAACCATTTACCGATATTAGTGGAATATCATATTTCTTTTAATTAATTAATTGAAAAAGTAACTAAGACACGTAACTAACCATTTCATTGCCAGACAAAAAAAATGCATATTCATTAAGGGTATATAAAACAAGGCTACTACGTCCTATTTCACTTAGTTTAGTAATATGGGTAAACGTTTTATATTACTTATGAATATCAAAAACTACTCAGAAAGTCAAGTAAATGACTATGAAAGCTATTACTGACATGTTTAAACAAAAATGAGGTTGCGCAAAGCACAGAAATGCTAATTAAATATATTAAGATCAAAAATAAATCTCCATTCTTATTACTGTCCAAATGAACAAGTTAGTCATTTTCCGAATAATATAACGAATAAAACAAAGCTAACCATATCTGTTATAATTTTCAACTTACTTGAGTAGAAACAATTACTCTGACGTTCTCGTAATTTGAAGGTATCTATCGGTGCATGATGAGTGCTTTATACATCTAGGTCATAGGGGTGAAAAATTACTGTACTGTCATAGGTTGATTAGAACTGAGTGTAATTCAACCAATTGAAAATCAGATACTTTCAAAACCTTGTGATCACAAGGTTAGAGGAAATCACGCCATGGGTGAAAAGTTGAAATGTTAGATACGCATTTTTTCCAGACGCTTACAAGGTAAGGTCATTCAAAGTGAACTTTGGCTCACTTTAACTTAAATGTTTGTGAAGAAGAAAAGTACATTAGTTTTTCATGTGAAACTATGACGACAAACGAAATGTTTCATTGTAAACTAGGCTATGGCACGAAAGCATAGGTTTTAAGCTAGTCATATAGTGTTTATAACTGACATAAATTTTTATGACATACAAAAAGACAAATTGTGTAATGTTCGGTCTAGTATAAAGACCAGCAGCTCAAATTTTATATTTACATTCAAACAAAACCGTCAAAAAATATTATTGTTTATATATACATATATATATATTCAGTAGATTAAAGATGTTGGTTCATATCACATATAAAAATACTGTATGAGAATTGTCATAAAATTTTAGTGACAAAGTAAGTAAGTTTTGGTTACTGAAAGCGCTGTGAATATTCAGTGCCAAATCATAATACATTTCCGACTAAATACGCACTAATCTCATGTTCAAAACCCTTCAACTAACAGAATGGTATTTCACATAATGAATCAGCTCCGTACGACATGAAAGGTATCGTACGATCTACAAGAACTATCATATGGAATATATCCCACAACTCGAGAAATTAAACTAATGAATGAAATGAATAGATTCGACACAACAGTATCTATTTGTTTGCCTATTTCTTATGCGATTCCAGTACAGTGAAATTGTCTCTAAATACAAATATTTAGACACTTCAAATTAGGTTTTCAGATACTATAAGTTGTATGATTGATAATCTGAAATATTCAACAATTTGGTGGCAACAAGTGCTGGTTTAGCATTTTATTTTATGGGCATCGCTTTTATACAAAGTACAACTAGTGAAATAGTATAAAATCATTTGCAAGTTTGAACTATTAACCCAACTTACATATGTATCCATTTGTTTAATTTCAACTGAGTAGTTTCTCCGCTGGACTTGAATAAACTCGATTAAAATAGATAAATTTATTGTCGCCCTTGTTGTCTACACTTTTCTAAACATCTTATTATTCACGTTAAATAGGAATCAATCAATCAGATTTTACCTATTTTTTGAAGTTAGCTGTAGTCATTTGCGATTATAACCATCGTAAAATGGTCCACTTATTCCATTTTACAAACGCGATATTCTCATTTTAATTCCAAGTAAAGATTTCCATCTACATAAAATTTAAGGAAAGTGTAGTCTACGTTTAATTATTTTTGGTAATTAAGAGTTACCAACTCCCTAATTTGGTCGATTTTCAAGAAAATTGCAGCTTTATTCATGTTACTCGTAAAGTTGAGCGTATAGTATGGGACACTTGTCTGCTAATGTTTGTTGATCTTAGGCTTGATAATTACCTCGCGATCTGATCTCACCAGATGCTTCTATGGGAACTGTATGGAAAGTGTATAAACATACCGTACTAGATGGGAAAATCATGGCTAGTTCCAGCAATTTGTCGAATTCGCTATTTGGGTCCAACGTACGTGGTTTAACTGAAAATGGTGGTCTCTGTGTTACAATATATTGCGTGGTAGAATATTTTGACTCGGGTTTGACCTAATTTGATTGCGTTAGCTTTGGAAAGCCTGCTAGTAATTTAGCATAGACGCACCTAAGCTCAATCGGATAACGATAGATGGACAATATGTCAAAACATCTTTTCTAAAACATTAAGACGTCTACGAAGTTTACTGTTCACAAATCGATCGTAATGGTCCAAAAGGTCAATTTCAGTGATTAGTACAAATATCTTTACTGCGACAAAACTCCAAGTAAGCATCATATCTAAACATGAATCTCGAACTAAATGTTGTTTCCATATGTCCGCATACCAAGCTTATTTTGTTTCCCGATATCTATTGGGAATCGACTTTCTGACGTGGTACGGCATGTCATCCGTTGAGAAGGAACTAGTATAACATATCTTAGTACTTTGAGAAGATTTTCAAGATGTAGAGACTTATAATACCCATAGATCTGTGGTCATGAAGTCATTGAATATGTATTTGAATACATTGAGAGACCCGGAAATAATAAAATAGAATAAAATAACGAAAAAGAAATATACTTATTGAATATGTTCAAGTTTAAATCTCGGAGTAAGTCAAATAAAAAATCCACGAAGTGGACATATATATAAATCGTCAGTATAACGTGAAAATTCCAAGTTTCAGGTTCATTTGTTTTGGCGAAGCTTATGTACCCAATGGTATATTCGGCCTTTAATAGATATGAAAACGCAGGCGTATTCGTTATACTGTCAATTCCACTTCGAGTTATGATGATATTCGACCTATGGCTATGGCACCGGAGATAGAAGGTAAAGGTAATTACTACAACATAGGTGGGTTGTTTTTCGAAAGTGTGAACTATACTTTAATACAAAGAGATAAAACGTTTCCAACAAATTTCGGAGTACCCTGCGACATACAGTATGCTGTGATTAATATGTACAAGTTACTGATTAAATATTAAGTAGTAAAAAGGACTATTTTTCGTCATATTTAGAAAGCACCTTTTTCAGGAGCGAAAGCTTACAACTCTTGGATTTATACGACTTAATTTCTCATTGGATAACAATCTTGTTAAGTATTCAAGAACTTACTTCTCGTTGACATCATACCTTAAAAATCAATTTAACTTGCATTCACAAACTTTGTAACATTTTTATGGAGAAACAGAATATAAACGATTTTTTTGGCCATAAGGTGAACTCCAATAGTGATAGTGTAGAAAGGTGATGTGATATGAATGAGAAGTTTACATGACTTATAGTGTGTAAGAAAGGCCAGAAGTCGTTAAATGTATAAAAAGTGAGTTTTCGGCAAACTATCAATAATTCTGATCAGTGAAATATCCTTACGTAGGCATCATCAACATGAAGTACTGTCCACTTCATAAAAATCGCATAGTTCCTAAACTTTGGTATGTAAGTGGTTAACTAAATTTACCTATATACAACACACAGGGAGATATTCTAGATGGTATATCATAAACAAATATTAGCACTTTATTTACTTAATGTCCTATAAATTACGCCTCTCCCACGAGTTCATTAGCTAAATTACTTCTTAGAGAGATGATATCTAACCATCACGAATACATACCAAAACTAATTTCCAAAAAAGGTATCGTTACTTAAAGGTTTTAATATAAAACTTATCGATATTTTTTCAACTTCATTTGATTCCTTAATTTACGTAGGATTTTACTAGGTGACAAAGTCTTGTTATTAACAGCACATCAAAAGGTATGAGGTTGAATAGTATCAGATAATTGCGAACTATTGTGAGATTTATTCAAATCAAGGAGAAAGTTATAGGTTTTTCTTCTAACGGATGTATGAGACAAAAAAACAGACTGTACATTTAGCTGAATCTATGACTATACGTAGTAATTAAAGACCCAATATTCTTGACCAATGCATTTTAACAAACCTTTTTCTAATGTCCTTAATTTCTTTAGGAAGACATCATGAATCAAATAAACGTGATCATAGTTCATTCACAGACAATTAAAAAGCTCAGACAACATGCAAGAATTCCCAAAATGCGCCTGGTTATGTTTCCATTTTATCGAAACCACTTGCAACCATCAACTTCTATCTACCTTGCCACCTTCAACTAGCAGTAAACAAACTAGTGTTTTTTAACGTTTATTGGGAACTTTTTCAATTAAGAATTGAAACTTTTTATGTTTATATAATGGTATACACTAGAGAAGCTCTAAATATCCACGTTTCAACAAAGCATCGTACTTTTAGCCAAAAAGAAGAGTTTATGACAGACCTTAGATATGGGAATAAAACTGCAAGCAGAAGGCTAAATGCATACATACATATGAAAAATGAAAAGTGATAAAAATTGCAACTAAGTCTTGCATGATGCTAATAAAATAAACAATACTCCTTTGTTCGACATAATGAAACTTTAAATCTCTCATTTACGAATGATATTCACAAAGGAGGAAAGTAAGACAATAAGATCAGTAACACTAAACATTATTTGAAATACGTCGATAAAAAACAAATTTTATTACTCCCTCATTAATGTGGGATGATAATATTATTCTGGTCTTAATCAGAAGCACTGACAGAGGCATTTGTAACCTATACAACAGCTTTGTTGACAAGTTTACCAACAACAGAAAGAAAATCAGGAAAACAGAAGTAGAGGTACGCAAAGACTGTTATTTGATGTAATAATAATAATACTCCTAAGCGTTTTCAGATTTGACTATTGGGATGCAAATAATGAGAGATCGAATAGTACAAGGAGTTAAACCGGGAAAATATGTTGAATCCAGATAAAACGATCACTTTTCCATCTTTACGTACGCCATAGACCTACTTTTATGCTTAATCATAATGATGAGTAGAAGATAAACTAAGAAAAAATTTGCTTCATCAACTGAGTACATTCTGATAACATTAAAGGATTTTCACATCCATATTAAGAGTATGGATTGTTGAGCTTGTCACAATACAAATTGTTACTGTGGCTTTCCGCACCTTTATATTGTTGTTACTTGGAAATAATATGTAACTGACGCGTATTACTATTGGCTACTCAGCCTTGTACTAAGAACTTCAAATTAATTTATTGTTTTTACCCTTGAGATACAAAAAGTCCTCAAAAGCATGTCTTTTCATGGACGGTTTTCAGGTGGGAATATTGAGAAAGAGTGCCTTTTGTGGAAACAGTGTGTATTACAGGAGAATCTACAACAGTGATGAAACAGGAGTGGAAGTAAACGATATTTCATTGAAAGTCTCAATATGATTTCGAAAATGATACCATATGACTAAGTACCTACAACTGCACACAATTTGAATGATAGGATCATCGTGTCGTATGAGTTCAAAACTTTTGTTAGAATCAATAATTCATAGTTTTGATCTAGAGTACATGTTTCTGATAGTTACAATTTCTAAAGGAGAGGTGCTTTTTACATGTGTATTACAACAAAACATTCGACAAGTGAACTAGTTTGGTAAATATGACAGCTAAAAATAGTAAATTTATTCGTACATACCAATTATGAATTCTGGCAATAAAAAACATTCAAAATTTTAATTTTCGGAACGAACAACTTAACCAGATTAAACAGTCAAAACATTGTTCTTGCGGTTGCATATATCCGAGGAGTGGGAAATTTATTCGTGACTACCAATTTGTGCTATTAATTGTGCTCTTGAACTTCAAAATACCGTATTAAAAACCTACGAGCCGTTATGTTTCTATTTTAATATAACTTGGGATTATACATATACATGTGATAAATGCTTCAGAATTTTTCAGCAGAAAAATAGTACAGGGAAACACGAAAAAATTCTTGACGAAAGCAGATGACTGATTAGGGATAATTCAGTTAAAAGGTCAGTCAGTCAGTTACAACGTAGTACATCGTACGTACGTACATCATTTCATGTTGCCATACCTAATTTGCGCAGAGATGCAGTTGTCAATTCAAATTCCATTGTAGCAGATGCAGTAGAAGTATTAGGGGTAATGGAAGAGATTAGGCTTCGAAGATATTATTCAAGGAGATTCATTCGGTGAAATAAGTTTAGAAAGAGAAAGATAGAAGTGATGTAGAATTCACTATATTACAGTTTTAGAGAGCACAAAGAATGGATGCAAATGATTTTGAGCTATGTCGTTCAGTGTCTCTAACAATCGGTTACTATCATCTCGCGGACCTTAACGAGGTAGGCTGAATCTACCAATATGGCTCAGTCTACTTGTTAGTGACTTTATCGATTTGTGCCACTCAAACTTACTGTTATAAACAGCTCTTGAACGTAAATCTCCAAGTATGTTACCTGAAGAGTCAGATAAACTCGAGCTCACCATATAAAAAAAGGTAACTCATATGTGATGTATAGTCAAAGCAGGTGATCTGGGCAAAGTATCCACAAAAGTACACCAAAAGCCTTGAGAAAAATACGAGTATGAGAAATTTAATTAGTAGTACATTCACATGTAGAAGACTTATTGATCCGTTTGTTTTTCGCCAGACACTTGTATATTATGATCACTTTTTGTAGAGATGGACTAGTTCACTACAAAAGCTTATGGTTCATTAACGAGTTACACATCACTTTAGTCAATTTTGACTAACAAACGGTTGAAGTTAATGTAAATGCTCAACCACCTTGGATCCAAACATGAAAAAAATGGTTGTTTCGGTGCTTGGTCGTCATCAAACCAGTAACTGAATTCTTAGGAAACAAATGGAATATTGATGGATCTTGAGTAGTTTATGTTTTCATACTAACAGGGGATTTCTACTAGGATGTGTCCTATATTTTACCCCCAACAAACTCGTGCGTTCATATAAGCAAAAGATAAAGGATCACTTAGTATTTACTATCAAAAATTATAATTATTTGATCCGCATTTGCCCATCATCTTCGTAAGATGCATATTTATCACTTGTTGTACTTTGATATATAATGTGTTTATAGTGCAAAGTTTTTTATCTCACTTCTAAGACAATTTCCAATGCAGATTTCACCAGGTTTTATGAATAAGTAATTAAATTTAGAACAAAGCCGGGAAAGTTTTACTTGTTAGTAATCACAACGGCTAATAAGTGGTATAAAATCCCATTATTTCACCTAAAATCTCGAGTTACTTGGTAATGAATACCAGTGTTCGTGGCGGCGAAAGCAAACTAAATCAAATAACAAAATAAACCACCAGTAGTTCTATAGTAGGACCAGCTACAAGTTTATGTACTTAAATTTTAACCACACTTTAAAATTCTTACTGAGCTCACGAATCAGGTATTTTGATACTCACTGGCCAACTGTTAAAATAAGCTAAGCAGCGTTGCAGATGATATACTAATAAGTGTGCTTTCTAGGCATACTTTGTAGGCCCCAGAGTGATTACAATAATAAAAATGGAACCTCAGTGATCCTTATATACGGGTTGGGGGATGTGACTTTTCGGCTGTAAATCTACAGGCAGTAGCTCATCGAGAAATATACAGAGTTCGTAACGTATAATAAGTGAGGTCTGAGAGGAGACCTTCAAAGCCAGGTTTTTGGTTTCATAATAATCCTAGCCTGTTTTAGTATTCTACTAATAAGGCAAGCGGTGGATGAATACACACGATGAAAGTGAATGAGTGAAGCTACTGTTCTTATCAATATGTTTTTATTGTAATAAACTTTTCAGACAGGCTAGCTATCAGTGATCCTAACTAACAATTTTGATATTTCAGCGTCTAAAACTGTGTTTAAATTCCGAGATAAACAAATATCTAATTAGGTTTTATCATACCAACCTTATCGATGGTGCAGTAGTCCAGAATTAATAACACTCTCCATCAGAACCGGGTGGTAAACAATCTGAAGCAAAGGGTGAATATATCTTTGTGTTCGTTCTGTACCAGACTTAGCTATCCTAGACGGTGTTTCTCTGCCTGAAAATTACCAAGACATTTTAGACGTGGAAACATATAACGATGAATGTATAGCGGCTATGTACAAATAGTGCGCTACTAAAGGACATGTTTCAAAATATTTCAAGTTATTGTCAATTAGAAGTTTCGCTCAAAAAGCTTTCGTGTATAATGGGGAAACATACGTATAAAAAATTAACAGGAGTGAAAAGCGTATTAGTTTGATATACCGTTCTGAGTACTCGAAAAGATTGCCCTCAGTAAACTCGGGAAAGGTGTTCTGATAAATCCAGCTGGTTGTGGTTTCCAAGACGTGATTACCAGCGGAGACGAAAACTTCGATCTAAGGCAGCAAATAGATCAAAAAAATACACAGGTCTTTGATGTTGGTACTGACCTTATCAGTTTTACTGGAGACAATCTAGCTGATGGCGCTCCGTCACGTATCAGCACCAGATGATCGTCTTGTTTGCCATGCTGCACATCTCCTAACACAAAGTGGCGGACTCATGTAACTCACCCCTTCATATTTAAACCATAAATAAAATATATACTATCGATCCTCCTGATTCTTGACTTCCGATTTGACCTGGCTTTGGGTACTCTCAATCTGAACGTTGTTACGGTCGAAATATGTAATCCGTGACATCTCTAGGTTCAAAGACAAGCTAATACACAACTAGATTTCGCCACACAATTAAAAATAACTAGGAACATTTTCAAATACAACACTAGTTCATAGGTTAATAATGTCGGCAGTTACGTTGACAATTTTGCGCAATTTTTCGAGGATCACCTACAGGGACATGCCGGTGATCCCTTGGTAAGATGCTCACCTTGGGATGGTTTGACATGCTTAATATGTTGTACGCCGTGATTAGATCACCCCCGATTCTCCTGCAGCTCAGGGAGAATAATCGCAATTTCTGGAATCTATCTTTGTATACTTAATTCTTAAACCCTATCACCCATTTCGTTGCTCGTCTCTGCACTCGATCCAGATTTATGTCTGTTTCAAAGAGTGTGGCTTCAACGATGTTTTGAAACTAAATATGTGCGTATGTATGTCTTAAACAAGGTTGTTAATAATTCGAGAGTGACTGCATCAAGTCCTCTTTACGTAAAAGGGTGCGTTAGTCTTGGATTTGTCCCCTATATAGTTCAAACTGGTGTCTAGGCTTTGAATGGTTGCCAGATGGATATCTCGCCGTGAGGATAACCTGAGTTGCGGACTTGCATTGAGGGTGCAAGTTTTCTGCCACACATGGAGCAGAATGTTCATAACGTGACATTTCGACTGTGTAAGGTTTAAACGGTTTTCCACCGCTCATTCCTCAACTGATTTAAGGTCCTTTTGAAGCTCAACTGAATCTTCTGGGTTTGTAGTGGACCTCCAGATCTTTGCATCATCTGGGCAGATCAATGCAGTTGTAATGATTTCGTCATGTGTCGAAAGCTATTGCAAAGTCATAAAAGATAATGTGAACCAGTATTTTTTTGGTCCCAGCAAGTTATTCAGCTGTCCCATGTTACGATAAGATTGGATGACCTACCTTTTCGAAATCCGTGTTGAGTTACGTGGAGGATTTTTTTATTTATGTACTTCCTCATTTATTCGTTCACCAACCATTTCATTATCTTCGGTAGTATTCGCAGTAATACGACTGGTCTGTAACAAGCTGGGTCCTTCCTATCTCCTCCTTTGGAAAATGGAGGGAAAATAGCTTGTTTAAATTCAGCTGGAATTCTGTGCGATTCCAGTGAATGCGTAAAGAAGTCACATATAGATTAACTGGGGGCTTTTACACACCGTTTCAAGACTATGAGGAAAATGGTGTCACTTCCCAGTGACTTTCCTGTTTTTAAGGATTTCCGTTTTCCTAATACGAAGTCAGGAGTAAGTCGTACAGTCCCTAGGCCGTCAGCCGGCATTAGATAGGTGGGTACTTGGTTTCACTGATTTGTGAATTTGGTGCTAAAGATCTGTGTTGGTGTTATGCTCAGAGAGTGATATGCTTGCCAGTTCACCTTAGTCGGTAAACGAGAGCGAGACAATGATCCAGTGACACAACAGGCTACTCTAATCCGTTGCCTCATCTAACTGAAGAAGAAGTCTTTGTATGACTTAGAAAGTATATTCTTCGCCACCTTTGCCATCTGGACCTTCAAGGGCACATACAACCTGGTTCGTGGGTTATTTTTTATTCATGAACCTAAACAGACACTTTAGGATTGCCTGTATTTTCGCAGCTAGCTTCATTTTGAAGTGCCTACTACCACATCGAACCTTGGCACTGCATCTTCTTCTTAGTTCCGAGTAAGAACTACGATCGGAATCCTTCAGAGAAACCGTCTGCTTGTTCCAGGCTCTTCTTTTCGCCTGTATCAAGCGCTTAACACGATATCTCCTCTTTCCCGGTATGTGGTGTGCCTGAGGTACATTCTTTAGGACAACATTCTGGATGAGGTCTCTCACTGCTTGCCAATCATCATCAACTTTTACCCCCCATCCTTCACGTAGCCTCAGGGTATACAGAAGATACTGTCGTATGCATGTTTATTTTGCTCTAGTGTGGCAATAGTATGGTTAGTTATAGTCTTGCGGAAGTTTTTCGTCAATGACCATCTTAAACATGACTTTGCTATGGTCACCTCTTCCTAGTGGTGTCTAGACATGGACATCCTCCATCAGGAGCTAACCATTTGTTCACATATAATTAGAGTTTGAGGATTTTCCATCCTCAATCCATCTAATGGCACTGCATTTATGCTCAGTCAGTGTAGAACATTTAGTTTCCGCGCAAAGTTGTCTCTGGAACCGACCAGTGGGAGTCGTGCCCTGAGTGCTATTATTTAGAGATGGAGCGTTGAAATCTCCAGCTAAGAGATTCGATCAGACCCAAGGAGTCTCAGTTGCTTTATTGCTTAAGCCAGCTTATGTTTCTGGGCCTTAGTACTCGAGGAAGGCTGGTAAATCCCTTTAATTAAGCATTTTGAAGCAGCACTAGCATGAGGCTTTAATATTGGTTAGTTGGATGGCGTGAAGTTGTTCGGCTTTGAAAAAGCTGTTAATAAGTATAGCCACTCTGCTTCCCGTCTGATGTACCGTACTACGTCGGAGGAGTGTTGTACCTTGCAAGCTCACTTCATCGTCTGCATTGTCGGATAATCAGTTAGGATTATGATCTTCATTTGCGGGCAAATATTTCTGATTTCTAACAACTCACCTCTTAGTCCCCTTATGTTTCTATAGAGGATTTTTTGTGGCCTGTTTCAACATCTGGCGCATCTTTGCAGCTACAGCGACTGTTCTGGAGACTGGTCTATGCAGACATTTTGCCTGTGTTGTCTATTCAGTCGATGAGACCATCATCTTTGTGTCTTGTGCTGTGAGTTGTTGATCTAGGCCACCTGTCATCGCTTTAGCATCCTTATTGTTGTCTCACAGATCTATTGTGACTATTGCAACATTTAATGTGACGAGAGATGTCGTTCTTCATGTTGTGCTAAGCCTCAAGAGCATCAGTTAGGTCTTCCCGATTTCTAAAGTCCACAGCCATCAGAAGTGGAGACTTAATGGTCGTGTGTGACGCACGAGGCGGCTAAGAATGACTAATTGGCATGGTGATGTGAAGGGCCATGCTGCTTGTTGGCCATCATTCAATCACTAGCAAGCTCGGGCACACAATGAACTACAACACTGGTCTGCTATCGGGTGCCTTGTGATGTCGTGGTAGCTACTAGTAATAATCACTTTTTATCATGATTGATTCGAATCGAAGAGGAAAGTTTGACCAACGGTCTCTGAGATGTAAAGGGGATTTTATCGGCAACTTTTGCCGTGTCTAAGGTTGCTTTCAACGTTGGGGTTTTCCTTAAGCGAATTCCTGGCTCTTGAACAGATGACATGGTTTGGTTGGGGTACTCTTTATTTCAATAATTGTGCAGTGCTTGTCCTACTGTTGTTTATCAGAGGCAGCTGTACTTTCCAGTAAGCAGCCCTGCGACATTAGAACATCATATGAAATTAGTGAATTTTGTCTAGCGACCCTGTTCATGGTTTGCAGAGGTTTTAGAGCTGTAGTGTTGCCAGTTTCCTTGATCGCACGCACTCACTCCCCCGTACTACTAACAGATACTGAGGAGTATGCAACATCCGACAGTTTCGTCGGTGTATTGGTTCGGGTTGTTGTTGTTTTTATCGCCTATTCGGTTAACTTTGTGCTGGGCCAATTTTGTCTACTTGGGGGATCCGTGGTTTCATTTTAGGTGGTGCTTGTGACCATGTTGATGCTAATTTTTTGTCTCAGTGATTCTGAAGTGTGAACAAATAAACCATAACCACGGACAGAGGTGACTGAGCATGAACTTGTAGTCGTGTACTTTTACGAGGAAAACAAAACTGCTGAAATATAAACATTTATTATTGTACTCAATTCTGACAGTAATTGTTTTGAGCAATTATGTTTTCTTCATATCAATATCACGTATCAATTTTGGAGCGCGCTTGATAATCAGAACTAAATGTTGGTAGCATAAGGTTGCAAAAAGTTTTGGACGACAAAGTGAGGTCAAAGCAAAAACCATAAGATTTTCGAATTTGAAAACAGTTTGCTTTCCTAAACCCCGAAAAGACTAACGCAAATACTGGATTTAACTAGGGACTACAGTTAACTCGTAGACAAACAAGAGAAACTGCCGAAAATGAATGTTTTTAGAGCCGAAGAGCCCAGGTGGACGGACCGGTTTCGAGAGAACTTATGCAACCATTGTTTCCTGAAGAATTAGTAAACTCATGAACACGCCTATTTAAAGTGTCGATTTCAGGACACTGATGGTTCTTAAACGAAAAATAAGTGATACTTACCTATGTTAGGGTGCTTTAGAAGCCTACATCTCCTGATCTAGTGTTCCAATTTTTGCGTGTCTGTAGCCAAGAAATTACTTGTGAGTTGGATCCTGATGAAAATGTCATGTTTCATTAAGATAAAGTACATAATTAATCCTACACATGGATAAGTATTTTAAACTGTTGGTTAAATAACCTAGGTCTAAAGTGAGGACGATCTTAAATAGTGTCAGTAGGTTCTTTCCAATAACCTACGACTTTGTGTACACGTATGGCAATCGTGAGATGATGCTACTAACAGATCGATTGATATTTACTTCTTAAGAGAGGTAAAACGCTAAACTGAGCATGTTATAAACACTGTAGACAAATAGCGTTTTTCGTATCAATGATTGAAAGGCATTATAATTGTGTGATTTATCTGCTTTCTGTTTCTTTATTCATTTGTGTATCGGTATTTGTCATTCCACAGCAAGTAATTAAAATATACTCCACCATACACTAGATCGTGGTTACTACATGCACATCACACATTGAGCGTGTTGTAGGTAAATATTTTAGTCCATTTTTTACGCTCGTTTAGTCTTTTAGAATTATCAAAAAGTCAAACAACAGTCCTTCGTACAGTTGTCTATGCCATTTGTTTTAGCCAGTAATGACATCGCTTGCCATGGTCGTTAGATCAGTACTACAGATTCCACATGCCCATTTGGGATAAGTCTTGTTATGATTGTTTTCCGAAATTGCCACCCGTCAATGGCGGAAACCCAATTGTCAGAACCTATGGTGAATCTGGAAACTGAAATGCACTTGTTAGCACCAATCTACTAACTCTATGTATTGGTTGGCTCTTGCTTATTGGAAAATATGATAGAAATGAAATACTCTGTCATCTCTAAGCAAATGAAATCGTGACAACGCATCACCAGCTTTGAAATCTAGATGATAATCAGAAGCCATGCCTAGACAGGCTAATTCATCGATCGCTCAAGGGGAATATCCAGTTTTCAAAACTAGAATGTAGTATTTGCAAACAGGTTACTTGCGTATAAGTTACTGGATCCACGCAAAGTTGCTTGCTGGGACATACAGAGATAACGTTACAGAATTAATGGTCCCACAAGTTATATTATTGTGTAGTATTCATTTAGTTTTATTATTATCCTACTTCGAAAGCTAAGACTCGTATGCTCCCCCCATCATTTGTCTCAGATTATTCTTTTAATCTATTAAGTAACACACAGAAATTGCATTGTTAACAGATTTTACACCGTTACTACAAGTACGACTGGCAGAAGTTTTTTTCAGAGGTCAGTAATGAGTCGAAAAATCTAGCAACTGAATTACGAGAAAATTCAAGACAACGCTGGATGTAAATGGATTTCTACCGTGGCAGTTCAAATAGTTTCCAGTAAGTGCAATTTGTACGCGTATCTCCCAGTCCAAGGTCCAAAAAACGTAACAATTCTAGGAGAAAACGGTCTGTATTATATTAAAAGATGGAAATACAAAGCAATACCTGGAATTGATGCACCTTCCAGGTTACAATTACTCCGAAGAGTATCCAAGACAAAGATGAATAAGTGACGTTAAGTCCAACCGCCACTGTATCAATCCAAATATGGCTGTAGCCATATTAAAGATCAAATTTAAACAACATATATACAGTTCAGAAGCAAACACAAAAACTTCAATATAAGTACAAAATATAGAAATAATAACAATATACAATGATAAAATTTCAAATTGGAATCAAATAAAATACCAAAAATGTCAACAGAAAGAGTCCGTCCTGTCATAGCAAAAATATGTAAACATGGAGGGATTTTCCAAAAAACAAAACATTCAAGAAGGATTCTACAACGGCCCGAAAAATCCCTCCATGCAAAAAGAGCAAGCGTTAATGGCACTTCTATTTAGGGTTCCCACTCATCCCCTAATCCACACCAGAAGAACGTGTAGGACTTACAGCAGTACGCCTACCCGCCCTCCAACATGGATATGACCTATCAAGCTAACTAGGTACCTATACCTTCCCATCAGGCCCTTGATTCCCCTATCTATCGTAGCATGACCTAACGGTAGTATAAACCTTACCCAATTAACCCACACGAATATGTACAACACGTCGTAAAACTGGTCATATCCTATCCGGGAACTACATTCCATATCATGGGGATGAGTCGTCATTCCACCACCACTTGCTCCGATCAGCAGATACAATGAAGTCTGTGATGCTGACTTATCAACAGAAGTCCTTGATCCATAGATAATATGCAAGGGTGGGATCTCCAATTTTGATATTTACTCGTCTCCCGAAGACTTTAAGTAGCATAACATGGGACCAATATTTATCTCTCCATCTCCTGATACAGAGGAGGTTTGATCAGCATTCGTCATCGCCGGTAACTCATTTGTCACATCAGTGACATCCAGATTATTATCAACGTCATCATGATTCCGTTCTGTCAGACAAGTCGCGTCGATTCGGTCTGCACTAGCATCCGTAGAGTGAGACTCTTCCATTGTTGTATAACTCATCTCGCTACATGGAGGAACAGCATTAGTGTCACAATCCAAAACCGATAAACTCACTTGTTGTTCTTCATGTTCCGTTTCAGAGACACATGACGTATGCACATCAATAGCATCGTCATCATGCAACACTGTAGACTGACTGTTACCATCAGACGCTTCCTTCTCATCATTACTTGACTGACAGTCAACCGAAGTAGGAACACTTACAGCTACACAACCTTGTGTATCCTCAATCAACTTAACATTCGTGACAAGGTCCGATGGCGTCAAAACACTAGAAGGTTCGTTCGATGAAGTTGATCGACTAATCACTATAGGTGGACTGCTGACACCTCCTGTCTCCTTATTATCGCTGTCACTAGTAAGATTCTGATGACTACTATTTCCATTGCTAGTCATAGCATCCGAAAGAGAATGATGTTTAGGCTTCTTAATAATAGTAGCATCATGTTGTTTCCTAGGCTTATTAGCCTTTACAGTACCGCCATCACTTGTCCTAGAATCTATTCTAGGTCCCGTTATATAATTTACCCTAAGTGAAGGGTTCCGAACATAGGCTTTATTCCGTCCAGACAATCCTGCCTGGGCCTTATTCATATTTACTGAACTCATTAACCTCTGTTTACTCGAATCCATATAACCGTTCCAGGCTTTTCGAGCAGTTAAGAGGCTTTTATCATCACACACTTCGGATCCATCTTGATGCCTACACTTTTCACCTTTTTATTTCCTTTCCATACTTAAAAAAGCCATCTTATCTGTTACACAAACCGGCTTCTTACTGGGATACGCATCAAGAGGGTTTACATCATCACGGTCACATACTCGGCCTTCAACAGCCTTCAACCCGATATAATTGACAACTCTCTTATATTCCGGGCGTGAGTTAGGTAGAAACGAAGAATCCTCATGTCTCGCACGCAGACCACTAGTAGCTTCCGTATTATGTCCTGTTTTAGCCCGATAAGCTAATCTTCCGAACCTACTACTAGCTATCTTAGCACGAGACATAATAAATTCCGTCAACTCATTGAAATTAGGCTCTCTCTCCTCTTCGTGCCACTTGATTCCCAGCTCTGCCCACTGGGCTTGCATTCGATGAGGTAAGAGCCTGACTATTCGTTCTAAAGTAACGAGGGAATGAAGTTCCGTTGTACAATTTAGCTGTTCTAAGGTTAAAGCAGCATTCTGCATTTTAATAGCCAAATTCGTCAACTCTTCAGGATCATTAAAATCTGCATTCCCGGTTCTAAATAAGTCCTCCAAGGTTTCCCGGGCTATTACATGCGACTGTCCAAAGAGCTGTTTTAAGATGGCCTTAGCTCTCTTATATCCCGCTTGTGGATCCATTATAATACAACCTTCAATCGCATTTTTTGCCCTTCCTTTACAATAATGAATTAAGTATAATAAACGCACTTGGTCATCTTTTACTCTTGGTTCTATAAACGTTTCAATTTGGCGCATAAATTTAAAGTAGTCGCGAGACTTTCCATCAAAAAATGAAAGTTCGACCTTAGGTAGTTCTAAACCTACTATCGGTGTCCTAAGTATCTGATCCGTCTCTGGTACCTTAGAACTCTCACTTAAGCCTTGTTCCTTAATGCCTGCCAAAGGTGACTTACAATAATAAGTATCAGACATAACATCAGTGTTATCGGAGTGGTTACCCATTAAAAAAGTATCAATAACGACTTGCTTAGCGTTTCGCGGTCCTTCAAGCTCTTCCACCCTCCTCGTGTTTGTTTTCTTGTGGTGGATCATTTTTAAGTGAAGTTCAACGGAAGATAAATAACAAATACAATATATAGGAATTCCACAAGTAATGAATATCCAAAATCAGAAAATCGTCTTCCAAAATACAGTTCGAATACAAAAATACGATAAGTAATCCAAGATTCTTCTTTCAAGAAAGTTAGTGTTATAAACGATTAAATTTCCAAATGTTTCTTTATTCTTCTTAATAATCCGACTGTAATTGGTCTTCCAATCAAAGTCGAGCCACAATTCCAGACTGTAAATGGATTTCTACCGTGGCAGTTCAAATAGTTTCCAGTAAGTGCAATTTGTACGCGTATCTCCCAGTCCAAGGTCCAAAAAACGTAACAATTCTAGGAGAAAACGGTCTGTATTATATTAAAAGATGGAAATACAAAGCAATACCTGGAATTGATGCACCTTCCAGGTTACAATTACTCCGAAGAGTATCCAAGACAAAGATGAATAAGTGACGTTAAGTCCAACCGCCACTGTATCAATCCAAATATGGCTGTAGCCATACTAAAGATCAAATTTAAACAACATATATACAGTTCAGAAGCAAACACAAAAACTTTAATATAAGTACAAAATATAGAAATAATAACAATATACAATGATAAAATCTCAAATTGGAATCAAATAAAATACCAAAAATGTCAACAGAAAGAGTCCGTCCTGTCATAACAAAAATATGTAAACATGGAGGGATTTTCCAAAAAACAAAACATTCAAGAAGGATTCTACGCTGGAAAAGGAACATCTGAATACTGTCTACAAAACTGATAGCTCAACACAGACATCAATTGTTAGTCTTCAACTAAGTATCCTGAATCACATATATTTTCTAATTCCTACTCTTTGTTAGACTAGTCAGCCAAGAAGAAATTGGAGATGATTACAAACTGGAGACCTAACTGAGGCTTTTTAGCCCCAAAATACAGTTGGCCCCAACTAACAGCCCTCAGGTGTTGAAAACAGAACCACGGTCCCACTCATAGAACACAACTTACATGCAAAAACTTGCAGAGACCAGCTTTTATAAAAATGGCCAGCCTAGTTTGTACAAGAAATTGTCTAAGTCCCTGAAAACGGATGTTTCTCTCCAGAAGTGATAAGACAAATTATCATTTGCCTTCACGGGAACAACAGATGTTTTCAAGGGTAAATTAGGAGAGACAGAAAATGTGCGCTTTCATTTGAATCTGAAGATGTTAGTACTGAAACCTGAATTATAGTGCCTGTTCTAGTCGAGGTTGATTGTGGGCACCACTACAAACCCAGTACGTTCTGGTCTTAACGCGTTCTTCTGTAGTAAACCAAAACAGGGAAGAAGAGATAATCTAGACGAAGCGTTTCATTTGCTGGTGATTTCCCGGTATCAAAAGCATACCGAAATCGTGCTAGAGAAAATGGGTGAAGTTACAGAGCGTCAAAAACAAGATGGCAACAAAGCAAGCGGGAAGTTTGAGCTGAGAAGTATAAATAAAGAAGAATTTCAGTTAAACAATCAATGGTACAATTGGTTATAATAATGAATGTTTCTATTCAACCTGTTGCATTTTCTTCGTAAAAGTAGAGTCCCTACAGAATCTTCCCTGGAATGATCGACGACGAAGAGTGAGTAAAGCAAGAGGCATTTCTAATCGGATGAGGTGCCCAGTAGAGGAGGTGGTTTAGCTGTAAATATTAAAGGCTATTTGAAAGCCATAACAGAACATAGTTCGGGATTAACCGAGGTGACAGGATTGTGCAAAAGTTGCTTAAATATGAGTGCGAAAAAGAGATTGACTTAAGAAATATATCCCCTATATCAGGTGCTTGAGCCCAAAACAGGACAAAAACGCTTCGTACATTAGCTAAAGTTAGGTAGACAACATGATCATGAGAAAAAATCTTCAGAGCACCCATGGCCAGGGGGGTTGGTGGAGGTTACCACTAGATGACCACTAGGAGGTATTGAGGAGTTTTATTAACAATCCCAGAAAGAACACAGCTAGGAATAAAACGCTTTTTAAGGACTAAAAGCCAGCCAGTCATATACAAACTATGTTTTCCTGGAATCTGATTTTGCCATCGATTTTTATTTTAAACATGATTATGGGAATGAGCAAACTTAAAATTAATGTTTTACTTAAGATGTCAGTTTTCGATTTTTACCATAATGGTCGATTTTCTGACATATTAGACACTTCCTCTTCTTCCTTTTTCCTCCCATATAACCCTTACTTTTGCTCTTCGACATTTTCGAATCAATTAGGACTGTAAAAAGACTACTTCTAAACCTCCTTATAGCATCCAACACAATGTCACTGCTGCACTTACTATTAAACTAAAACAGATGAGGTTCATAGAACTATTTATTACCTGGCAAAATGGATACAAACGGGAGCAATCTTTCTGCAACAAGGTTTTTGGACTGAGATTAAACCACGGTGTCGTTGTGTGCTGTAATAGGAGGAGCTGTAGGATTAGGTAAATCAGTATGACCAATAGTCCTGTTAGTTTTCACCAAACTGGAAAACCTATTGTTTTTCATATTTATCATCAACCATCCATAAAACCTTAGTTCATCCGTCCTTATCTGGATGGAACAGTCATATAAAAATATGATGGCTATAGCTAGAAGTGGGGAGACACCAGGACTACTTGATATTCGACCTCCCGAAGTGTTAGACAATCCTACTGAAGCCTACTTAAAAGCACCTGACCGATCATTTACTTTCTGTAACCTCAGCCGTGAGCAAGTTACTTATATCACTTCAAAACTACAACATAGTTCCTGAGTACAATTGATAACTTCATCTCCGAAAGTGGCTTATGTATCCTGCTGAACATCAGTGAGATTACCAATGAATTATACTATGAAGCTCTGTTATCTATTAAAGTGACCGTTAAAATAAGGAAAATCTTTGAACTATTATTTTTCTGATGTATATATTCTAATTTCGCTCAAGTTTGTATTTATTAATAAGATGATATTTGGTTGTCAAACATACCTGAGATATTTTACTGTTTTTAATTAAAGATTTCTCAACAAAAACATAAAATCTTGTGTTGCACTTACTGAAATACGTTGACTTTTCATAATCGCATTATTTTCACTGCAAGTATATGAACAATACAAATTGATCTTTAGTGATTTTGATCTGCTTTTAATTGTGACTTTCATAGAGTCATTCTGAATTATTATTGTCTAAACAAATGTTCTCCTATCAAATCTTAACATATCAGTAATTTTTCGTAAACATACACATTCAATAATTGTTTCGGTTTTCTTTCGTCTTTCTTTACAGTCAACTTAATATTCTTCCTGACATTACAGTACCTGTTTAATTATAGTGAATGTCAAATTCATGGAATTCTGATGAAATTCGAATTGTTTTGTTCACAACACGTTTATATGAAAAAACTGTTTGTGAATAGTGATAAAAGTAATGGTAATAATAGCCTTAATTATAAGATTAACTGAATACTAGCGACAACTATCAGTGATATTTTACCAGAGGTTACTCTAGATTCTAATTAGTCCTGAACTATTCCCATCTCTATGCAAGTTCTTAATTTCTAAATCTACAGCATTGTTGCATCTTTCTCTTCAAAGATAGATATCAGCCAGAATGACCAGTTACAGAGACTAGCAAGAAGTTGGACCGTAGGTTAAGATGATACAACTGTTTGATCTGACTTCAGCACACGAGATTGCACTCGCAATGCCATAGGCGTATGAGATGGGATCTGAAAATGGTGTACAGCACGAAGTAATCCAGGTCATCTCAATTGAAGCATTTGATCTGAATCCTGATATTGGATTACGTGATATCAGGGAATACTCGATAATTGTGTGTAGATGCACGGTTTATCTTCCTTCTCCTGGAACATTGGCTAGCAATATGAACTCACTCATAATTCGGCATTACAACAATGAGCATGTCTGCATCATCTCCATAATTTCATTTAATATTATTATTAGTCGTAGTAGTAACACCCTATACCAACTTATCGCTTATTCTATCCTTTCATTTGCTAGTATTTTTTTTTCACGGTTGCTTACTTACTTACTTACTTACTTCCTCAGTTGGTTAATCAATTAATCTCTCTCCAAACTGCATTTTAAAGTTCACATGTAGATCAGAACACAGACAGTTAAAAAACCGTCAAAGAAGTTGCAGCTACAATGACAGTGAGCTGAAATCATCATGAATAATTGTTAGGCATAGTCCTTGATTAAATGGCGCAAAAATGCCATCTATTAAATTCGATAGTACATACACAATTGATGACTACATGAAGATATAATTAACTGTATTGACAAAAACTTCAAATTATATGGTGACTTGTGAGCTCGTAAAAGATGCATTTCCTCTTTTAGAAACTTTAAGGAAAATGAAACCTAAAGGATTTTGTGGTTATGATATTTAAGTATTTGATTGTTAACTTTATTGGTTCATAGAAAATTAAACTCCTATACACTTATGAAAGTTATCTTCTATAACTGTTTTGTTCCGTGAACTGAGTTTGGTCGTTCGGTGAAATTATCTGAAAATTTCTTTTCAGTACCTTTAAAATACAGTGGTGTCTCTGGAATGGAAAAAATTGCCAACAGATTTTAGTGACCTTTCTATCTGTAGATGAGATAGTGTCAACGTGGTATATTCATCTCCTTATATTTGATGTATAGATCTACTCAAAATCAAAATTTCTAATATGGTGCACCTCAAGTTATTTAGTTCCTTACAGACACTACCTAATATGTTCATCTAAGAATCTAAGCACATAAACATTTATGTAGAGGTTTGAGACATTCTGTTGATAAAGTAATTTTTAGCGTGTATACAGTTTTAAGATGATTAGAAGTATGTGAATCAAGAACTAAGCGATGAGCACAAACGAATGTATTGTATTTAGAATTCGAAATCAAGCATTCAACAACAACAACAACAAGAAGTCACTAGTTCATTCAAACACTACAAGTTTTCTTGAAATAACTTTAGTCTCAATCTGTGTAACTATATGGTTTTGTGCTGGTACTTATTAGTTGTTTTCTTGTCATATCTTCAAGTTGGCTGATAGTGAATTTGGTAATTTAGAAAAGTCTTTCTTTAAGTTAGGTTGTTCATAACTAAAAACCATTTTTCCGCTGGTCGCTTATTACATGGAGCACTATAATTAGAAAAACTGTCTTAGGCCTTTTGAAATGTTTTGAGTTACGAGTCATTTTGATTCTTTTATTTTTTTATTTTTAGTCCACAGGGGTTTATTTCACCGGATTTAAAATTACAAGATTGTTCTTGTAATTCCTGTATTCTTATATGCAATTTAAATTCGATACATGGAAATTAAGTATCAGTTTGTTTGAGGTTTTCAGATAGCTTTAAGTTAGGAAAAATGCTATCCGGATTCGAGATCAATGATCCGACCGCCATTGTCTTCATCAAGTTAGAGTGTTGTGTAAATTTAGGGTATTGTATTTCTGATCTCATGCTGCAGCATGATAGTTAATTTTTATTCATGAACTAGGTTGAATAAATCATTCTAACGATCTAGGTTTTATTGATTGCATAGTGCTAGGCTATTTTTAGACTACTGCATTGTCTAATTGTTAGTTTATACGCTCAACATTATTATCTACACTCAAACAGTTCAACAGATGTAATGTTGAGAGTGTTTTGATTTGACTAAAATGAAATACATTTATCTAGCTGTGATTATTTTACCATTTAGTTTCCTTAATCATTTCATACAGACTTCCTTAACAACGGCCACTGACAATCAATTTTGTGTATTTTAAAAACAGCTATTTGATATTATATCTCAGATTGTGCCTAGGTTGTAGCTCAGAGATCTCTCTACTGATTCCTCCATACGTCAGCCTTTTATTGATACCATATGTGATATTTTTAGTGAGTTTCATTAATTTTAATTAACTGGAATTGAAACTACACTAGTTATAGTCTAGATTCGCAAAACACTTTTGAAAATATTTTTGTAAATCCCACTTTCATAAAAGTATAACGAAGCGTAAATCGGTGACTAAAATGAGTTTTTGGTTTTTTTTGTTCATAGAAACATTCACCTATGTCTTTGAAATCTTATCAGATTTATATTTTCTAAAAGTGATATAAATATGCGGCTTTTTGATAGTGAACTACAAAGTAGTTGCTCACTAGATTGGTTTACAGACGTCTATTAGTTGTTCATCTATTCACTTTCAGTTGTTAACTGACAATAATTGATGACATTCAATTATATTGTTTTCTTCAAAGGTTAGGTAGCCTTAACATCGATGTTTTCCAGTACTGTACTGCTGTACTTATTTTCACACTGATATCGTTGGTTTCATTGTCATGCATGGGACGTGAATTGCTTCTCCTGAAATTAAAAGTTGTAATTCATTGAGTTCATTTGCGATGGGTAATTATATTGGACTAACAGCTTCTTAATTGTTCTCCAATAACTTAAATACGCTGCATCGCTCTTATAATAGTTTGGTTAAGTTAAAGTAATTTAATCTTAATAACGTTCATACTAAATAGAAAATTATCCGTAAATTGCATGTCTATTTTTAAACAAGTTGTTTGGCATGTTTTATCTTGCATCAAAGTAAAAATGACAATATACATAAGATTTAACGTGATAGATGCACAGTAATAGTTAGATCCTATTTGTTAGGCTTAACTATTTGTTCACGTAAGAAACAGTCGGTAGAACGAAATCATATAGAACAAGTAAGTTTCCGATTGAGGAGAATGAGATGCATTTTCATAAAATCAATTTCTAAGCTTAGGCCAATCAGAAAACAATTCGAAGCCCTCTATGTACATGTAAAAATGTATTAATAATTGCATAAGGTAACGGAAATGAATAGAAAAAATAATAATAATTAATTTCACAACCAGACAATCACAGGAAAATAAAACATTGTTTTATCCACCGACAAGATGAACAAGGATGTTAACAAGCTTTTCCGATTGTTTATTTGAAATGTTGTTTTAAAACGAAAGATAACAAAATGCACAGCCTACAATTGGATAACAACCTACAAATTAATTCATTCAGATGAATAAATGTTTAGTAGTTCGTCTCAAGACAGAGTATCGTCATGTCTATCCAGAATCTATTATCACAATTATTAGTTGTTAAGTAGACTGTTTAAATTTCAAAGAAAAAAAAGCGTTTATACAGTATTAAAGAAGCTTATTGATTCATTAAAATTGTAAAAAAAGTAAGCAGCCCGCGAAAAACATTTTTCCTTTCGATGATATCATTCTCTGGAGTTGTACAATCGTATTCATAGGTAATGGTTTTATAAAATGATCAGTGATGATCAATCTTATTTAGATGAAAGACAATGGAGATAAGTTGGTGTTGTGTAATCTTTTCAAGATTATCAGAAGGTTACAAGTATTGAATATACTAGTAATGATTATTTATAAATGAAACTCTTGGGTACATGAAGGTAACATATATATATATATATATATATATATATATATATATATACATTCGAAATAGGAAATTTAGTTGACATCGTCACAGTTGGTAGAAAGCTATGGTAGAACTCTGAGTAATAGTGTAGAGGATTTAATATGAACTAGAATTCAGTAAGACAAGAAAAAAGTAGCTTTCCCTTCCATTAGTAGTGTAAAAAAATTAACTGGATGATGTTTCATTTCTTCCGAATCAAATAAAAGCTGTGCAAAATAATTCTGTGTCTTCTTTATCCAAAAACATTTTTATTTCTAAAATCTATTTTTTTTTTACAAAGAACCCATTTGGTAGTTAAATCAGTCAAAAAATATTCAAGCATAAAACTGAGAGTTTCGTTATAAATAACCATTGCCCTAACATGGGCATCACCTTACCAAATGCTGAAGTTTAGTTCGGGCAAAGTGCATAATTTACAATGTGCTATTAACCCGTGTAGTTTTTATACGACCATAATGTCGGTAACGAATACTATGCATCAGGTACTTCGCATTTGTGGTAAACATCGAAATAACTGAATGAATAGTCTTTTATTTGACTTTCCTTCTCTAAACCAAACATTTTCAAACAACAAGAAAATTGTGTATCGTAGGAAGATAAGATAAGTAAATAAATAAATTTTATTCTGGAAATAATCGAAGAATACGTGCTAATTTACGGGGATAATCTGTTCGATACAGAAAACACTGTTACATGCAAAAGAAAAAATATATAAGTTTAAATTATTTGGTTAGATGTAGTCTAGAATTAATTATAACAGGGCATTTTACCCATAATTTTTATTCGTGTTATGAAGTAGTTAGGAGCTATTATTTTATTAGTGGGGAGTCTGAGACATGGCTTAGCGAGGAGAGATGTTTTCGTTACTGAAGACTGTCGGTAGTTATCAAAGAAAGAGAAAAGCGAAGACCCACAACAACAATTAAAGTGACCGGGTTGTTCACCAAATCCATTCTAAGCTGTATGTTGACCAACTGACTTAAATAGATTTTACTCGATACTAAACAAATTAATCAGGGATGGTACGGGGACAAGATATCTGCAAGAAGAAAAGTTTGGTAAGTATTCTGAGTAATAATAACTATAAGACATTTAGGATACAGTCACAGGTCCAAGCAATGTTTAAGGGAGTTTCAAATGAGAGATAACCATCAGAATATCTATTTTTTATTTTCAGTAAAGTGTTTTATAGTCTAGAAAATTTACTTGTAAAGTAATTCATAGTGATAGGATTTATAGCAACGTGGTTTCAGCTCTGATAGACAGTTAGGAATGCTAAAACTAGGTGTTTTCGCCTAGTGAATAGCACCAGTAGATGTTTATTCATTATTTTTAAGACATAGTTTGGATTGTCGTCTCTGTAAGGTATTGAGTTTAAGCCTAAACATCTGAAATCTTAGTTGACGATACAATCATTTTCAAGAATTATATCGTAATAAATATATCCAATTTACGGAGTTACGTTTCTTAAATAAGCTCAAATTATCTGATCTCACCAGTCAATACAGCTTTTAATTCGAAAACTTCACAGAAACACGTCTGAAAATTTTACTAGATATTTATTATTTAGAGGATCGGCTCGAATATTTCTGTCAAACTTCACTCTGATGATTTAGTACAAACCAGATCATTTGTCTTATTCAGATAATGGTTATTAAGAACAGGACTAGGCTGCTAATAACATATAATCAGGTGATCATGTGAAAGAGTAAAAAAAAATCCCTACAACTATGTAAATACAAGACGTGTAAACCTTTTTTTTGATGATTTGTTTAGATGGAATCACCAATTGAACAGATGAATCTGATAAGCATTTCACATTAATTTTACCGCAGTATTTTCCATGATGAATAGTACGATTGTTTCATAAAGTAATTGTAGTAGATCAATTTTAAAAAGGCTTGCTACTTTTTTTGGTGAGTATTTTTGCTGATTAAGAAAAGTTAGTTAATTTGATACAGACTGAAAATGTTTAAGCCAGACCGACATTAAAGAATTGAACACATTTTTGAAAGATGGACTGCAATCAAACCGAATACTTCAGCTATTCTTTATAATTGTTTTGGTCATAAAACAAGGTACTGTATCATGTTAGTTTAAAGAATACGTGAGATAATTTTAAGCACTTTATAGCATGATAATGAATGTTTGTCATCCATGAACTTTTAATTGAATAAACCTTAAGTTAAAGTTAGTAGTTGGTTCAATACATATTGAAACAGCGGTGAAGTTTTTCAGATGAGTTACATTTTCGAATACTATACCCAAAAGATAGTATTTGTTTATTATTTCATTTTACATTCTTATCTTCAAATCATTGTTAAAAAGGGTGAGAATAAGTGCACCTGTTTAATTCAATGTAAGACTCTCTTCTCTAAACAAAGTGAACTACTTAGCTGCCTTAAATCTTTGTGTGTGGTCTTTGTTAATCCCTAATCAACACAAGTAAGTTTGTGTTTTGATGGTAGGAAGTAAAAGAGTTTTTCGGGTTCCAGATGGAGAGGTAAGTCTTGATCTATCAACAATATTTGTCTTCTTTCTTGAGTCAAAGCACAACAAGTCTCAGGCAGTTTTCTTTTTTTTCCGGTTCTATTTCTAGTTATAACCGCATCATTTCATGATTGCATTATGAAAAGGCAATTACATGAATAGGGTGAAGTTAACTAATAATTTAGTCTGTACCGTTTGGCTAACGATTCTGAGTCAGATAAAATTTAAAGAAGATAAAAAATCCTAACAAACGTGACAAACAATAAGTTAACTATTTATTCTACATAATTAATTCTAGTATTGAAAAAGCAATTCAACTTTGGCTAAATTCCAGATTATTTAGTAAATCGATTGATTGACAATCGATTAGTTAAACTGTATCTGTATTTTTTTTTTAATGAACTTAAGTGTTTGTTTTCATTTGGACAATGATGTATTGATATTAGTGATAAAAATGGAATTGAATCTTCTAATTGACTGAGAAAATGGACCCCCTTTAAACTAGTTATGTATGAACATTCCACAAAAGGCGTCTAGTGGTAATGGGTAGTATGAATTAATTAATGATATTAATGACCTAATTCAATACTGTATGCTTAGTACGACATATATGGCATTATCAGGAGGAAATTGTTGAGTTAGAAAATTGTTTAGAACGGATCTAGATTAACAAAGGACCAGATCAGGTGTATGCTACGGATATTCTAAGTTTAATGTCAGAAAGTTATGGAATCCGAGTTAACTAATAATTTAAACAACCTTATAGTTTTCCCAGACTCTTAATCTCCATTTCTGTCTACTGATTGGCTTCTTGTCGGGACGATACTTGTGATGAAGTGACTGTTTGTAAAAAAATACTTTTCAACAACACAGTACTGAGAAAACGTTTCACCTTCATCGATAATCACTTCCAAGTGCTTTAAGACTGAAAAATTTACTTCATCATCATATTTTACTGAAAATTTGAATTATTTCTTTCAATGAAAGTTCACCACTAATTCGTAATTAGGTCATATTTCATCTTTTAGAAACGTTTCACTTACTTTTCCTGACACTCTGCTTGCTGAACATTATTTTTTACTCTGAATAAATCTGGTGTATTTTTTTTATTATCATCTAACGTGTTCTGACATTTTATTGTCTATCAGCTTTGTTAATTGTATCATTGTAAATGCTTATATCCCCGGTGTGAAACATTTTTTTTCGGCTGCTTTCTACAGCATTAATTTGAAACATATACGCAATCTAGTTGATAATCTTTCCGTGATAAATTTTTGTAAATAGGTAAGAATTTTTGTAAGTAATATCAAGTGTACAGACTTTATGTTCATTTTTTATGTGGTTTTATCTTAAGAACGTTTATTACCGACCTAAAATGCCTTCGTGTTTGATTAGAAATGAAAGCGCATCCGACGCATAGTCATTCAGAAATGCCTAAACACATGCATATTGGTTGTAGACGAACAATACCTTTCAGAAATTAGATGACGCAATTGAATAAGAGATTATTTCGCCTAGCACTAATGATTAGTTTCTGCTATATTTAGGTGGAATGTTTAATAGATTATGCTGAATATAAACTTCTTATCTGTAATTTTATTGGTAAATTCAGAAAGAATTCAGCTATAAATAATCTTCAATTTCGCGTGACGCAAAGCACTTTCCTATTATAACCTTTTCAGTATGAAAATGATCCCATAACGTAATGATGAAAAAAAAATAGTAGAAGTAACCCATGACTACTTAATAAAATAAGGTAAAAAGTAAAAAAAGCAGCAGTTTTATTTAAATTTTTTTCAACGTTCGTGGTTAAAATAGAATAATTACTTGTCATAATGTACAGATACACTGGTTTTCTACGAACAGCTGTTTAATCATAATTAGGCTATTCATTCATACAAAATCGATTCTATCAAGTCTCTGTTTTTGTGGCATTTGGATTTTCACTGGAGGGATGACCATCATAGGGTCATGATCTGAATGATTAAATGTCAACAGTTATTTAGTCCACTTTTGTTATCTATAGTCACTTCACCGTGTTATCATCATTACTTATTCACGAAAATAAGTTGAACAAACACAGCAGGCTTTTCAAAGTAACGCTGTTTGTCTGTGTTATTTTTTTCCAAATGGTTCTATAAAAAGTTGAGAAAATTGATGTTATTTTCTAGTACGTAGTTACTTTTTCGTTTCATTGTATAAAACAAAGTGGATCACTTCATTTGTATTTGCTGTAAATAACTTGATTTAAACATGGCATTTAGTAAAATAACTTATGAACAATGAAGAAAACAATGTAACTCATTCAGTTAGCTAAATATTTTGAAATTGTTTAATAACAACACAGTAGTGTTTTAGTAGAGTTCAAGGAAATAAAAACCGAACGATGTCAACTAACGAAAATGCTAGTTCTTTTATCGATCGACCACTAAGTGAAATGACAGTTTCAAAGTTAAAGGAGTAGTTACCTAAACATGCTAGGGTGATCAGGCTTATGGTCGATTTGCTTGGATGTTTTTACTGCTACCGGTTGAACGATATCGCATTTGTTGAATTCGTAAATGATCAAAACCATTTATCAATTTAACGTGGTAAGAATTTTAATTGCAACAGCGAACAATTTCACATTAGTTATAAATAATGACCTTGCAAAATATACAGATTATTAATATTTCAGGTCATTTATAATAGTTATTGGAGTTTCTACAATTTCGAGGTTAATATTTGGAAAATCTTGTCGGGTTTCGTTAACTTATCGTAATTTTATTACAACATTAAACAAAGAAAGTTTACTAGTTTTATCAAGATTATTTGTACAATGTTGAAGAGATTTTTTCGATTCCATTAAAGTTATCTAATAATAATTTTAGCCTCATGTTTAATATTATTTAGCTGGATAAGTATTTATTCAGTATTCATGACCATTTCATTAGTTGATCCCAAATCAAATTGAATTAAGTCAATATCATTGACAGTTCATTTCTGATGAAAATGAGTCTGCAAAACTAATCAAATCTTTCTAGATTAATTTGTGTAATGAAAAATCACATGATTAATGTTCACTGTGTTAGGTTGAAAGATAATTCTAAAAGAAAGAAAGAACAATAAAATAAGCTTCACAATCAATAAGTTCATCATTTCACATCAATAAATAAACACCTCTGATCATAGATGCAGTGGTTATTACCACAAGAAAGTACCTATCATTCAAACATCCTAGACGAAACTGATTCACTTTAGGTAGATCATTGTTGAATCTATTTTCATATCTTTAGGATAGATCACATTGCTCAATGTTAGTTAGACTAAGCAACTTTTCAATTGACCTTCTCTGCATACACCTAATTGTTAGTGTTTTTTTACAGTTGTAATTAATACCAGAATTTTTAAATAACAAGATTCAAGAGATACATCAAACTTCACTTAAATATCTTTCATCTTAATTTTTTTTTTACTGATCTCCTCTCATTTAGCAGTAGCAATTGAAATAAAATACACACACTAATTCATCTCAGTGTATACCTTTTTTTTGTTTTACTGAATTCTTGATCAATAAAAGCGTTTTCATGTTGAACGAACAACATTGCGCTGACGAAGGCTAATTTCATTCTTATAATTGTAGATGATTGTTTTGTTGTAGAAAACATTTGTCTTTGGGAAAGCAAAAAAAAAAAACATGTACATTTGTAATTATTTTCTTGTTCTGACAAAAAAGAAAGAAAAAAAAAACTGATCTTATTATTATTAAGATCTTTAGGTCTTTGGAATTTCTGCCTCACATTTATTGATTCACAACCGTTTATACACCAATATGATTGAAAAACTAGTTTATTGTCCTTGGGTATATATGGTGATAGTGTACCTATTATATTTGCTGAACTAGAATTATTTACTGACAAGACAAGTAGTGAAAAATTTCCTATGTATTTCACGATTGTAGTAACCTGTTCTTAATGCTTTCAAATATTTATAGTGATTGGTATTTGTTTATTGTAATTGACTGAGTTGAGAACAAAGTACAGAATGAATCAAATCGGTGCTTAAGCGTTAGCAACTGTATTTCAACAGAATGTTTAACTTTAACCATTCTGTTTTCCGAATGATAATTAAGTATCACAGTAAATAGTCAATGAAGCAGTTTAAACTGTGTGAACTTGTTCATTTAGTGCAATTTTTAGTCTACTTGGCTAGTTACAAATTTCTGACAGTGTATAGTTTGTGTTGAGAAATTTGTTATAAATTGTTAATGAATAATAGTCTCTAGGGAGGCAAAAAGTTAGTTTAGATGGAATTAAGACTTTCAAAAATGTTGATTTGTCACATGAAGATGAAAATAAACGAAATTGAAATTCGTTCAAACTTCATGAGATCAACTTGCTGGATGTTTGAAATGCGTTTAAGTACAATTTCTTATTAATATGAGCAATAAAACGACTCAATATTTATATGTGATAAATTATCGATAACCGTTGTACATTTTAAAGACTCTCGTCTTGGTTTACCAATAAAACGGAATATTTAAAATGGAAGGAGAGTTAGATCAAATTAGATATAGTGAAGTGGTTAAAGCGGATCCTATTGTCGTCTATACTTAGTCATGCAACGCTTATATACCTAATTATATTGACTAGTTATTTGCCTTTACATGTATGATGAGAAGTAATTACAAACAATCCAGCAGTCTAACCCTGGACATTCGGCCTCGTTTGCGTACCTTTAACCTGCAGATCATCGAATCGGCATTTACTGGTTCACACGTTTAGCTTTGATCATTTCGTAATATTACACAACCGTTTGGAATTTACCTGCTGACCAGATGCGTCAGACACAATATGGTTGAACTTCCTTGAGCATAACTTTTCACTTGAACTACTAAGAGAACTCACTACTCGTGTTCAGTTAGTAGTGAGCACATCAATAGTTTTGATGAGAAGTTTATGAAGATTTTATGAATTTAACAGTTAACACTATAGTGTTAACTTAAACATTTCTATATATCTTTTTACTTAAAATTTCAATAATTAGGTTTCAAAACGAAGCTTCAAAATATTCGTGTATCACAAAACTTACATAACTTATAAACTCTATGAATTTGATAAAAAAAGAGTATTCAATAAACTTTTAGATAGAATTAGTCTGGACAGTTGTTGTTTATAGTTAAACAGTGTACTAGTAATTCAGCTTTATCAATTTATAACAATAACAATCACATGAATGCCGTCCTGAAAAAATACCTTATATTATCTATTGAAGTGCCATATAGGACAAGAGTGAATAAGCATTGGGTTTTGTTAAATCTCAATTCACCACTTTGATTTCATTGTATTGGGAAAAAAAGTATAATTGGTAGTATTTGAAATTCTGGTAACATCACGATTATCGTATTCAGAGAAGAAAAGCTTTTATCAAAAAACCAAAATTAATTGACAAGATGCAATAAAAACGTTGGAGATAGATTGTTAGGCTTTCGTTTTCTAGCAATATTACCTAGCCTTTCAATCAAACATAACGTTCACTGATAGATCGATATAATGGAAACAATATGTGATAGCGCTGATTTCGGTGATTTGAATAGTTTAATTATTGTTCAGCACAATTATTTTCTTAGCTCAATTACAAAATGTATTCATTTTTTCAAAACTAGTGCTTTGTGAATGCGTTTTTTTTAAAAACTCATTAAGATAACAAACAAGTGAAACAATATAGATTATATAGTACTGGTATTTTATTAGTTAAAATTATTTATTTACTCACCTGTAATTTAATCAAATATCAGTTTCATCCTCTTATTAATTCACATTTTACTAGGAGAATGTAAGCGAAGTTTAATTTATCTCCATGAACAAGACTATCAAGTTGATCAGGCTGTTTTGGGTGTTTTGTAAGAAACGATGTAGCTTTCATCAGTGACTCGAAAGATAAACCATCAAGCTCATTTTGAATACTGACATTATAGTAATGGCGTGTATCTGAATTTTATGAAAAGATGGTCACACTAATAAGAGTTAGAATTACTCGTTAGCCAGGTTAGGATTTAAGTAAAGACTTAAGTTGAAACAAAATTTCACACCACTAGTTAGTATTGACTAACAAATATACTACCATTGTCCAAATGTGAGAAAATAATTTGTAGAAACATTAGTCAACAAATAGGACAATTATAGTTACCTTAACTGTTTAAAAGTTAGACAAATATCATTTGAATGACAGAAAATGCTTATCGTTAATCATAATTCATTGATCAATCCGCATATAAATTTCAGTTGTAGCATTCATCGCTTACCAAAAATTCGTCACGCTTTCATTATACCCATAGTTTTAAGTTTTATATGGCCTTGAAAAATGTCTTTCCTTAAATTACATCAGTTTTGTTGCCTGTTCAATGTACAGTTTATTCTTATTCTGTTATAAATACTTGGATTTGCATGGTACTATGATTTCAGAGATTATTGTTGGGCAAGTAAAATGCGAATTTTTCATGGAATTACTTCTTACCTTATAATAATCAGTGTTTAAAAAATATAAAACTCATAACAAAGAAGGGGACGTTTGGTTCTCTTCAGCTGCTTACAACCTGTAATATTTGATCAACATAATTACAAGATGAGTTTAAATTCATCAAATGAAAGAGCTTCATTGGAACTAGCTGAAGAGTGCCGGAAAAAATAAAATGAATTCAGGTTATTTCGTTTAGATCCTTGTTCTTGCTTTCTTCAAAATCAATTTATAATTAACCAATAACTAATTTGTTTCTCTTAATTTACTTGTCGTCCAGTATTTATCTTAATGAACAGATAAATGCAGAGAGAATATGATCAGGTTATATAGAAAAGGCGAATGAGTTTTTCTGATTTGTATAAACTAGCGTATATCAACGTCGTATATTGGTTCTGCGTAGAAGTTTGCTGACATATTTAATTCATATAAAATACATGAAAATTATTTGAATTTTCATAGTGATAGAAAGGCTTCAGGCGATTATGGATAGCTGTGACTTGGCAACCCATCTGCTATTCAATATTTAATATATGTCCAATACTAAGCGGTTTTTCATTCCTTTTTGGTTGGGGATGATTTGTTTTCACTGGAAGTTTAATTGCAAGTCATGAATTCCACGTTATTAGAATTTTTCTTCATCCGAGGAGCTGGAACGTTCATAGGAGACATAAAGATAGCTTTAAACGACCGAAAACAAGTCCCCGGTAAAAATCATGCTCACCTAATAAATCAATGGAAAACTGTTCAGAAATTCTAAACACTGAACTTTTAATGCATAACGAATATAGAATAGTTAACTTCACACAGACGTTAGCTTCTTTTTAGTTTTATGTGCATGAATATTTTTAATGTTCATTTTCAAAAATCAACATGTATATAATTTACTCGAACGATCTGCAATATTTATTTCTTCTCTAAAATATAACAGCTGTCCTCGGCAATGTAAGACTGAAGAGGTTGCTGACATTTCTTAGCGGAATACAAATCCTTTCTGAAGAAATAAAGGTATATAGTACGTCTTTCGAGGGCACTCCATATTCATTGATTGAATATGATTGATGAAATTATAAATCCCACATGTTACTAAGCGATTCAGTGAGAAGACCGACATACTGAAATGAACAGTATTTACACTTAGAGTATAAAGTTATCTTAAACAGATTTTAAGGACGATTGTTAAAAATGAAAAAGAACTAAATTAGAGTGTATACCGAGAGAATGAAAGAACACCGTTGTCATCTAATACGGTAAGACGATGATTATTCAAGGAAATTAAAACTAGACTAAATAAACATGATAAAAGAGTTTAATTCCGTCCCAGTGATATCATAAAATCAGCGTTTGTGAAAGTTGAGGACATACTTCCAAAAACAACAACAGAAAGCTGTCTATGGGATTATTTGTCGGTATTGCGATGTAGTCTAAATAGGAGAGACATCTAGACAGTAGGATATGAGGTTGAGCGAAAATATACAGTATTGAATCAGGTTCCCAGATCTTCGGTTCATCCAAGAAATATGATGATAAATCGGCCAAACCAAAATTCTTGAACAAGTGCTTGCAGAAGCACTGTATATATGGGCTATCTGGAATATCCTGAATAAAAAAGATTCTATTCAACTAGCCATCCCTCAGAGAATCAGCAGTAAAAAATAAGTGGAGGCTATTTCTTCCCACCATATATACATCGCAAGCAGACTTTCTTTAATAAAAATAAGCTTGAATATTTTAACGTCACAACTATGTATTTAATGCTTTGCACTAATAACTTACAGATAGACGCACGTATTTGCACTGTGTACTTTTAACGTTATTCCCATCTTCATGACTCATGTTATCCTACTTACTAAAGTCAAAATCTGAAAATATAATTAGATGGTCATTCAGTGTAGTTTTGATTGTTAAACGTTATGTATTGATTATTACCTTGACGTAGTTCAGACAAGTTTGCTGGATGAAACAATGGGATTATTTAAAATTCAATCACACAGATAATACCAAATATATTTTTCCTAAATAATGTCTTCCATATATTCAATGTCCAGTTTCCGTCAAACTCTTGGTTCAAATATTGATTAATATATTCAGACTTAAAGTCTGTGTTTCCTCAAAATAATTACAAACCCTCAAGTTAAACACATCTCTGAAAATGTATCATTTTATCAAACTTTGATACAAAATTCATTTGTTTTGGTAGTTTGAATCTTCTAATTGATTTTGAAGACTGGAACTGACCAGTGTCTTTGGCATATGCGAATCCTGTGCGGAACGCCTTGATATTGCCCTTAAGTTACAGGCACAAGGTGCATATATACAAAATCAATTTCAGTCCTAAACATCAAAGCGAAAATTTAAGCCATCAATGTAAATAAATTATTCTTCACTACATTGCACAAACGAACAGCTATCTGAACTCACTAGCTAAGTGGGTAACTCAATGGCGTTTAAAGTGAACAGTACTGGTTTCGAATCCTTGAGTGTACATGAACTCAAAGATGCAAGTACATCCAGCTGATGAGTTCCAAATCGATTCAGACGCGCATCCTGGCTTCCACAGTTAGTCTCTATCCACTTCTTCTAATTAGATACAAAATCCTACAAAAATCATTTGTAAATATTACTGGTTATTATTCGTTCGTATAGTTAAAAAAAATTACAACCATTGCAAAGATTAATCAGATGAGTACAGAGATGAATATCATTATGGGGTCTAACCCGATTAGTTTACTTTCTACGATGTTACCGCAACAATTTTGTTTGTATGTCCATATTAGGTCCAAGACCAAGTAAGACACAGAATGTCAACTCGAAACATTTTGATTAGTTACATCAATACTTTCTTAAAGCTGATAAAACTACTCATGAAATCAGTAGTTTGGTATTACTAAACATTAAGTGCATGTAAAATTTATAAAAACCAGTTAATATTACTTTTATATGAACACTAGTGAGATGAGACAAAAACACTATTATTTTCATTGGCAAGAAAATTTACAGGTAAAATAAGTTTTTGTCTTTATATCGAAGAAGCAGTCAAATATTCAGTCAGGGTCAGTTTCAGTGTCTTTCAGACAAGTATACCATCGTATCTAAATCAGTCGATGATAGAGAATGAATGTTTGGGCCTTTCTACACATAGTTAAAGAATGTTGAAAAACGTTAAATTACCACTTGTGAACATGATGAGCGTAAGTTATCTTTGAAACTATCCTGAATTTTCAAAGCAAGATAAAAACTCTTCATTAATCTCATTATAATAAATATGTGGTAAACATTTTAAATATTTTCATAAATAAAATAACTAGATTAAGGAGTTTCAGTGATCTAAGTAAAATATTCATTAGCGTGTTGTTTGAAATTTTGCATTCTGCTTATCATTACTGAAATATAAGTCAGTTAGGGTTCCGTAATGAAATTACTACCTCAGTTAAATCCATTCCTGACAGAATTACAGTTTACAGTTGCTATTATTTAGAACTACTAAAAACGATAACAAAATATTACGAGAACTGTAATATACCATGAAGACCTATGAACCAATTCAAAGAGGTTTTAATGTTTTATTGCAAACATTCATGACCTAGTACACCAGCAGTGTACTCAAATCCATTTATGACCACTTAAACTGACGTGATTATGAAAGAAATTATTTCTTCCTTTCAGTGCTGTAAATTACTGAAAGTTTAATCGATAATTCAGAGTATGCTGAGTAGAGAAAACTTCTGCCTTTATAAAATAAAATCACTTCACGTCAGTTAAACTTACTTACTTTTTTTCTGTATTTTAATTAGATCTATTAAATTTGAAGTAGTAATAGTCACTTAATCTTATAAATAAAGATAGAGACATTGTAATTAACATTGATGAGAAAGTTAGATAGCCTAAATATTTATCCCTGGAAATTCCAGAAGCCCTTTCAAAGAACCCTTGAATATTTCCATCTTGTAAATAATGCTTGCTTCAAAATGTAGCTCTGTTTTGAGTGACATATAGGACGGATTGATGATTAGAATTATTTCTGCAAATTGGTATATGAAAATAATATCGTTTTTGAGATATTGGGATTACAGTTAAATTAAAATACGACATATGTAGTTATTACAACAGTCGGAGATTTGTGGAAGCAGGTAAAATAAATTGTTCAAGAATTCCTGAAGTTTGAGCAGAAAAACAGTGATTAGGGGCAATATTAATGCACTTCATTGAATGATTATCACATTTTCAAGGGACTTAAATTTGAAGTTTGGGAATGCTTTATATCAGCTATGCCTGTTTTCAATCTTGGCTTAGGTTATGGGTAAGCAATGATGAGAGATTTCAAACTAAGGAGAAACAGCTGTTTAATGTTGACTGATATTCCATGGTCCTCTAAATGGCGTTAGTAAAAGCCAACCTGATTTTTTCAATTGTCAGATTATGTTTAGTATGAATCGATAGTAATTTTTCAGACTAATATTTCTTGGTACTGTAATTGATTATTAACAGATTTAACTTCGGAAATGCCATTTTGCGACTCTATTTATAATTCACGATGCAGAAATGAATGACAAAAGATTATGTTTTCGATTTAGAGGATCTCAAACTACCAACTCATTCCTAGGAAATTGACTTTGATGCTTTACTTGTGTAGAATGAGTTGGTCTGTAATCAATGAGTGATTTCACGATAAAAAAATTAAAAATCAAAATCAAATTTTTGGAAATCAATTGCGCCATGTTGATAAAACTTAAATAATAAAACTCACGAAACTTCGTATTTAAACCGTAGTCATTACAGTTAACCAGTTGAGAGAGCCACTTGATCAGAAATGTTCTAGAGAACAAATTGATACCATTGATCAAAGAAATGGATTCCTTTTCGTAAAAGGGAGAGAGATGTAATACAGACTTAGACAAAGTATTATTGAATAATGTTAGATAGTCAACTGGATTTTGTTTTCCAGTTTTATCTTCTCGCTTAAGTAGTCAGTTTTAAAGGATTAACATGCACACTGTCCATCATAACACTCAAGCTACTGAAAGATCATTTTTTTTCTTTGGCTTCAATTTGAAAACATACATTGTAAACTAGCAGTGAAAAGTAGGGAAATACACCTTTTCTAACATTTCATTTGGCTAGCAAGTGATTGTTATTCTTTTTTTTTCCAAGTATTTTTAAGGTTAACCTAATTGTTCCACTTGTTACACAGTGTATTATTATTATTGAAATTCAGCATAGTTTTTAGTGGTTTTTTTTGTTTTTATACTATTTAACAAAATTATATTTATAATAACTACAAAATGAACCTTTATTCTGTGTGATGTTTTTTATAGACTAAAAAGTGCGAAGTTGAACATAATAAAACATATTTTTTTTTATTTATTTAGAAATAATGTAAATCAAGTAATTTGAATATGATACAGTGAATAAATAATACCAGCCATATTCAGAAGATGCTGTTGTATATGTGTACAATTGTGTTCAGATCATTTTCTTTTGTTAAAGTACAATGAGGCAATGAAGCATAGATAATTTGCCTTCAGTTGTTTATCTCACTTGTAAGCATAACAATCATTTTAAACTCTAAATTAATGTAATCCGTTTAATTATTTACATCCGCCGGTAATCATAGATAAACAGCCTTTTTTTGCATATTATTTCTTAAATGAAGTTTCCTTAATTTCTTATAGATTTTCCAAAGTTTTGTTGATCAATCGTTCAAGCTTAGGCGATTATGTCCTTGCATTGATTTCTAATTGATAAAGTTTCGTTGGAATGCTTTTACGCTTTTATGCTATGTTTCGGCGTTCAGAATTTTTTTTTCAAACTTCACGGTTTAAATGATTTGGAACATGAAGAGCGTATCTCAGGTCATATTTCTTACTAAGAATCAATAGTAGCCGGGTTCGAGTACTAGGTTTGAGTCCCGGAATAAACGTCAACTCTGCGATTAAGAAAAATCCAGTTGACCAGTCCAACATAGGTCGAAATGCGCTTCCTAGATTCCACTGTAAGCCTTTTGTAATCTAAAGGTAATTTAGAGGCAATCCTGACAGGATGCACATATACCAAAGAGACTGATCGATCGCAGTCCTCAACATCAATGAGAAGATTCAAATAACCATTACAAATGCTCAGGTATGTTGCACGAACCATAATAAACGGTTGTACACAACTATGCAAACATTGACTTTTCTACTGAGTCTTATATTTTCTTGATAAGTTTGTGTATTCATCATTGAGCTTGTTAGTGTACAATTTACTAATTTTTTTCAGAATTCAAAACCGACATAGATGAAATAATGGTACAAAACAGTTTCCTTACAGTCATTAAGATCGCTATAGAAATATTAGGTATTTGTAAAATCTTCAAGCTTTCAGTTTTTTTTTTCAGATGCACAGAATGAACCACCATTCCATCATTATAGTTCACTTTGGTTCATCCAACAAGCAACAGAAAAAATCTGATAGGCATATTTTATGGCCATCAAAATCAGATTAGTGACTCTCGAAATTTTTATTGGTCATAAAAGAATTTTATATCTCAACAAAAGTAGACTAGATAACACACACACATACACAGGCTATTATGTCATAAAAATGCTATAAAATGTGATTGGAGTTTATTAAGGTAACTGGTATTACCGTCATTTATATGTGCCATAATAGTTTCTGCACACGTATATATAAATCTATTGATAATACATATATATATATATATATATATCCATCTACAACAGGTAATTAGAGTCATGGTTGTGAACTTATTGGCTAAATAAACCAGTAACCAATTTAGCCAAATGAAGTTTTTGCTTTTAAATTTAGGCTAGTCAAGTAAAAACCGCTGTAAAATTAAACATTCTTTAGGCGTTAAAATATCTATTATGATCACTATGTGAGTAAAACGAGACGAACTAATTAGTTTCACATTTTGATTATCTTGATGTTATGAAATTTACGAATCGATTGAAGATGCACAACTGAATCAAACTAACATGTGATAGCGAATCAGGTTGTAATCCGTTGACTACATACAGTGCATAGATTTCATTGGAAAGCACGTAAAGTAAGGTAAACTAGAATATAGTCTCTCCCTAATGCTTCCACTTTTCTGTTCATTCATAAGAATCCTACTTGACTTAATTTGTTCAAATGATGAAATCAAATTAATTTAAATGAGGTAAACACTATTGATTTGTTATTCTGTATCATTCTACAACTTCTACTGATTCTTGAAAACATTTGGAGAAATTCAAAATGGGAGATTGTAATCTTAATTCCTGTTAAAACAATAAACAAAACATGATGATTGTATTTAAATGTACGTAAGTCGAAAAAAAAATACTCGTATGTGAAACTAACTACTGTACTAGCCGAAAACACTAACCAATCTTGTCTATCCATTTGAGTAGTCAGATGCACATATGCTGAATAGATAAGATGTATTTGATTCACGTGTCTCCCTGCAATTAGCACTGGGAACATGAATTATAAAACAAACAATACTGATACATTATAGCTTTTATTGCCAATAATAAACATTTAATCTCTGTAGTTACATGATACAAGTACAGGTTAGCAGACATGTCACTGGAGTAGGAATGATAAAGTATTTGTGCATATCTGAAGTTTGTCATTGATAGATCGACCTTGAACTATCATATTGTTGGTTTAAGCTTTTCTGATATCTTTTGTTTGGCTCGTTTGAAAAACTGACACATATGATGGAATAGAAGGTTTGGCTTTTCTTTTTTGATATAAAACGTGATTTAGAGAATGCAGAATGTAAACTGACGAAAGAGTAGATAAGTATAATTACTCCTTAATGTGAGCAAGATTTTTATGCGATTCATATATACTTATAACCTATTCAATGTGAGTTGATTCTTGTTGACTATTTAACAGAACTGAAAGGCAACACTGAGAATAACTGACTAGTCACACACCATTGGCGATTAGACAATTGGAAATGTTCATAAATTCTGTTCTCTCAGTGACCAGCAGTCATTTTCCTTAATTTTCATTTTCCTTTTGCCGAGAAAAATGTTGATCAAATAAAAGCTACAACATCCAAGATTAATTGCAAAATGCCTGTGCAATCAATTCAAATGAATTAATAATTATGCACTGAAACGATATTTTCATTACTTATCTTCACTCCGATTCAGTAGAATTCCTTCATTTGTTTTTCAAATATTTTTCTTCTATCTTACTTAATCAGAAAACAGATCATTAAATTCAGTCAACTGTGCAAAAACACTTTTAATTCTGTTTTGAATGAAAAGCAAATCAGAAAAATTTAGATTATTCTACTTCAAAAATTAAACTTTAATTCAAAGTTCATTTGTCAAATAAATATTTTTGAAGAAATTTAACTTATCTATCTATGCACAGCGGTACATTCGTTCAAATCTGGTCAGAATTAATACAATGAAAGACTGAAAATATTTGTATGTAATGCGCACTGCATGAAACCTGAGAGTGAATTCAAATGATATTATGCCCTCATATTAACGTAAAAACAGTTGTTTTCTGAGTTGACATATACTATTCACATAGCAGACAATAAGAGAAAGGTGTTTTGTTTATGCTTAGTATCATGAAACACTTCTTAATTATTCATGATATATATATCACCAGTCAAGAATCGTTGTTACTAATGAAAGTACAAAAGATCAATAAAACACTGTACTTTTGAATGAAATAATTTAAGATAATCATGTTTTTTTTTATCATCGTTTCTAGAGATAAGGCACATAATCTATCGTCATACAAACAAATTTCAAAGTTGACTGTTAACAATTTCCAAATAAAAGTAAACATTATCATCAGCTTATGTCGATAAACTTTGTTTGTTCATTTTCGCGTGCAAATAGTTTATTGAAAATAAGTTATAAAACATTTTTTTTAAAGATAAGTAAACAGCTATACGGATTGATAAGATGCTTTTTTATTTTGTACAAGTAGAACAAAATTTAGCCAGTGATAATCATTGTTTAATCAAGTTGCTTCAAGATTCAGTATGAAATTAATGTTTTAATCTCAACTTAATTACACAGCCTACCCAAAAAATGTCTTTTTCAACGCCTACCTTATAATAAAATCTCAATATTACTTCCGATAAATTGATAAGATAATAGAAAAATTCTTGTTTTTTTTACGAAAAACTAAACACTTCATTGTTCATTCATTGTATATACTATTATAATATCCACAATATGATGTTCAATCAATCTGTGATATTTTTCACATGTTTATTTGTCCAGATATCTGTATCTTGAAGTGAATGCACAACCACTCATTAAAAACGGACATTTCAACAACTGTTGAGAGTTGATAAGGCTAATGATTTCGGGTTCAATGGTTTTCGTCAACCGGTTCATGATTAAACTCTAGAAATCCTAAATGAGATTTAGTGATCTTTTGAGCCAATCGAAGCCAAATTCACGTTTGTTATGCTCTTAAAGCAATTTACAATATGATTAAAAAACACTTACATCTTAATTCACATTCTCAGTGATATCTTGCCTATTGCGAGACATCTCAGTCAAACTTCTTAGGGTTCCTCAACATAAACAAAATAATAGCACAGTACTACATGATTTTAACAGTTTCCATCTTGTTTCAGATTTTAGGAAATGTACCACTCTTCCCAGAACACCGAAGTTTATGAACTTTTAACAATGAAGAGTAAAAAATATAATCATTAACCTGTAACGAACGCTGTAAAACTTCATGCAATGTAGTTGGTGTTTCCAACATAACAGATAAAAAAAATCAACCTGAATGAAAGATATCCAACATGTCCTTATATGCAATAAATGATTTCAAGGTGTTTTGTCTAGGGAAGAAAAGAGCAGTCAAGCGTTCCAGTTGTTAAAAGAACGGATATTAAATTTATGTTAACTAATAAAAAGATATGTTCATCTATGGGTTATTTTTCATAAGTATCGAATGTTTGTTTCTAAGAAAAAATCAACTTTAATTGTTATGAGTGTTTGAAAGGCTAGCACTTATACTTTGAGAAAAGTGAACTTTAGTTTTAATGTACTTAGATAGAAAGAAATTCACCATGAATCTGTCTAGTGTTTACATTACTAAGATGCATCCGTACATTTGGATACCAGCTCGTTTCGTTGTACTAAAGGGTCTTGAAATATTTTTACACAGTAAAACGTATCTCTAGATTGCTAATTGTTTCAATAACCATCTAAAGTAATCAGAGTCTACAGTGTGCAAGTCACTTGCTGCCACTATAAGAATTTGTCGTGTAATCCCTAGGTTGTTCGTTTTGAACTGCGTAAGTTCACTGAGTAAAAGCGTAATCCGTTTATGTCATTTCAGTAATATCCAAATCATTTTACAGTCAAGTTATAGATTATGACTAATGGTTTATGGGACTGGACCTTATAGTTCCGTCGGTTTTTTCAGATTGGGTGATAGGTTAATCTCAATATGCTGTAATATTTCTAAAATGACTGAAATTGACTTTCAGTCATTCTTTAACTCTGTTCGTAACTTATTTAGCTTCGTCGGAAAGTTTTTCAGAGCAGTCTTCTACAATGTCAGTTTGATTTTCAAAAGGCATCATTTATTTCTTCATGAAAGATCACTGGTAGACTCAAATCCAGAAAACTTATGAAACTATGATGAGCAATACGTCTTCACTTGTGATTAAAAATTATGTATTAGAAGAAATGTAGTTTAATTTTTCAAATTATATCAAACTATGATTAACATTCAATTAAAATAAATCCAACAAATCTATTTGTAGATGTTTTCAACCAAATTTAGTTCTTTGAACCAAAACAGGCTTCCTAATTTAATTAGATTACACAATTATTTTTACCCGTGAACCTAGATCAGATCTGTAACGATTGAAGTTAACGCAGTTCTAATGTTTCTTTGAGGTTGTAAATGTTACTCATCTTAGACACGTTCTGGCTGTTGCTTTGTTGAAAAATTTAGATTGAAACTAAATAAAATGACTGATGTATATAAAATTTATTGATGACATTTCCAATTAAACCTTCTGTGAAACCAATTAGACAAGTATTCCAAAACAAATAATACCCTAACAGCAGTGGATTGATCGAGAAATTTTGAAGCTTTACTTTCATCATCTAGATGTCACCAAATAATTGGATGTATGTTATAACAAACTCATGTAGAATCACTTTGATGATTACCTCTGGTCTAGAATCAACGTAAAGATTGTCAACAAAGTTTTAAAATCAATCGATTCAGTTTAAGGACAAAAAGGTATCTCTACACTAGCGTAGACTAGCGTATATATATATTTAAAAGATATATATGTACGTAAATTGAATAACTTCTTCCTTTGACTAGATTTTTCAGGCATAAATAAAACTAGGAACACTGTCGGAGTGTTGAATTTTATTCTAAAGATGTTGGGACGAATTGAATGTACAGCCTTATTGGTCACATATCATCTCTCCACTTATGAAGTCTTTATTTTGGGTAGCTATGGTATATATTTTATGAAAGAGAATGTAGACTGCGGCTTCTTTAATGTTCTGAATTCAAAATGAAGTGATAGTTGTTAAGTGCTTATTTACTGTATTGAAATAACAGAAATTCGAAAATACGAATTAGTATTATTGTTGTTTCTTTGAAGTAGGCAACGAAGTACGCACAACGTTATGCATAGAAACGTTTTTTTTTAAAACCAATGTTTCACTATAATTGGTTGTCAATATGTAGGTTGTGTAGCAGCAGATATATTGATAGTCAGAAAATATTCTAACGATTTATTCGCTAACCTCGTATACAATTTGCTGATTTATTTTTACGCAGTAACAGAACAAAAGGTTATAGCTGTTGATTGAAATGCCTAGTCATCGTGCTTCAACTCTTTTGCCTTACCTTACCAATGCGAAAAATCAATAACGCCATAGAAATCATTTTGTGTTGCAAAAAACTAGATTTCGTGACCAGGAATAATATGACTTATGGTTCGATTGAAGGAAACATTTTATAACAGCTTCATTCAATAAATTTTTAAAAAATTCAACCTCATGCTACATGACACTGTAAGGCTCATCAAAAAAAGAATCACACAGTTTTCACATTGTCCAAAGTCAAGTTAATGGTCAAAATAACAAGTTCATCGAACATCAAATAATTGGTGAGTGTCAATATTAATTAGTAAACATATAATTTTATATTCTGTTAAATGCAGAATTTACATAAGTCAACACAGCTTGATCTAGTAGTCCACTGTATGTTTCTTCAGGGTTTTTCTTTCAAACTGAAGGTTTGTTTTAAAGTGGAATGACGGATGTAAAAGCAGACAAGATAATTTCAACAAGAACCAATGGAGTGAATGGATTTTCAAGGTCACTATTAGTTGCACTGAGACAGATATATATTTCTCGTAGACAAAATTTGATTTCATAAAAATACATCTGTAAGAATTAGAATTTAATGAGAAAATAAAATTACAACCTTTTAATTGTTTTATTTAACATTTTCAAGTCGTCATAACTTGTAATGTTTCATTAAATCAATTTAGAAATGTTAATTCCATGAATTTGCGCTTTCACATTGACCATTAACATTCTCAGTTAAAGTTTGGACTAATTCAAATGTGTTATTGTGACTGACAGATGGGAATTCATTTGTTATTGAATTTTTTTTTTCTTTGTGTGTGCAAAAAATTCCATCAAAATCACAAGTTGTAACTTTTATCCGCCTGACTTGTAGTTTCATTTGGGTTTATTTTTAAGGGAGAAAAAAAATGAAGAACAAGAAGAAGAAGAAGAAGAAGAAACTCTTCACAACACCATGTACATGTACGCGTACATATAATTGTTAGAACGAACACTACATAGTCTCAAAAGAAAAAAACGAGGTTATTACATTGGAAAATGTTAAGTCCTGCTAATAGACTGTATTTTTTTTTTAATTTTGTTTCTTTCAACATCAAATATATGTATATATATATATATATATATATATATTAATAACAGCTATCACATGATAAAATAAAATGCACAGATAAACTATATCACATGCTGAAGAAGGCAGATAAATGTAATTTAAATTAACCAGAAGTATGTTGTTGTCAGGATGAAGTTACTATGCACAAATCAAAACAATTTCATTATGATGGATAGTGGATGTAGTAGACAACAATCAACTACGCGAAGAATTAAACTTGTTTTCACGGGGAAAAAAAAACAAACTAAATGGCATGCAACTAGTAGATTTTTTTTAAGTGGATGCATCTGTATTAATTAATTGATGCTGCACAATTGAGCAAACATTTAGTAAATAATTATTTAATATCAATAGTGAATTCTTTTCTACGTGAAACAGAAAACAACTGTTCCGCTTAATGATGCGATAAATGAGAATGCTTATTGTTCAATGTGTCGGCCAACATGAAATCAACTAGCTGAACAATATTGAATCCAAAAATTTACTTATTGACTATTCGTTTATGTGATTTTCATATTTAATCAATGATAGGCTATTATTCGACTTGTGCAATATTGTCATTTGTTATTCTCTTCCAACAAAAATGTGATATAATCATGAGAGTGTTATTATTCCCAGCTCCAATCCTAGCTGTCTTATTTTGGTATACACTGGTGATTATTTCATGATGGTGTGTTGTGATCTAGTTGTTCATGCCATGATTTATTTGCATTTTGAAGTTGAGCCAAATCATCATAAAGAGAGGTTAATCATAATGTTTTCTTATTGTATATTATTAAGTCTTTGGCAAAAAGTTCTGCATAAGTTTTTTATTGATAATTATGCGCCTGAAAATAGAAATGAAGTTGTGAAGTCATAGAAAAAGGAAATAAGCATTACAAAAAAAACCGGTAGAAATGAATGTATGAGTGAAATAATAACAATTATCATAATGATAGAAACGGTTCAGTCAAAGAAAATACAATCAGAAAGAATTTTTTCAGTTAAAAAAGTTCCTCTCACTAATGTGAAGAAATTAAATGAGAGACATGGCCGTACTGGCTTTGGCTTCTATTATGAGGTGCTTTGATAACGTCTCAAACGAGTGAGTTTTACCATTACTAGGACCCCAACCAGGGATTCATGAAGGACCAACAGATGCCAGTCCTGTACAGCATTCTTTCATACCATGACATCATATCATACACTGTCCACCTCTTCATTATTTCCAATACGTCCCAGCGTTGGCGAATAATGCACGATATGGTGTTCCCTGGAACGACATTTGTTACACATGTCCAAACCACCGAAGTCAGTGTTTTAAGATTGTGACACGCCAACTGAGTTACCGTCATTGTGCCCAGGCACACGTCTCCGAGCCTCTACATTACTAACATGGTGTTGCCACTGAATGTCAGCAGTCATTTGAAAACAACGATGATCAAACACAAAGAGTCGCTTGACATCTTTGACTCGGAGAGGCCAGTTTTCACAAGCAAAAGCGGAAAAGCTCTCATCAACCGATTGTAGAACAAAGGTTTTACAGACACACTAACATTACTATAGAGCCAGAGATGGCCCTGATCGACATAGACCACTTTCGCTCTCTGTAGACGTGAATCAATCTCATCACTCATGCCACTACTCGTACTAACACAACTACCTAGGTAGGCGAACTTTGCAACTACTTCAATCTGCTCATGACAAAGAGTGAATGCGGGTTCAGAGACCTGCTAGTCTTGTAAAAGTACTTTGCACTTGAAAGATGGAAAACACATGCCATACCTATAGACACTGATTGTCAGCTTATTAAGTGCGGATCACATGACTAAGGAATCATCGCACAGTCAAGGTCGAGAAGCTTTGCTCCATATAACAGTTCATATCATCGTTACGTACATCCATCAGAACTGATTCTAAAACACCATCGACAGAATATTGAAGGGAAAAGGTGATACTGAGCAAAACTGCTTCACCTCACTACTTGAATGAAACAATGGAGAGAGGTGGCCGTCTGCCCTCACTCCACCTTGCTTGTTTGTTAATAAACTTCTCATACACACCTTTCTTCAATGAACTCTCTAAATAATAGATGTTTACGTACAGCTCAGTAAGTTTCTTAACCAAGGTCGCTAACATCTTTAAAAAGGGCTGGGGCAGAGTCATCTGGACCTGGTGACACCAGTGGTGCCTCAGGATTTGGAGTTCCTTGCACTCCTCCGTTTGCTTGTTGTCACATTAGCTTCACAGATTGTTCCACTCATGCCAGATTCCTTGCTAACAATGACTCGGGTGAGTTGAAACAGATTCTGACAGTTACCAGATGCAACTTCTGTTTCCAACTTGTTAGCACACTCCAACCATCAGGTTTCTCAATCCTTGTTCAAACGTTGCACTATTCGATTACATAACCATCTAGGTTTATCTTCATGCCAGTGGTTACTCGGCATAGACTAATCAGCCTCAGTGAGTTGTAAGGAGCCCGTAAAAACCCGAAGCTTATAAGCAGGACTTTCCGCGAAGCCACAAGAGACTTTACACACCATCTTCATGGCATAGTGCAATTGCAACTGGTGCTTATCTATACTTTTCGGTAGGTCGATAGTTAGCGTTGAACCTAGCTCGGTTTGATATTTATTTGCAACAGAAGTTGAAATTGATTTACTAAAATCAATTCACTTGGGATGATGAAATTGTCGGGCACTGAAACGTAAGAGAAGACTGGCACGAACAAGAGCATGATCAAAGTCCTGATAAGTATTCCATAAGGAGTGGCAGTCTTGTACACAACCACGACAGTGGTAGTAGATCGTGATGTGATCAATATGAGTTCAGACTTGAGATACAGAGCGAGAATGTCAGGTAGCACATCAGCTATAACTGTGCTGATAGTTAGTGACAGTCAGAAACAAGCTGTAGTTTGTGCAAGGTTGCAGCGTATGATATCCGCTTTCTGGCCTGTGACCATCAAGTCACCAATGGTCGCCCATGTGACTCTCTTTTGTGCCTAGGGGCCCGCCCTGCTTATCCAAGTCCTCGACTAGTACTGCAATATCTGAGAACGCACTTTCTAGCAATTACTTAGCTGGTGGTAGAACTCATTATTGATTGCATCAAGGCTACAATCTGTCACTTAGATAGGCAAGCTGTTGTATGTGTTGAATACTAAGGAATGTACAAAATGGGAATAAAGGAATAAACAAGTGACGCAGTATAAAATAACATACGAATGTTAACAAATAATTGTGAGCATAATATGTGAGGGAGGCAAACAACAAAGTAATTAGTAGCGCTTGAGAACAAGTGTAGAGAAGAGCCCAGTATAGAAATGACCGAAGAATCCTGGTCAAAGGCCTATGCTCCATTAAGGGTAACAGGCATAAGTAAGTAATAGTTTAAGAGAATGAGAATCGAAGCAAGCCTTACTTCATCCAGTTGGAGTTATCATTAATTTTGTTTACTAAGGTAAACTTAGAAAACTACCACCACCATTAAAACAGTACAGGTATTACTGTGAAAATAGACTTCATACTCATAGGTAATAGAACATCAGCAAAAACTATCGTATCAGAAAAAAACTAGCTACAAGATGAGAAATACGATAGGACATAGATTTAGGAAATCATGAAACCACACCCTAATACAAGCCCTAAACTGGAAGCTTTAAGACTGAATCAAAAGAAGTATACTAAGGAACTTATGTTTCCAGGATGCGGAGGTAAACATCAAAACCATGAATAACACTTGAGAGCAACCTGAAAGGAGAAATCAGGACAAATGTTGGAGATCCGTGGTTGGTGGCTCTTGTTACAAGTAGGTCAACAGGCTGATAAAATTGTTACCAGTTTGATTTATTGAAAATAATGAAATCACAATTAACTGATTCAAATATACATTTTATGCGAGTGGTTTTTGAAATTTTACAGCTGCTGACAAGCATAATTTACATACCATATTTTAATTCATATTCCGCATCACAAAAATCGCATTTTTCATCCATTTTTCCCCATCGATACATTTGGCTAGATCAAGAACAACGAACGTAGTGGAATAATGTGAATTAATTTTATTTCATGTTCTCTCATTAGTTGCAAAAAAAACCTAAACTTAGTATTATTATTCGATAAAAACCAGTGTACATGCTTAATATCACAACATTATCAGAAATTTTCTCGTTTTTTAAGAAATAATAAAACACTAATTAATAAATATGAAATAATCATTATCGCTGTTCAAATGGTAGAATCTATGATCACTAATATGAAAAATTCTGAAAGAATAGATTGATCCTCAAAGTTATTTGATAATAACAACAAAGTGGATCGATAATAAAATAAATATGAATGAAGTTTAGATAAAACTCAAGAAACTATCGGAGAAAAGGAAAGCAAAATTGATTTGTTTTATATGGTTTTTATATGATACAAACTATGTACGATTAGTACCACTGTGTTTTGGTTGTATGCAGCTGATAAGAAACACCATAAATTAAAGTGAATTCATGTTATTCAGTTAGGTTTGTTGTTCTCACTCTGTTTACAGTTATTTTTGCTTCCGAATTAATTGGTACTTATAGATAGAGAAGCTGATGAGAATTTATGGAGAAGAGTTTTTTCTCAGTGTATCTACTTCTTGAGATAAGTACGTAATATCATGGCAAGAATGTGTAGTTAATGGTGAGTACAAGTAATATTGACATTGAAAGAAAGTAATCTAGTTATATCTTTTTCAATCACTTATGGTGTTGTGTCAGTTTCTCTCAATCGGTGGTTTCTGAATCATTTTAAAGGATCGATTCGGTGACCTTGACCTTGTTTATGCGAAATGTGAATAATTGTAGACCGGCTTTCCCAATATAATAATAACCCAGTGGTTTCATTCATTTACGTTTTGGTTAAATCGTTTGCTCATCAGAAAATTTTCTAAGAATTAACAAAAACTTCAAACTTTGAGGATAATTTGTACAATTTTAGAATTATTTGTATGAATAGTTGTTAATCTTAGTAGAAAATCATCAAAGACCGAGGCGAATCGAGTAGCTGTATCCCTACAATCTCACAAAAGATTAAACTCCAGAACTCCTAATGTTGAATTTATCCCAGCTTTGTGGCCTTAAAATCTAATTGTTACTGTTAAACTGAAGGTCATGTGACATCATTGACATGTACTGTTAATGAATGTCAAGTGAGGAAACTAACTGAAATGACTTATGCCGGCAAAGTTCATTAATAATACTGATTCCAAGACTAAAGTTAAAACAAGACTTTGGTAACCAGAAAATTGTTGCAAACAACTTCATTAAATAATATACCAGGAAATAAATAAACACTTCAGTTTCATATTTTAATTGTTGATTGATCTTCTGTATGGATTCAACCAGTGCGGATGACCTCAGTTATTTTTCCGGTTGATTGATATCCACGCAAAAAATCCACTTGATGTAATAAATTTTAATCTCAATGTTAGTAAAACAATTCGTTGGATTCAATTAGCATGTTTGGGACAGAACTGTTATTAATAGTATCAAATGACAGCAAAAAACTGTGCCTTGAACCAAACCTATAGGCCACAAAGTTATCTTAAAATACTGTGGTTTGTTTTAACTACCATAAATTTCTTGATTAATCTTAACTACCGGTTATTTGCACCTATTGATCACCATCACAAAATTAAATTAAAGTATTTTGTTTTGTCTTGCAATGGAATTAATCTCTAAGGTAACAATGTTTGCTATTTACAACAATTTTACCGTAACTGAGAATAAAATCGCAATCAATGATGAACCTGATCAAATCTTTTCTTTTGAATGGTTATTTCGGTTATCATATATCATTATTTGTTGTTCGTAAAAGCAGTCATTATACATACAGCATGTGTTTAAATAGTGGAATATTTATCATCTAGCATACATTCAGAATTTAGAAGCTTAACATTTTACTAGGAATAAGTTGTTTCAATACTTTGATGTCATTACTATGTATGTCAAACTAAAAAGCTTCACATTTCGAAATACCAAGAAATATCTGATCTGTACGTAATTATCTTCTAAACATTTATTTAAGGACTAATCTATTACTACGGGACGCAAATTGCAAGCTATGGATAATTTTATATTACAGACAGTCTTTGGTCTAGACAACCATCGAATACTAGAGAACATTGGACGGTTTTTTTCTTAAGTCTCTCTCTGGTAATTGCCGCATATTTTAATGCACTTTCTCTTTAATATGCAACACTAAGGAACCAAAAGTATTTTCTGGTCATCAGGTTTTGACTAGTATTCAGAATAAAAGGACTACTTATCTAATGATTGTGAGCATAGGCCACCGACCAGTATTCTATAACCTAATTTGTCCTGGGCTTTCCTTTCAAGTTCTTTCCAGTTTTCGTTCGTTCTTCTCATGTCTTTCTCCATTTCTCGGCGTAGTGTGTTCCTTTGCTTTCCTCTTTTCCTTTCACCTTGAGGGTTCCATCTAAGGGCTTGTCTTGTGACGCACTTGGGTGCTTTACGCAGTGTGTGTCCTATTCACTTCGACCACCTCTTCCTGATTCGCTCCTCCACTGGAATCTGGTTTTTGCTCTCCCACATTAGTTTGTTGCTGATGGTGTTTGGTCAACGGCACCGAAGTATTTTGCGTAGACAACTGTTAATAAACTCTTGTATGCTCTGGATGATGGTTTTTGTAGTTTTCCAAGTTTCCGCTCCATAAAATAGAGCTGTCTTGACATTTGTATTGAAAATTCTGTCAGCTGGTTTGATTTCTAGATGTTATTCAGTTGTAAAAATGCAGTTCTTGCATTGCCAGTCCACGCCTTCATATATGCATCGGATCCACTTTGGTCGTCAGTGATGCTGCCAAAATATGTATGTGTTTTGATCTCATGTACAGAGATAAACGGTCCTTCTATAAAATGTTGCTTTCTTGAATAGTAAAAAGCAAGAACTAACTGCCTTTAGTCAGTCCTAGTTAGCTAGTATTTACTAGAGTTTGAAGAGTAATGAATAACACAGTTAACTTTATGCGAGTCAAATGAGTATATTAATGGTTAAGAAAAAATAATTATCTATCTTTATTATGGTAGAAATCGATTGATAATTGTCGAACATATTCATTCATTCATTCATTTTTGATTTCTTATGTCTTGACAAAGCAGAAAAAGAATCTTCTATTGCCTTGAGCAATGTAAGGTTGTGGGCAATTATTTATTCAGTTAGAAAATATTATTTTTGATGTACCATATATTCTAAAAAGTGATTTATCCAGTAATCATTCTAAACTAAATTCTCTTCACTACAATTAAATCCTATTGGACTTGCAGAATGTTAAGTTTAGAGTTTTGATAAACCTATGACTGAGTTCTTAAAACTAACTAATAAAACGGTTAAAATAGGTTTCCGTATAGTACACTACAACAATGTGATTTACATCCTTGAAGCGACTATAAATAGAGCTGTGTTTAGTAGTTTTTTCATTGCACCTTGAAAGATAACAGTCAACTATTAACAAAACAATCTCCACTATACTAGAACAAATGTCCACAAAATCTGGTGAATAAGTGCTAGTTTGATATTTTAACTAGTGAAAAAAGCTTAAAATAATTTAGTATTTCCAAAATGCCACAGATTATTTGTCCTCTTTTTTCACTTAAAGAAAATAAAACTAGTCAATGATAGATATTTATAAACTGTGAAATTCATACACACAAACTAAACGACAAAGATAAATTATGTCATGGCTATTTTTAAATTGTCACATCCAATAGTGCCTTTGATTTGTGCAGAAAGTATGAAAGTATGAAAGAGAAAACATTATAATGAGGCGACTGACTAACTTTGACCGGTTTTGAACAGTTTCAATTACAACAGCGAAACAATCAGTTCGATTAAAGTAGGCGAGCACAAACTTTATTCTTTTTGTTTTTTTCTCAGAAACAACTCCTCATGTCCGATTATTCAGTAGGCTCTAAAGCTTACAATTCAACTAGAAACTATGTAAAATTTATGTTTAAAACTGAAAAGAAAAATACTAATTTTATTCAAAGTCGAAGGTCAGTCGCTATTAAAATTAGTTAAGAGTCTTCTGTTATATTCCTTCTGTTGTATAAAACTGATTACATTTCATCATCGACTATGTGTATGATGTAATCGGTCGATTTTTGATTTTTTCCGTGTTCCGTAAATCGGCATTGAAAATTTCACTTGCCAAACTATCATAGTAAATATCGTTAGGAAACGTGCGTGATTCTTAACAGATTCTGTATCAAGAATGTCGAAACATTCTCCAAGGAATTGAATGATAAATCACTAACCCAACTGAGCATATTAAATACATGTTGTATTCAAATTGGGATAGATGAAATAAAATTTTCATGACTATATTTTTTTTTCTTTACCGGAGCATTGATTCCATGAATTAATCTTATATAGTAGTTCGCAATAGTTGTTGCAGTGTTGCCTTTACACTGCTTGTTATTTTTCATTTGAATAAATACGTAGAGTAGATAAAATGTAATATAAATTAACCAAATGAAATTTCTGTTACGCCTGTCTATGTTTTCTACTTTGTATTTGTTTTATGATTTAAAAGCTGATTTTTACATGAAATTCAAAAAAAAAAAGAAAAAGATCAATGCTAATGCTCGGTTAATTTCAAATATGGCATCATCTACTAGGGAAGTAGAGGAATTCAATGTAAATGTTAACGACCGGGCCTGATTTAATGCCGAATACAAATTATCGATTAGCATAGATAAGAAAGACAAAGCCAATTTTACTACCAATCATCATTGAATGCGCATACAAAATAAACAATTATTTTAATATTAGCTACCGTCAATATCATTTGTTTGATGATAAATGAATTCAATTTGTTGGTATTGCGTACAATTAATTCTATCGGAAGTTACTACTGATGATGGATGGTGTCAATCAGAAGCATAATGAAAATCAAATGCTTAAACAATGCAGCTGCTGAGAGAAGAAAACCCCCTTTAAAATCATCCACTTGAAATTCAAGTCTTCTGGATCGTATTAAAATGCAATTAGTTCCCTTGATAGGCTTTTGAAAGCATTGGATCAAACAAGCATTTCAAGAAGAAGTTTCTTTGTTTACTATGCTCTGAATATTCGTTATAAGAAATCAATACCTTTATATTTTATTTAGTTATAAACCTAATTACGCATGTGCAAGATTAAGATTGCACGGAATAAAATAATAGATTCATTTAGAATTTCGTTACAACATGATAGTGAAATAAGTTCAACTAGTACCTGAACTAGTTATGGAGGATTTCTTTCCTCAAGAATTCCACAGTGTTCTATTTGTCATTACTTATAAATTCATAAGCTTATATCTCTAAATCTCGTTAATTAATCTACTTATGTACAAATTTTTTTGTCCTTTTTCTACAATTTGTTTAAATATTCCGAAGTATTACTAATTTTTTTTAATTCATTAAAACAAACTAACATAAAGCTCAACATTTTAATTTAAAGTATTTGTGATATTTCACCTCAACGAAATGATCGCCCGTAGACATTTAATAACTCTGGTAAATTGTGATACTACTGTACACTGATAATGACAACGGGTTAATAAATATTTAACGCTGTAGCTCTTTAGCAGTAATTCACAATTTAACTGTATTGATCACTGAACTTATTATAAATTATTTAAGTAAATTTTTATTTTTAGTGTTTAATAAATTAATTAGATGCATGTATAACACATGTGAACTATGCAAAACTATGCAAAATATAATTTTATGATTGGATAAGTTGAACTGAGAATTATTTTATCCACTCACTGCTGTGTACTCTAAAAAATTATGAAAATATTGCCTTAAAGTATGAAATACGATGATTTGAATAAGTTGCTATGATTTTCCCTGAACATAAGATTTAATATCAGCTGGTGAATTTCGAAAACACAGTCAACCTCCTGATTTGAAACGAATTTCAATCAGTACAAAATGTAAACTGTTTAATTGAGTTATTTTAAATTTATTATTAGGTTCCAAGTCGTTTGACTATTTCCGATAAAAAGAACCAACAACGATATTAATATTATTGAAAAACCAATTTGTCACCAATTGTCAACTAGTGCAATTTAAGTTTGCTGTTTTTTCAAGTGGAACTCATCATGTTGTATTATTCATTTGAAAAAATTGATTACGTAATTTGCGGCTCAGCGTTGCAGCTCCTTAGATTGTTTTTATTCAGCCCAGCTATATAAAACGTCAAGTGATTAGCCAAGGAAAATTGGTTGTATCCTTTGATTTCAAAACACATAGTTATCAAACTGTGTGTTTTATCAAGCTTGTTCTATGTTCAAACTAGAAGTAGTTCATACTGAATTGAAAGCAAAAATATTTCGTTTTGTGCACAAATTACTTTCAACTAAGAGTATTCATGCATCTCGATAAAAAATGAATAGTAAGCCTTAAAAGCTTCGGTATGCACTATTTTACTTGATTTGCTTATAAGAATTCACTATGGCATTAGTGAACTACTTAGGAAGCATTCATATTATTGATTTGGTCACTCGATCACGTTTAATCAGAAAAGATTACTTTGAATACAACCAATTATTTCCTAAGGCTGTTTTCAGTTCCACAGTACTTTAAATATGCCACATATTTCAGATTCAGCATTCAAAATTTGTTACACTAATCATTAGTATTGGATTCTACGATAGATGTCTTGTAAATATTTTGATAATTGAATTTGTTCCGGAGAGTTTATGTTAAATACATTCATTACTATCATGCTTTATAGAAATGTGATTTCCAAGTCATTTATTTTTGAGTGTTTTCATAAGAGGTAATCAGTTTAGTAGTATTTACGACTTAAAAATAGTATTTGTTTATTTATTAACAATAGATCTCAAAGTAACATATACTTATATAACTGGTAGCAAAAGTTCTGTTGAGGTATGCATCAAAGTTTGCGTTTTTCAGATGGATTCTTAACAACTCATACTAGATTTCGTTAAAAAATCAACTGATGTGAACATTCTGAACAATGAGACAACTGATTTGTAGAAAGACAAAGTATTCTATTTTTTTTCTGGTCACCGTTTATTTAGCGAGTTAGTGGTTTTATGGAATGTGGTCGCCAAACCCATGTTCAACCCTCCTCCTCTATCCGGGCCTGAGACCGGCAGAGAGGCTCCAGGCAGAGTTATTTGTTTCTATATAAGCAACTTGAATTTCTCGGTTATTTTTGAGGCTTATTTCCGTAAAAACTTCATTTAAAGTATTCGACAAATAAGTTAAATTCAACTTCCTCGACGATAACAATTTGAAACAGAATCCGTCATTGTGATTAAGCGAAATGAGTAGAATAACGATTCTATCTCATCCATGACACTTTTGAATTAAACGCAACTAACCGGAGAAACATATGGTTTCCGTCAGCATTTACACTAAAAAACTTTTAAATGTTTGAGGCTAGTAAAATCGAACTGGAAAAAAAATAGGATGGAACTCAACTTGATTCAGAAACGACTGATAATAACTAACGACGTGTTAAGCGTAATTTATCATAGCGCAAAACAAAAATAGCTATAAGTGTTAAAGTTCAAAGAGGTATTTTATCATTTTAATAACTCCATGTCATAGCAACGATGTTAGTTTATATGAATAATTCGGCTAAAAAGAAATAATATAAGACAATCTCTCTGGCAAGGTAATTACTGATTTTTTTTTCTTTGTAAATAAAAGTTTACTAATATCTGAGTAAGCAACTGTATAACACAACTCCAACTGGATTCCTTTTACGGTTAGTGTCAATCCCAAGCTAGGATAAAGGAGGATGGCTCGACATGAGGTTCGGGATCACATCCTGTAGAAAACAGCCTTGATAAAAACTCTAGCCAGAAAAACTCATTTTATTCATTTAAAATTTGCTGCGGGAGTTGGAAGAGTTTCATTTAGAAAAGTAATGACGCCTAACAAGAAAAGCTGAGTTTCTTTGGACGTCTTGAGGCCGATTCCCAATCTGAAAACCGGAGAAACCATTAGTATAGATATATGGAATGTTTGCACGATGTGGGAGATCTGGAGAACTATTCAAGTTGCTGCAAAAATAAAAAGATACAATCTGGTGTTGCTTTGAATAACTAAAACACATTGGATTCATGCTGTACAAGAAAGATTATCTTCAGGATAGATGCTGCTGAACTGAGACCGTGACAAAGAAGATACCTCACGCACAAAAAGAGTTCCTATAAAGCCGTTCGAAGAAGTGCCAATAGCACTCATAGATCCAGGATCATCAAAGCATTCTTCAGACGAAGAAGGAGAAGATTACAATCGACGTCATCCAGTGTTATGCGCCAGTTATTGATAGTAGTGGGAATGAAAAAGATCAGTTTTATGTAAGGCTAAAATGGACCGAAGAAAAATGTGCAGGAAATGACCTGACCATTCTGGATGTAGTTCTGAACGTTTAGACTGTAAGTTTTGGGAGGAAGAACGAGTACCAACTGGCTGGAAAGAATTACACTTCATCAATATACCAAAGAAAGTAGATTTCAGCGAGGATGCGAACTGTACAGGAAGCACACTTGTTTCAGCATAAGGAAAAGTCTTCAGCTAAGTGCTGTTGAACAGAACAGACGACTCAATCGACACTCAGCTTCTAGATCAACAACCTTGTTTCCATCAGGACCGATCATGTACTGATCTTATCACAATATTACATATCTCTGTGGAACAATCAACTCAATATGGTTCACCACTGTAAATCAAGATTATTGATTATGAGAAAGCACTCAGTAGGGTAGACAGGATGACAATATGGAGGCTTCTTCGACACTGTGGTTTGCCTGACAGGTTAGTCAACATCATACGGAATTCTTATGATGGATTACAGAGCAAGTAAGGGAAAAATTAGTAGAACCAATAATAATAATAATAATAATAATAATCAATACATTGCAAACAGAAAATTTTCCGCAATTCCAAATGATGAGTGAAGACCATTATTTTATCAACATTATTTAATCAAGAAGTGTTATCTTCTTTTCAAAAAAAAAAATTTAGTCCAATTTTCATTTGTTGAAAAAAATCAGCTTTCTATTCAAGCAAATGAATAAAACTTGTTTAATCATCCAAACAAATTTATCAGTGAAAAATTTTTCAGTTTATTTCTCTGTTTTTTTTTCAAAAAAAAATAGTAATTTAATTTCTTACCTAAAATAATTCGGTAAGAAATAATCACATTATTATTAGAATGTTCTGTTTGAAACTATTGACTGTACCTTATTTATTCTAATGTATAAATTCAAAAAACCAGATTGGATTTTGTTTTTGTCGCCGGAAAAAATTCCAGTTAATTTTTTTATCAGGTTTCTCAGTAGTCTCTATACCATTCTTATAGAATAAATGAAAGTGAATTTTAAAACTACCTGTCGAACTAATCACTTGAATAGTTGCCATTATTAAGGCGTTTAATAGCTTTTGAAATTTTATTCGCTGGTTGATAATATCTCCTTACTGTTCGATCCGAAAAACTTTAAGCATTTTTTTAAATTGACCTTCAGAAACCAGTTTGCAGAGATGAAGTTAGAGTTGACAAAAAATGTCATAAAACACAACACCCAATAGATACCAATTTGAGCCAAACAAACTAATATTCTTTTGATAGCCACCAAGATAGAGAGTCTGACCAGTTTATATCGATAATACTATATGGATTGGACCAATAAAATCGTTCAAAATATAATTAGAGTTTCTGTTACAGCAACTTCTGTGAAATAAAACACAGTTTACATTAAATTTTTTGGCGGGACAGTAAAAGGCGTATTCAATAATTAAAAACAAAATCATGTAAAGATAATACTTATCAAAAAAAGTCGAAATGATTTAAATCGAATCGGACTATTGACGCTAATCCAATTATAAATGCCTCCTTATGTAAAACATTCACTTGGACAATACAAATTTACTATTGCTTGTTATTCACATCTTTCTTTATGAGGTCCATTACTAACTGTGGTTATCTTTGGTAAAATCATTAAAACAATCTTTAGGAAAAGGGGTAATTTGAGCTGAGTCGAAGCACAATATATCTGAATGCATAATTATAATGCACTGTGGTATGCGTATATGACTGATGTATTTTTTTTTCTTGACAAAGAAATTCAGGAATGTGTATTCAGTATCAAGTTTCAAATGATAACTGTCTGAAACCAAAAAATATGGCAATCATCAAAACAATGAAATTCAATAAGATTAGAGATTAGAAATTAAAAGACAAATAAAAACAAGACTTAAAAAAAAACTGGTATGAATAGAAACCCAATTAATGCGAATGAATTGAAAAATCAAACAAAATGAAATCAACCAGTTGTAAAACGTAATGGGAGAATGATTAAGGTTGATAACAGCGAGTGTTGAACAAACACTATTCATGAATGAATATTTTTTGATTTTGAGCTACTTGACGTTGTGATTGATAAAAAATAAATGTTAACATAAAATCACAATTGAATTATTTATTGTCAATAATTCAAAGTAGACCAACTACATTTCGCAGCTGAACTATATTTATCATACGAAAATATCGTAGAATTAGAGATGGAAGTTTACGTAAGACCAGAGTTAAAGTTATTATTTATTGTAGCCTACACGATATCTATTGACTCAGGCCAGTTTACTCTAAAAACTGTTGATACTCCACGAGAGGTGGAACTTACGATAAACTTCTTAGAATGCAGGTGACGTCCATCAAAATAATTCACTGGTTCAGTGGGAGATCCAGGACGAACTCAAGAACACGGTGGACTAGTAATCACAGACACTGTAATTTAATGAGTATAGATTTGGTATCGAATTTTATGTCACTTGCCAAAGTGTTATGCATGAAGTTTTAGTCGTTTATTTTTAATGATCAAGCGAATGAAAAAATCGGAAACAGAAACACGAAAATCACACCTATTCAAAATGTTTAGTCTAAAAATCGTTTTTAGCTATTGCATATATATATATATACAAGCTTCCTCTTGGTGCAGTTTATAAGCTTATGACTTTAGGCAAATTATAAACTCATAACTATCTGTGATAAAAAACCGAAATGGCACTTTATAACAGTGGCTAAATTACGAAATGATTACTACCTGTGAAGAAATAAACATTGAGCGTAAAATGTTCATTTAAATCCTAACCTGGTCAACATCCACTCGTCGTTTTTTCTGATCCTCAGTATTTTGAAGATTAGATCAATTTCATTCAAACTTTTTTTCCCTTTATTGTAAGGAACAAGCCTGGAAAACATATTGAAACTAAACAAAATTTATTGATGTTTTTGTGTGGGTTGTTTCAGTCTGTGCACTGTACGCCACGAGTAAATAAATTTTTATGGCAGATATTTTTTCTAATGTAGTACTATATGATGACTTATGTTTATTTCATTCAAGTCATGTACACTTCCTGCGTTGCTTTTACTTCCTTTGTATCTGTTTTATATGAATGAAATTCACTCTGGTTGCTTTTAAAGGTATACAATATACATATATATATATATGCTTTTGTGATATCAGTTAATGATATTTCAGTCTGAAATTTGCCAGCTATGTAAAGAGAAGTAAGAAGCGGAAATATGTTCACATCAATCAAAACACAATTAAACTAATTATTATTCTGCTCCGACTTATCATTGAGAATGGAAACACAACTCCTGAAGCAAATTATGAATATACATCATATATATATAAACATTTTTTAATTTAAATTAATATTCATTTATTAAAGATTTTTGAAACAATCAATCTTCTTAACTAATCCAAATTAGTTTCGGTGACGAAAGTGATTGAACTTTATTCGTCGCAAGCCATAGTTTATTTGAAGTACGTAATAATAAGAAGATTAGCCAAACTATGCAACAGATATATTATATTAGCGCTATACATTTCGAAACATCTGCTCACATATATTCTTCGTGTTCAGAACATTTACATGTGAAAAATAAAGGGTAAGCAAAGTTAAGGAAAGTAAGAGAAAACTTAAGGGAAATAAAGAAAATCATGTGAAAAAATAACAATGGGAAACTCATCACGCTGGATCAGGAACACAATATTACCATGGTAAGTTTAGGGTGAAAACGAAGTATCATTTAAACTATAAAGGAGGGTTTAATTTTTCCCTTGGCCAAGGCTTTGTGTATGTCTTCTACCTTTTTTGGTATAAAGCCACGAAGGCGGGGTTGAAACCAATCTTATTTCCTGTTTCCAAGATGTGTTTATCACTAGAGAGAGAGATGAATGCCTAACATCTGCACCTAATGGGTTATTTGACTTTATTTGTTTCTGAAACCTCTTTGGTAAGTGTGCACACATTGTGATTTGCGAATTGTGATTACTCCGTCAGATCGATAAATACAATGGGATATGACGTAATGGTCATTATGTTTTATAAATAACAACTCTTGTTGCATTGTATGTTTCACTTGTATGTCTTCCTTATGCAAATATACTAAATCTAAATGACAATTAGTCACTTGTCAGTACGAGACAGCTGTTGAGATAATGAATTCAGACAAGAATTCCTATTGTAAACAAATAATAAAATTGAAAACAATTCAGTTTGAATGTGAGTGAAATAGGCTGTTTTATTGTTTTGTGACAGTATTCTTCAGTTTAAAATCCAACTTGTTTTTATAATTAATAGGCAGAAATATAAAAATCAAATTCTACCGATCAGCGTAAAATATAAATTGAAAAGTATAGACTCTATATTGAGGTCGATGGTTTATGAGGAACATGAACAACATTTCTGTTAGCAATTCTGTGAAAATTTTACGAGGGCTAAAGTATATTGTTTAATATAGTTGAATGTATCAAACTGACCATTGAAAGAGCAATTGAAAGTTAAAGAATCAAAAAGTATCGTTTTCAAGTGGTCAACCAGTAGTTATCACATGGTAATAGTCTACACTTGAATACAAAGATTATTGAAAGGAATGATGATCTCTGAAATTACAGAGACTGTCAACAAACCATGTTCACTGAGAAAATTTGTTTTTAATCATTGGCATTACTTTAAACTTTCTCAATGTAACCACGTCTTTGAACACACTGAACCATGTAACACACATATAATTTGTGTGTGTGTGTCACACCTATAACGCCTAGATATTTTTGAACTCGACACATTCTATGATTTCAATGGGAAAAAGTGACAATCATGTAACATTGTCATTATCATTTCATTAGAGCTTACTCTTGTCTCGGGAATACAGATAAAATGTGTTTTGAGAATACTAGTTGAAAAGTAGGCTACTGTTGCTGGCAAGTAAAAGTTCAGTGCTCTGGCACCGATAGTCTCAATTCATATACATGTTCAAAAATTTCCCCATTTTATTCAGATCAGATAACTTTAGTGGTCAGGAAGAGTTTAAAACTATGCTTTAGGACGTGAATCTTCAAAATAGGAAAAAAACAACACCCAACCCAATTACACGAAACGTAGGATTTGTAATTAAACAACTTCTCACGTTTCATATAGGGTACTAGTTTGAGAATCACCACCCTCATCCATTGTTGATGTATACACAGAAAATGAAGTTTATCATACTATGACTAATTCACATACACCGAATCCAGACAGTAATTAAAGCATTTTTATCTTAACAACACCACTAATAAAATTCTGGTCTCCAGCTAATACATTCACAATCAAACATAACTTCACACTCAGTATGAAATTAAATCAAAAATGGTCCGGTAGACAGATTGATCATGTCTATAAAAGTATGCTAGTTTGAACAACACTAATAATCAGTTATAGAAAATCCAGGTAATCAGAAACACATCAATGCACTTAACTCATCTGTTTTCTAATTTACAACATTTGTTGAACTAAATACCAGATTTTAACTGGAAGTTCCAAATTATGGATAATTTGAATTTTTTTTTTAAAAAAAAAGAAACCATTAAAAATCTAGAGAATTTACATCAATTTAAAATCTTATCCTTTTATAGTAGCTGTTCACTGACTAGATGGAATATCAACTGTTCATTTCTGTACAATAACAATTCATTAAGGCTTAGCTTTATCAAAGAAACCTTTTTGGTTTTCTTAATTACTCCCCTCATTTCACTCATCACATTATTAGGCACAATGAAAGTGAAGAGAAAAATCTTAAGAATGTGTACAACATTCTTAAACAAACATTATTTTACGACTTATGGCAAATGAATGTACTCGCATACTTTCAAGGTGAATATCAATACTAATCTGTTCACTTAGTTCTCTTGAGATGATATATATATATATATATATATATATATATATATATATATCGATGTTTCAAAACAATGTTAGAAACCTTTAGGAATTGTTACAAAAAAAAACTTTCTTCTTTGAAACAGGTGGGTGTTGATATAGTGAAAACTTGTTTACAAAAAGAAAAGAATGATGGAATTAGTCGATTCACTTTCATTTTGTGTTACCTACAGTGTGTACTTTCCTATCAATACGCATGACTACACATACAAGTATTGTAAAATGATGGGTAACTAGTAATGGTATGATAATATCAAAGTATTTATAATAAATAATACACACTATTCATGACCGTGATAGAAATAATAATAATAATAGTATTAATGTTATAGTGTAAAAAAACTGCTTTAAAACAAGAATCAACAACACATTCTTTGGATTTTTTAAATACCGAATTTCAACGGTTTCTTAGATGCTTTCAAGTGATATTTAAGTGTAGAAAGAAAATATTTTTGCTACAATAATGAAAATAAATCCAAATCAATTTGCCATTGAAGGTGTGTGAAGAAAGTAGGTAACGCCAATGCCTGGATTCTGGGTTGATACTTTTGTGATTTCAAACATCTTGGGGATCATTGATTGTCACAGTCAACACAGACATTTGGCGGTTACAAGATTCAAATAACCCTGGTGAATATGATAATGCTACGTCAAAATTAGGAAGTGAACTAGTCTCTCGACTAAATGACTATGATGCTCACCTTTCGTTGACTGACAAAAATTTTACACTTTAATATTGATCCTGATTTGCAACTGCATTTAAACTGCTTGCCGATTTGCAATCAAAGCAGTGACACATCATAGTTTGTGTACTCAAACTTTTATCATTGGACGACGGGTTAAAGTTCGTCGAATTAAGCAAATTCATATTTAGTAAATTTTATTTGTTATTTTATTTGATTCGATAAAAAGGCAGTTTTATTAGATGCGCATATTCTCAGTGAATATGGTTTCAGTTAAGTTTTTAATTATAATCAGTCAGAATATACTAACATTCAGCCAATGGAATCATTTTCTGATAAAACAACTTCCTCAGTCCTAGGTCTCAGAAATCCTGAGCCTTTGGTTGTTGCTTTGAATGACTAGAAATAACATTCAATAAACAATAATAATAACTTTTTGGGGCAGAATTTTGGAGGTTTGTGTTATTACACATTTGAAATCATCAATCAATTATTGTTAGACCACCATTAGAAACCTGGAAGCACTGGACGGCCGTTTTGTCCTGGTATGGGACTCATCAGCAGTGCGTATCCACGACTCCTGCTCTTCGCAGGATTCGAACCCAGGATCTTCGGTATTGTGCGCGAACACCTAACCGTCGGACCACTGGGCCGGCATCCAGTGGTCTTAATGTCTAACTATGATTGATTATTATTATGTCGTACTGTCTTGGAACACATTACGCCGAGGAATAGAGAAAGATATAAGAGGAATGAACAAACATTGAACAGAACTGGAGATGGAAGCCCAGGACAGAGTTGGTTGGAGGGAACTGGTGGGCAGCCTATGCTCCATTGGTGGTAACAGGCGTAAGTAAGTAAGCAAGTACCACAGACTATGATCCTATTGTGATATTGCATTTAATTTGTACCGGATTAAAAATAACCAGATCTCTATGGAAATAAAGTAAACACCTTGCTTTCATAGATTTTTATGGTAAATGATATTATAGCTACGTGTAGAATATTCAATGTGTTGAACAATTTATACCTTGTTCCTGATGCCTAAACTTAAATTATGCGCCTCAATACATAAATGTAATGAAACAGCTAAGGCTTCAAGAAAAACCTTTGTGTATGCGTAGAATTTCGCAGATAATGAGTCAAATGTAGTTGCGTGGACAATTAGTCCAGGTTGGATGACTAGTTAGAAATTCTTTCATACTGAGAACAAAGGAATAAGAGAGCAGCATTATATGAAATGTTTCGGCCACTCATCTCTTGCTATAACTGGAAAAACCTTTAATATCGAATTGAGAATTAGTGAAAATAGTATGTACTGGTATTGCTGATTTAACTGGTAGACTTTCCAGTCCTGTTATTATTAAGTCTTTTTGTGTTATTTGGTACGACTCAAGATTTCACGAGAAGACTCTTCAATAGAGGGCGCATCACAATCGATATCACCTATTTTCTATAAGGCAATTTGTATGGATTTAAAGAGGTTCTTGTCCGTAACTCTAACTGAAGTGTTTCGCAGAGTGTTGGTTGTTTTACAGAAAGCTTTAATTCTGAATGTTTTCAAAATCCGTTATAATTCTTCTGTCGTACCTTGACGCTAGGGTAAGAAGACCACAATATCAGTTCAACAACTTTCACTAGAATTGTTATTTATAGATGGATAGTTTCATTTTAAAAGTTTTCAATGATATTTTCAGGACAATTACTAAGTTGCAAAATGTTTTACTGGGAAATGTAAACTATAACACAACTATTTGCACAAATATGTAAATCATATCATAAACCGTAACAAAAAATAACAGTATTTCATAAGACAGCACTATAATTAGAAATTTTAGTTCATGTATCAGAAAACAAGCGAATTTTCTACCTTAAGTTTGATTGAATGCTTTTCTCAGACTGTGGATTTGAATGACACGGTTGAAGTGTGTGATTTTCTGGTTGGTTCTATGCGAAACTAAATGACTGATCTGATTGATTACTACGTTAGTATAGTGTAGAATAAAACACTTTTCCATTCTGGTACATTGTGAATGAAATTTCTTAAGCATATTGATTCGTTAAATCAAAAAAAATTAGTTACAAAGTGAAATTGTTCTCCGAAATTTATTTTTTCAGTGAGTGAATTAAGTGGAAATAGAAAATTAAGTTAAAAAAATGGATTTCCTATGGGAAATAATATTTTGCTCCAGAAGGAAAAAGCCGGAAGCAGAAATGTAATTATCAACAAATGGAAACAAAACATCTTGAAGATTCTTTTGGTTTTAGTCAACTCATTTTGCATGAAAAGCTACTTTCTTTTAGGGGAAACAAATGCGTTCTAATGAAACTCTTGTAGGTCATTTATTCTGTCTAAACTTTACTTTTAAAGCAGTAAGTGATAAGTACAAAGCATAGATCATTTAGAACTTATTCCTTTCTGTTCTGTAATCTCTTTTTTTATAAAAGTCAATGATTGCCTTATTAAACATAAGTCAAGCGTTATTATTTAATTTAACTCTAAAGTAATCACTTATTATCAAGAAGAAACGTAGTAAAAGTTTACAATTAATTCGTGGTTAATGAAATATTGTTTCGAAATGCAGAAGGCGATTCATCATTTACCCATTTGAAATCATCAATCAATCATTATTAGACCACCATTAGAAAGCTGGAAGCACTGGACAGCCGTTTCTTCCTGGTATGGGACTCATCCGCAGTGCGCATCCACAACTCCTGCACCTCTCAGGATTCGATCCCCAGACCTTCGGTATTGTGCGCGAACACCTAACCGTCGGACCACTGCGCCGGTATCCAACGGTGGCTTTCGCGCACAAAACCGAAGGTCTCGGGTTCGAATCCTGCGAGATACAGGAGCCGTTGATGCACACTGCTGATGAGTCCCATATCAGGACGAAACGGTCGTCCAGTGCTTCCAGGTTTCTAATGGTGTTCTAACAATGATTGATTGATGATTTCAAATGTGTAAAAACACAAACCTTCAAAACTCTGCCTGAAAAAATGATTCATTATTACCAGAGTCTGGCAGTGACATTTACCCTAATCTCCTTGTCTACTCATTATTTATGCCATTCTATGGAAACTCATTAACTCATTAACGAAAATGAGTGCTACGCTCTTGGTGTCATAGTTTCAAGGTTCGAGAATCAACAGTGCGTTGTGGAATAAAAGTTGTGTAAATGCTGAGTTTTATTTAAGGAAAATTAAACAAACAGATTAGTTTTCAGAATTCTTGGATAGTTCACTTTCGCTAACCGTTCGAAAACATTCACAAACTAGTTCTTGAGTGCTTATTTTCATGATTTCGGCTTATAACAAAACATGTACAAAACAAGGATTGATTGTTTAATTTTCTTGTCACATCAAAATTCTTCTCCTTGGTGAATGTGATCTCTACTGAAACATGGCATGAAGGCAGTTCAAAGTTTATTTTGTAATGTGAACAACGAAGCAGAATGATTTTTTTTTATCTCAACTAAATAATTAATGAACTAAGTAGAAGGAACTCCAAAAGGAATGAACATTGATCAGACTAATTTACTGGTGTACAGATGTGATACAGTTGAGACTGTGTTAGGAATTACATTCTTTTCTTAACATAATTCATGTATTCATTTCGGTGTACTATGTAGAAGTTACAAGTTTAATGATTCGTCAACATGTTTGAAATAATAATGTTTTAAATATGAGCGATAAATCGAAAATAGGATTATTCATTAATACGTGCTTCTAGGAATTTAGTGAGTTTGTCTATTTAAGGACATGTTGATGATTTATGATTAAAATCTGGAACAAAACACCTAATTCAAAGAACTATGGGAATAGTTTTGAATGCAGTCGCAATGGATTGATCTGAATATCGGTCTTAAAGATAATGTAGGCAGAGACAACAACAACAACAACAACAACAAAACATATATTAACACACACACACACATATATATATTTAGATCGCCGCTTATTCTGATGTTGTCATCTGAACCATGTTCATGGAAATTTGTTCTTAGACTTAACTTCTTTTTTTTTATTAGAATTTTCTTCTAAATTTTCACGAATCGTTTCACAGTAGTTGGGCACCGAGTTAACTGGTTTTTTTTTATATCCACAATAAAATGTTAAACAGATTATATACAAGTATGTAATAGACATACATCATTATTACTATCATCATCTGACCTGTTTGTAACACTACAACATTCTGTGTGCCCAAGACAGTCAATACCGTACACGATAGGCAGGTAGTAGTTGTAAGCGCATTAATAGGTTTGTTTATGTTCAATGCAGAAAGTCCATTTTCGTGCATAGGTACGCAGAAATACACACACACACACACACACTAACAGGTTGCCTATTCACATATCTCCTATCAAGTATATTATGCCATGATGCCTAAAATAAAATACTAAAATTCACAATTGAAATTTTCCTACTAGGGAGATGAATCACATGTAAAATATATAACTAGCCTATCAAAATGGTTGTAAGTCACTTTTATCCTATTCCAGTAAATATTTACTGCTTTACATTATTTGTTATGCTGTATACAATGCTTTCATAGTTGGGCGAATCGGTAGAAAATAATCTGCGTGCTGACGTATAATTGAAATTGTTTAAATTTATCTAATTCATTCATAAGTGTTGTCTACGTGTACTTCTTATTCACATGTGTTCTATATTGCATAGGTAACCTTTATTCACCAAATCTTGGGGAATTACCTTTTCAGTTTCCAGTGGAACAATACAAATTACAGTAACATTTCACACATGTTGTTGTACTCGAGATAAAAGAAAAAAAAACATTATGAGCACGTAATTTTCCAATCACTGTGGTTTGTAATTGCACAGGAAAATTACTTCATCTTCAGGATTTCAACTTGTCTAATTTACCCGCTACAAGTGATTTGAATCAGTTGCATAGGTGGAGAATTCACATCAGTTATTTTTTTTATCGAAGACCATTCATTGAAAACATAATTCTCCTAAATTATTTCAATTTGTATACCATTCCGACTGAAATTCTAATCATTCTACAGAAGACATCGTTTTGAGGATTTACAGTTTACGGAGAAGTTCTTTAATTTCATAACAAAATTTTCACACAAAATGAACAATACACTTATGACAACAACATTAGCAACTTCCAATGTAACAATAGTGTTCATCAATCTTAACCGGACAGATGTAGACAATTTCCAATTTCCTGAAGATGAAGTTCCGAAACCTCCACTGCTTATTGTGAAACCACATTATTGTCAATCGCTGCCAGGTCAATTTATTCTCAAATGTTATCGTCGTGAAATACACTTTACTTGGATACCTCCAGATACTAAAATATCTAAGGCTATGGTTAAGTTCCGTGAGGTAAGTTCACAATTATTAATCATTATCGGAAATAAATATTTAGTTGAATTTTCGTCTTAATTGACAACTAAACATACTTTACCTGACATATTGACATTTCGTAGAGAAAAAATGGAGAAGAATAAGAAAGAAATACAAGTCTCTCTGTTAGCTAAATCCACTACAATTCCGGATTGTTGAATTGTGATCTTTCATCAGAAAAGTCACTATCACACCAAGATTCATTCGAACTTTTAACGTCAATTACATTAATTTAGAATATCTGATTAACCTCTATTCATAAGTACTTTTGAAGTCTTTGGTATAAGCAGTGACTCTGAAGTCAAAGGCCATTAAGCCGACTAGATAAGACTGAGAAGCCGCTTTAGCTATTTTCCAACAATTACTAAACAGAAGAACAATTGCAGACATTAAACAACCTATCGAAAACTATTTAATGCTTATAATCCTAACATGAAAAGTGTCGCTTTGATATCGGCTAAGATTGTCTGCGATTTCAGCACTTTTACAAGAAAATAAAATGAATTTAACGACAATAATAATAATAATAATAATAAATCAAAGCATATGATTGATTAAATATGAATCAGTCATCTAACTTTAAATTTTGAATCAATTTGAACATGACCTCCTGCTAATAGGGAAAATATGGTTTTGAAACTGTTCAGATAACTAGGCACTGTATTACCTTATGTTATCTGGCATCAAAACTAACACTTTACCTTCATGTACATCACAAAACAGGAAGCTTTCTATCAAAAAAATAATACAGATTTACATGAATCCTTGCTAAGATGTATGATAAAACAGAACTGGGAAACATTACCGTAGTTGACTAAAAAAATGAATACAGAGTTTTCATATTAAAATGAAATCGTTCAAATAATAAAAGAAATTAGTCGTTCTTGCTATCATACAATGTGCTGATGGTAACATTTGTTTTAACAATCGCCGTCAGTTGTATACACCAACCAAATGTTTTCCCATAGCAACAGATACAACATCAGTCACCGTGTACTATTCTCCTTTTCTACTGCATATTTCACTACTACTTTCCACTGAGATCGATTTTCTGTCATATTTCACGGCTAACATTTGTGTGTAACATTTGGGAATGCTTAAAACAGTCAACCTTTGTTCTAGTAGATTGGAATTTTTGTAGAATTTTTTTTTCTATTTGGCCAGACATTTTCGACCTAAGTATTTTTTTCTTTTGTTAATTATGTGTGCATCATATGTGTCCTTACATGATCGTTCAAAGTTTGACTGTTTTCGAAAAAAAAATACGTGTATATAGTTACTAGAAATTTTTTTTCCACGCAAATCCTTTGGACAAGCTTCATCATGTTCAGTTAAAAAAAAATAGAACTAAAAAATACACCGAATACTGGATCGCTGCGTTCAGTCTCTTCTTCTTCCTCTTCGTCTTCTGAAATTATTCACAAAACGGTAAAAATTATGATCCACAGTCCTTATCACTTGGCCTCACTTCACATAAGTTGTCACGGAATCCTGTCTGTCATGAGAAAAAATTCCAGTGAACCTTTTGTAATTTTGGTGACAATTTTTGTAAAACTATGAGACTTTTTGCAGAAATTTAATGCATTAATAATAATAATAATACACCTCGGCAAGACACACTAGGCGGACAGAATATTGACAACAGCGATGCACTGTTCTATGTGTCTTGAAAAGTTAACTATACATCTTATGCATTCATGATGATTTAATTAAGCGGTGAAAGTTAAATTAGTTAAAATGCAAAAACAGTTCATTGTTCACTGATTACAATATTACTGTTTGCGTAATTTGTTTTTTATCTATAAATTTGAAAAAAAAGCATTTTAAAACTTCTCTATATTCTAAATTTTATTTGAATAAATTTCTTCTACATTCTTATAAGATGCATTCTATGCACAGGAAAATCGTTGAATATTGAAATTTGAAATAGTGAAAATTGAACAGGTTAAATGTCGAATTTATTTTAATAAAAGCAATTTGAAAGTGAATCCATCACGCCACTTAATGACTAATAGTTTTTAGATTACATAATGCTTGTTTTATCTGCAAAAACAAAATTCAAGTAACGAAGCTACTGAGTGAGAATAAACCTAGTAAAATGACATACCTATGACTTGAGCTGAAAGTGACCAAATTTAAGAACCAATGAAATTTCAGTGATCAAAAAACCTATTGATTTTGTGAAACTTTTCAGTTACTTACCAGTTCTAAAACTGACCAGCTATTGTAATACATTCGTTTTAATAAAGCAGATAGTAAGATGGAATCATTCACTTTTACAAACCAGGCACAGCCTATTGGTTATGGTGAACACAAATACCATAACGTTTCACGCATTGTCTTATTGGTTCTTGAGAGAAACCAACGGTGAATAAGTTGAGATTCATCGATTTAAACTGATAATGCTGAAAGGAAGTGGCGGTAAATCTTACTCAACCGGCAAATAAACCTGATTGGAAGAAGAATACTGTATATTTAGTTGTGTATACCATTTATCGTATCTGAAAATATAGTACTGACTAAAGTACTTCTCATAGTTTGTAGGCTACCGAGAACAATTTGTACATGCCTGAACAAACTGCAAGTGATACTTTTACTGAACCAAGGTCAGTAACACAGTTTGACCATTCTAATGAATATAAGCAAATGAAAAAGGGGAGGTTGAAATGTCGAATAACATGCTAAATTTCTCATCATTTCACATTGTTACATCTCATTTATTGAATTTAATTGTTTTCATGTAATGGTGGAAAGATCCTCATAACTATGAGCAAAGTATATAGCATTCTGATTCAATGAAACTACATTGAGTCTTATAACCTAAAAAGTTGAGTACAAACAATAACACTACTTCATACTGATTTTAAAACATCAAACAAGTGTACGAAATGTTCACATTGCATTGAAGTTTAACTGGGACTCTTTTGAAAAATGCACTGTTCTAGAGGGAGTAAAATACATAAATGCTAAAAGCTTTATATTTATTGTTAGTACAGCCAGCTATTATAGTGCTGTTGAATTTACGTTCTAGAAATTTTGGGCATTGTGTTCTGGTTTGCTTTATAGCGAATCCTGAAACATTTATTTCAGTCTCTCAAGCTATTATTTGTTTGAACATATTGATTGTTTGGTTTTTTATTCTTTTATGTTGTCCGGAAATGTACTAACTTTGAAGATATGGGTAAGTGATGTAAGTGACATTCGGAAATACCTCAGGTAATGTTGAATGTGAAGTTATCTACTAGTCTATGTAACAACAATCTTTCTCACAGTAGATTTATTCAGTGTTTATTATCAGTTAAAATATCTTATAATTTAGTAATAAGAAGTTAACGTTCGAAAACTTTTCATCGGTTTTCAAAAGTGTACCCTACAAAATTTGTTGTCATTGTTTAATAATCTGTCAGTTAGAGTTAGATGGAGAATGTTTCCGAATTAGAATTCCTCACGGAACCACGTAATCATCCAATCGAGGAACTTTAGCGGGATAGAAAATATTTATAAGGAAAGAAAGCAAGCGGTCTGAAGTAAAGCCATTTATTACTAGTACAGTTAAACAATGACTGGAATTCAACATAACAATATTCATAGATAATTTGTGCATCAAAATATGTATGCTTGCTAGTTAACTGTTTAAAATTTTGATATTTTATTTTAATTTAAAATAGATCACTTCTTATTTGTAACATTTACTAGTTATGTTATTTTTACGTTGTCCGGAATGTAATTTATGTTGATTTGTCTAAAAACTGATTCAACAGTGTAAATCGCATCAGCTAACACAGCATTATTATCATTACTTTCATTGATGTCATTTTTCTGCCTACTAAGATAGAGAGATACATATGCAACAATGTACAATAAATAGAAAGAATGTGATGTTTAAGCCGGTGGAAATGCATAACCATATAAAGGTCATGTATAGAAAGAATTTATCTCAATGACTTGCTAAATTTTTAAATGCTTCGATTCAATTGATCAATGCCTGAGTGTAAATTGTGTTGAAAGTATGATAGTAAGAAGAATAATTTCTCTTGGACAAGCTGATTATCAATGATGATACCTTTTTTCACTGTATTTTGAGTATAGAAAAGTTGACAAAAAGATTTTCATGCTGTCATCTACTAATGGAAATTAGTTCGACAGATAGTTGGAAAGAAATTGAAAACTTAATCGAAGAAATTAAAAATGCTATTAAGTATGTCACTTACTTAGATGAAATAACTACTTTAACATTCTGGTAATGGTCAATGACAAGTGGTTATATCCTTAAATTTCAATAAACATGATTGACTTAGTCTTAATAAATACTGTGGTTTGACACGTTTGATAATTTGGCTACTTTCTTATTTAGCCAGAAGACAGCCGAATCGTAAAGAGTGTTTGCACCTACTCATTAAACACACTAGTCCGACATATAGCTGAGAAAACGTATTTGACCAGGCACAAATTATTAGGTTAATCGCTTAATGCCCTTGATAAAACTGTTATCCACTGAGTATTTTGTTTTAACTAAATCCAAACAGATTTTCTCTGATAAATGCATCAACCATAACCTAATCATGTCACTTTTTTTAAACACTGGAGTTGATGTCACACCAAGTTTGTTCAATGAACCATACTTTCATAATAATCAAATAATCAGAACTTTCTCTCTTCTTACAACACTTGAATTTCATCCTGAATAGTTTCTTCGTAATAAAACAAAATGAATTTAGGATAGGGCACCTAACTATTATTCTGTAATGGTAGCTTATAATTTTCTTGTGTTTCATGTTAGTTTTCATCGGAGACTAACACCAACTTGAGAAATATTGAAAGCTAGGAATTACTTGATAACTAATTCAAACTTATTTGAAATTTTCACTAGTCGTTACTCATAACTCTACATTTAATTGAGTTGAAGACCTTTTGTTGTCGTGTGATGTTTACACAGTATCAAAAAGGAAGTTTAAAAAGTTGACTTTTGTGTACAATCGACAATAATAAACTTTTCTCTACTTGGTGGTTTTTCTTCTACTCACTCTGTAGTCATCATAGTTTTAAAATATCTCGCTGATACATTAACTAGAATTTACTAGACATTTTTATGTAGTGCCAACTTCTTACCTAGTTCATCCAGATGTGACAGACTTATTCATTGGTTAATAAAATTTGCTAAAAGTTCCGTTAAGCCCATTTATTTTCATGATTTTCATTCTACAATCATAGGAGAAAACCTGCTGATACAGAAACCGATTTCAATAAATTTTCTTAAAAATTTATCATAACACTATAGCTCAATGTAACAGTCTGTAAATTTCTGGCAAAAATCTTGGCATAATTGTTTTCTACACAGAACTTTACCTTAATATCGGAAAATCTATCATCCTGTAAGAAATACACATTGTTTTCACATGTGAACAGGTGTTGTATGAATTAATTAATTACAGTGTCGAATTTCTAGAATATTCTTAGTTGATTTGTTAACATGCATTTCAGCAAAACCATATTTCCATACAATATATGTTCATCAAATTACTGAATAAGTAAGACAATCATGTTTTTTTCTAAGTGGGCAAACGGATTTTTCATAAAGTATCAACGAATACTTCTGAAATTCGAAAGATATGGAAGAGTTGTTGTTCAAAAACCCAAAAATGAAACGAGATCAATTCTTAACTATTCTCTCTTTAAGATGTTACATATCACTACTAAATTAGTTACAACTTCTGAATTCGAACAAACGAACACCTGCTCATCTATTCAGATTGAAAAACGAACTAAACTTATTACTGTAGTAGAAAACTTTCCTTAAATAGCTGAATATTTTTTTCAATCGAGTGACTGTTGTCAACCAGAAAAAATTTTTTTTAACTATTCTTATGTTTTGCAAATAATTACTCTACAAACAGCTATTTATCAATGACATAGTTAACCATGTGATATCGGCATTCGATAAATATGACACTTAAATATTCCAGAAGCAATGAATGCAATTATAAAATAGTGAATATTATCAAGTAAAACTATTTGAACAGCTAGAGTCATTTTTCAGAATTTGTTAGTGTATATGTGGTAAAAAGTAGTGACGATCTATTTTCTTAAAAGTTGGTTTTCATATACCAATCTGCGATTTTAGCTTCTATACATAAAATATTTTTCTAACGCTCTTTTAATTTCCCAAATGAATTAACTCTTATCTTAGAACAATGCGGAAGAATATTCGACCATTCTATCGCATAACAGGCTTCACTTCTTTTTACATGGACAAACAATCAAAAGACGATGTTTTTTTTGTGTAAGCAGTCAACCTGCAGTGATGTTAATTGATGAAGTCATATTTCGATCAGAATTTTTGCAAAATTAATTCTTTGAAGTCCCGTTTTACTTGATTGCATCGTAATCAACGATCATTTTCAGTCATCAGTATAAATCGTTTATTAGTTTTTGCATAATATTTGTTTGATTAACCTACATTCATCATTTCATGATAAATATTTCATCATTAAACCTGATAACTCTATGAATATTAAGTTTATACTTCATATACTACTGATGCGTAGCGTTCAGTTCAGCTAGCCGTAGTAAAATGTAATCGTTTGTTTCATGGTTAAACGCACAGCATTAAATTCAAACATATTATGACAAGCATTCTAAACTTCGTAAGATTTTACTGTCAAAAGTATTCAACAAACAAACGGTCATTAATCACAATAATTAATACCTGTAATTATTGATTCACACAAAAATGAGTCAGAAATTTAATCATTGAAAATAGACCAGTTTGACAGAAAACACAAGCAGAGCTTGAATTTAAGGTACATGAAAAAAAGTGCAAATAATTTTCATCCGATACGTATGTTTCAAGGCAATTTCAATACTACTAACATAGAATAGTAAAAGTAGGCTGGCGTTAATTTTCGCACTTCGCGTTAAAAAAAATCTAGTCTGTTCTGTTTATAGTAACTTAAATGTTGAACACTTTGTTTGCCAATTTACTGAAAAAAACAAATTCATACTCCCTATGAAATATTTTTAAAAATTCGACTGTCTATCAAATCAAATCATTTGATAATGTTTGCATAACACTTATTGCTTAATTATAACCTCAAGGGCAAACAATATAATTTAATAAAACTAATAAATAACTCACTTAGCAATTTTATTAATACGACTGTTAGATAATTATTATCTACGGCAAAAACGGTTCCACAAACGAAATACAGATCAAGAAGTTGTATAACTAGTGAACCGAGTTGTTATTTTACACTATGGATTGGTTTTAGCTAGATAGCCACTAAATAGCGATAAGCATAGGCAGGTGTTCCTAATCTGGTAGTTCTCATCGGTATGCATTACTATGGGCATCAGAGGAGGTCGAACTCGAGGCTCGCTAACTTCTTGGTGACTGAGTTATGTTAAGACAAATATGTTGACAATCAATAATTTACATTTCTGAATTCAGTCAAGTATTACTTAACTTTTACAAAAAAGTGTACAGTGGATTAGGAGAAAAGATAGACAAAACACCAGAAGGAGATCAAAACAATGTTGAGCAGAATTGGAACTATTAAAAAGTAACTTAATAATAAGAAAAACCATGTGACCAAACACTATCAAAGGGTTTCCATAAAAAAGCCGTAAGGTAAATAATTTAATGCTCCTTAAACACCATTTAACAGTTTATCATTGCTTTTTTAAGTTCTATGATCCCGTTTCTGGAGAAACCTCTTAAAGGATACTTTAAATTATACATTGATTATTTTTTAGAAGCATATTTGTTCTTGAGTACTTAGATCGATATTTTTCAGCATTTTCCCTCACCAACCGAATATATCAGACCTGTTTAACCAGTTAAATAGCTCTCGAACACGAAGTTTGTTAACGATGGTACTGTGAATACTCCTGGAGATAAGTTTCTTTGATTTGGAATCATGGTCTGCAACGTTCTTAACCAACTATGGCCCTAGTGATCAGGTAGAACAACATTATTTCGATAAAAAAATTTCAGAAGTGGTTTTTAAATCATAATAAGAAAGCAATCAAAGTATGATTGGTTTGCACTGTGACATTTCAGAATTCTTATTCAAATAGGCTTAAAATGACAAACTTATGACAAACTTTTGAATTGCATGACCACAATAATTAATACTTGAGTATCACATTTTGAAGTACTTAGATCACCCTGACCAAACGGAGAAATTTCAATTAGAAACAAGTAAGAGAAAAATTTGTTCGATTATATTATGTGATACTAATACGGGGGAGTGCGAGTTAAAACTATGGATTAAGTATATCATATCGTACATCATAGACCAAGAAATAAAAATAAAGTTCAAGCAAAGATAAAATGTTTTCGTCTGACTATGCGATTAATCCAGATACTAATCTCATAAAAATCGCTATACTGCACCTAACCTTACAAATAATATTTTCCACAGTCATTTAGTGAGTCAAAGGTCGTTTGAAAGTTGACACAGACATTTTGTTGTCAATAAATATATTGGAGAAAGCAAACTAGCCATTCAACGAAATATCTAATCTCAAATTCGAACAATTAAGTCAATTTGTATAATTAACATGTAACGACAAAATAAATTTGTTATTATATTAAAAAACAAACTTTACTACCTATCTGTGCACGAGTACTATTTCGAAGATGTTTACTTTTGTGGTAGTGTCGCCAGTTTTAATATTTCAAAGCTGTGAACTGAAGAAACTAAGTACCAGTGAACGGGATTTTATACTATCACTCCAAATCGATTATAGTAGCAATAAGATAGTTTAGAGAGGAACTTCTGACTGAGGAAATTACGTCTGCTCAACTTTTTTAAGGTAAATCTTTTAAAATTGCAGTGAATGTAGCAAATAGAACTGATATCCAACTTTCACTGTCATCCAAAATCTAGAACCATGTGCGTCAAATTTTCTTATTCAGGCTGTTAATATCACTTCTTGTTTTCTAAAATGTAACATTCCACTCAGGCTCTTCAAATATAACAAATATTTGATTTTTTTGGAAAAATTATGGTTTCGTTACAAAAGGTTTTGGTTAAAAAGACATAAATTAAAGTGTATATAGTTTTGTATGTATGCTTCTTTATCAACCAGTGTTACGAAATTTCTTTCATCTAGTACTTTCTTGTTTTCAATGAATTATTTCTGTATAATGAGGTGACTTATTCTCAAAGCTTATCATAATTGATGTTAAAATTGTTTTTATTATCATTACATAAATGATTAGACAAAGTTTTCTTAGAAAAAACCAAACATTTTTAGCTTAACTAATGGTTTAGATACTACAGTAGCTTCTCGTAAACCTAACTGTTTCAACTCCATTTCATTGATATGCTGTCGTCAGAAATACGTTTTAAATTATTCTTGTAACAACATACAACTCAAGTCAAATATTTCTGGTCAGATTAATGTATTTGTGTGTGTTCATTCAATTGCTAAGATATCCATAATTTCCAAAGGTCCATTTATATATGTGATTGAATTTTACGGTGAACATTATCATTCAAAATTCCTTTGTATTGATTGTTAAGAGAGTCCCATTAATGTTCAAGTCTTTAACTGATCAGTCTGTTTGGTAATATGTTAATTCTGTACGAATTGCCTCCATATTGTCTTCAGAATACAGCCATTATTGACCGAAATGAATAGTATCGTTAAAAGTTCAACATATGACAAATAAATTTATCGTTATTTACATAAATCTAGACAACATATGAAAACTAATTCAACGTGAATTTTTTTAAAAAATAGTTCAAACTTCCAATGCCTCCATATATCGATATTTCATGTTGCCAATGCATGTTGCATGTATTCATTTCAATGTGATTTTGTAAAAGTGAAAAAAAAAATTTCTTTGTCATCCAGACACATTGTTAGATACATGTGTGTGCATACACTTAACAAGCTAGTAAGTTCATTCAACTAATCGAAAGGACACAGTTTCCCTGATAACGAAATGCAACCAAGTATTTGACTGGGTAGATAGACAAAGACTTTTACAGAAAACTAAACAAAATTGTAAATTTATGTGCAAATCATTGGCCTACCTTTAGTAAGTAGTTTACCAACTTGAATGACTACTTCATACCTTTGAAATTTCTGTTTCTTACAATTAGCATTTTCACACTATTTATCAATAATGATTAAATTTTTTTTTAACATTCTATGATTTTTAGTTATAATTTCTAGTTTATTTTTTACTGTATTCAACTAACTTAAATAAAGCACCTTGGTATGGTGATTGACAATAGTGTAAAATTAAAATAATGTGAACTAACCAAGTACAGTTGATGCTTTGATCCAATTCACTTACTCAACTCACTGACAATGTAATAAATTATTCATTCTTAAAGATTCTCTGCATTCACTTCAACCTAAAATCGTTTAAAATATAACTGATCGTTGAATACCATAAGGATGGCTAGAAATGATTTCGAAAAATTGATTGATTTTGTTTAACCCAGTGATAACGTCGTGATTTTTTTTATCTTACCTCTTTTGTTAACCCATTTAAAAATATAATGAGTTTATCTGATTTACTTAAACAAACAGATTGTCTTTTTGCAAATTGCATATTTGAAAAACGGTAATCATAAAGTTATAAAGGCAAGAGATATGGTAAAAACAAGGTGATCTAAAATCATTCATGAATGTTCTAATCGTCGAACCTGAGATACAAGTTACTTCTGATACTGACCTTGAGGTTAGTTATAAACAAAAGTCAATTTTAATTGACGATCATTGAACGCCTGTTGAGTGTATGTTCAACGTCAACTGCTTACAATACAGAAATGTGAATAGATTACTTCATGGAACATTTAATTAAAATCTGTCTAAAACGTATGCTACTATTGAAACGGAATCATTTATTTGTAAAAAACAACTTGCTGAAGAAATGATAACGAGTATTTGAGCAAAACGTCGCCGTTATGCTTTCTGTGCTGCACTTTTTCAGAGCTCTTTAAAATTATTACTAACAGCAAAAATGAATTAGTTTTGAAAAATTTTAATGTGAGTAATTTGATAGAAGTTTCTTCATGTGTGAATCTACATTTTCCAAGCTTAACTACAAAGTTAATAGTTGAACGCTATTAACATTTTACTGTAACAATAATTTAATTTTTAGAGTAGTTATTTAGTTTTATAAGCTTTAGTTGCGCATTGAGAATATGGAGTTAATCTGAAAAAAAGTGATTCCTAACTATCTGGTCATGTTTTCATCAAGACATTTTATTTGAAAAATGGTGAAGGTCAATTAGATAAAAGTTCAAATAAACATAAAATGATCATTGTAATTATAAAAACGAGAGAGAGAGAGAGAGAGAAAGTTAACATGTTAGGTAAGTCACAAAAAGGGCTAAAGATTACTGAAACATAGTCAAGTTTACCATTCTGTTGTCATAAAGAGGGTTTGAATTTACAAATAGCCAAGGCTTCTATACACTGGACAAATCTTATCCAATGTTTTATTCCGTTTCAATTATTTGTTTTGCTTTCTATAAACATGTTTTTTTTACTTCCAACATTTATTGGAGCATTTAGCGCTAACTGATTCTGAAACTATCTTGGGACATGTTCCAAAATGCCTGACCGTTTCGTGTATAGCCATACAAGTATGTGAATCGGTCAGTGCAGTGGGACATGATGTAATCATTTGAGCAGTTTCTAGGCCTAGGCGGATTCATGGACCATGTCCCTTTGACGATAATCAATTTAGCAGCATCGTATGTTGTAGTCGGATGACAGTTTCCTGTACTTTTCATAACATATTTATTTCTTCCCTTGCAATTTCTGTTTACAATTATCATTTTATGTTGATTTGAACTTTTATTGAGTTGACCTTGATCATATTTCGCATAAAATGCCTTGATAAGTACGTGACTAGATTGTTAGAAATGTTTAGCTCAAAGTTATAATGCTCGCCTAATAAAATAAGACAGTAATTAGTCAAGTATCGAAGAGTATGCAGGTAATTTATCTTAACAAAATAATCAGCTGCTACAATAAAGTGAAAATTTCTGGATATCACATCAATTTAATTGTTGTAGTGATTATGAACCATGACTTAAAGTTATCCAAAATTCATGGTTTATTTTATAGAAAGTTATTATTTTTTAAAATATTAATTAGGATTTGAGCTTATTGGAAAGGCTTTCCAAGCAATCTATAACATACCAAATTATAATTTTATCTTTTCACACATTTGAAATCATCAATCAATCATTGTTAGATCTCCATTAGAAACCTGGAAGCACTGGACGGCCGTTTCATCCTGGTATGGGACTCATCAGCAGTGCACATCCACGACTCTTGCACCTCGCAGGATTCGAACCCGGGACCTTCAGTATTGTGCGCGAATGCCCAACCATCGGACCCCTCCTGCGAGGTGCAGGAGTCATGGATGTGCACTGCTGATGAATCCCATACCAGGAAGAAACGGCCGTCCAGTGCTTCCAGGTTTCTAATGGTGTTCTAACAATAATTGATGGATGATTTCAAATGTGTAAAAACACAAACCTCCGAAGCTCTGCCTGAAAATTTTATCTTTATTTATTGAAGTATCTTTGTCACAGTTGCAAAAATTTTTTTATTGTAGGGTCTGTTCCAGATGTTCTTTATTGACTGATTAGCTACCCTGTCTCAGTCAAATAACGACCTGTTTCTTGATGCTAAGTTAAAGTTTGTAACAAGAAGGAAACAATCTCAGTCTTTAACGAAGACCAAGTTGTGATTATTCTTTAGATGGAAGCAATTCCGACAGGCAGACTTTATAAATCTAGTCCAGATTAGATCATTTCAAGACAAGTGGTAAATAAATAATTTTGACTTAAATCCAGTACTCTGTCTACTCCTGGTTGCTGTTTAAAAAAAGAGGTCATTTTGATTGTTTTTCATGTATTCGAAGTTCAGTTACACTAGTTATCTCAAGTCATTGAAACAAGATTCCGTTGTGAACTATACAAATTTTGTGAAGAATTGACTGAATTCTATTAATCGAATGAATGATTATCACAGGAATATGCTGAAAAGAAATTTAGTCAACATATGATTTCGATGTCCCCTTAGAACGAATGGATTTTTCAAAATATTCCTCCACGTTTCTATGCCCCAATGATTTAGTCACTAAGCACTAAGTGATTTCACAATTTTTCTTCAATTTCAAGAATGATTAATACTTTAAATAGCTTGCCAACCATTCTTTACTCAGGTTTTAATCACTTTTTTTTTTAAAGTTTCTTTGATTAATTCACCTGACTAGTAATTGTTTCGGTTTTTCTGTCAGTTTCATTCATTAGCTTCTAAGGCATTCATTACCAAAGAATCTTATGACTGGTAAAGATTTTACTTATTGTAAGAGTTGCTATTTCTGTTATAAAATTTTTATGTAGAAAAATATTTTAAATGAAAATAAGTGATGCAATCATTTTCGTTAATATTTTCTATTTATCAAATAGTGTTATTACTTTATTTTATCTTTTTCTCCTCTTCTCATCGCATATGACAACGATTAATTTTGACGTCAGTTGCCCCAACCGAAATTCAAACCAATGTCCGACTATGGATGGGGTCATTCAGGAGTTAAATACCGTAATCATACAATTACTTCACTCAAACCTAATCGACGATACGAATTCGGATTAAATTTGATTTATGAAAACAGTACCTTTGATCGATTTCCAAAGATTGGATCAAAAGATATATGCGATTGTAAAACATACCGTGAGTACTAATTAATCGCATTATACAATATAGCCATGTCTTTTTGTTATCAGCGTTCCACTTTATATTCTTCTGAAAAGAAAAAAAAAGCCCAAGTTTGGGGCTTCTGAGCATATTTTAAATTTGATTTCAATTTGCCAGTAATCCATGATTGAAAACGTCTCTTGTTACCAGAAGATGAATAAATATTCCCAGTATATAATAACTATTTTTTTATCATGAATTTAAAGAAGTTCGTGCGTTTATCCAGACATCTGCTCTATTTCAGTCAGATCACAACTGGAACTTAATTACGTAACCAATAAAAGCAGTTGTTTAGTCCTAGTACGGAACCGGTTACCAAGAGTAACGCCAAGGATCTTTCAGTTTTGCATTAAGTGTTTAGACGCTAGACCACTAAGGTAGCATGCACTGTTCTACGTGTCCGACTTGAATAAATTTCACAAATTGTGTGACCGTGCCCCCATTTTCTTTCAGTGGATAACTGTTTTACACTTAACACTGGTAATGATTTTTCCTTAGAACACTAGTTAGCTCATGATACTCATCAATGCAGGAGTTTGTCGAGGTTGTTGAAAGTTATTAGGATTAAAATGAATCCAAGTTAGATGGCCATTTCAGCTAGTTTGATCTATTTAAAATGGTAATTTAAATTTCATTGGTAGTAGAAAAAACGCCCTAATAATCTAAAACATTTTCTTGTACAAAACAGGATTACTGAGTTAAAAAAAAGTCGATTTCAACTTATCAAAACAAATAACATAAATGTTTTTAATGGAAAACTTTCATGTTTTCAAAAGACAACTCAATGGCTACACGGTCTCAGTAGTTCAGTTGATAAAAAACTGGCGTTTAAAGCTGAAATTACTGCATTCCAGTCTCGATGTCATCATTAGCACTAAGATGTAGGTACCGGAAGCAGCTGACCAGTGGCAAACGAAACAGAATGAGTTTTCCGGGTTCCACTACTAGCTATTATTCAATTCTAATAAGCACTTCCGCTTAAACGTCAATCACCTTCTTTAGCAGCAACATTAGGAAGAAACAAACACTTTACGATAAATTTCAAATGTTCAAATTTTTTACAAAACTCATTCTAATTGTTATGTGCACTGAAAAGAACCAAGATCAATAGATATTTTAAAGCCTAAGTACTCGACAGGCTGTTGATACTTTACCGCAGCATAATTATAATGTTAAAAACAATAGTTTCATTTTCTGATTGAAAAATATTTAAAATAAATGTGTTTAAGCCAGTTGCAATAATGCCAACCAACAACTTTCAACCAAAATCAAAATCCGGATTTTCAATACAAATGTCAAGACAGTTCTACTGTATGGAGCGGAAACATGGAGAACTACCAAAGCCATCATCCAGAAGATACAAGTGTTTATTAACAGTTGTCTACGCAAAATACTTCATATTCGTTGACCAGACACCATAAGCAACAACGAACTGTGGGAGAAAATAAACCAGATTTCAGTGGAGGAGGAAATGAGGAAGAAGCGGTGGAAGTGGATAGGACACACATTGCGGAAAGCACCTAACTGCGTCACGAGACAAGCCCTCACATGGAACCCTCAAGGCAAAAGGAAAAGAGGAAGGCCAAAGAACACACTATGCCGAGAAATAGAGAAAGATATGGGAAGAATGAACAAACATTGGAGAGAACTGGAGAGGGAAGCCCAGGAGAGAGTTTGTTGGAGAAAACTGGTGGGCGGCCTATGCTCCATTGGGGGTAACAGGCGTAAGTAAGTAAGTAAGTAATAATGCCATGCTAATCCATTTAAATAATATTGCATTGGCTGTAGTTAAAATTGCCTCCGCTAAATGATATCTGATAGTCGGTGTCAACTTCAAGTGGACTAGCTGTTGAAATCGGCATTTAGTTTATGGATGATACATGCTACTAGTGATAATATTTTTGATAAATTTTTCAGCCGATGTGCCTGATGCACCATTGGATCTACGATATCACTATATACAAGGCAATCAATACACTCTGGAATGGACACCGAGCCATGATAATGGAGAACCGATATTTACATACAACATGAAGTCTATGTACGTCATTGTGATTTATTTTAATGAATAATGTATCTCAATGTTGGTAATATTTCTTATAAATATTGATGATTAGCGCCTTCCCCGCTGTTTATATATATATATATATATATATATCTTCCAGTAATTACGGATTAGTGTTGATTTAAATAATTTCATTTCGCTTTACCAATATATAATATATATTTATGTATATTGCTTTCTTTGCTACAAAAACACAGACAATAATTGCCTGAATTTCCTTTGCAGTCGACAGAGTTAGAACAAACAAGCAAACATCAGTATTCACTAGAAAATGGATAATGTTTATAATTTACAGAAACATCTGGGAAAATAAGATTAAGGCAAACATCCGACCGATATCTAGGAAACATATATATATATATATATATAAGTCTTTTTACATAGTTTAGCGTCAATTTTGATTTTGAAAAACTCCCTAATGATAATATCTTTTCTTTTGTTACTTTCTCTGCGTACGTGTGTGAACATGTACAAGTGTGGTGATTAGAGATAAATATGTAAGATTAAAGATACTAGGCACTATGTTTCAGTTTGTTTCTTTGTATGTGTACATTAATTAAGGAATATTGAAACATGTTGCTCAATCAAAGGATTAGTTGAACGAATAACTCATGGTCGATCATGTGTATTGATGTTTTGAAGCAATATTTAGAAATAATTTAAATAATATTACTGATAAAATTTCCGGCAATACATTTCTGCATAAAATGAATAAAATTTAAAAGGGATGGCTGAAACTGAACAGACTGATTGTTAATTATTATGACAGACGCTTTTTATAATCACGGCATGTATGGAAAATCTTATTCTCTCTCTCTCTGGACTGCCTACTTAAAATTTTGAGCCAACTAGATTGCAAACTGTGCGAATATTGCAAATAAACCTACACCCTATTTTAAATTTGTTTAAACTGAATAATTATGAATGCTAACCACTTGTACCCTTATATAGCTCATAAACAAGGGCTATAAATTATTGTGGTGCCTGATACTAACACATTCAAACTGATACATTAGAGTTATCGGGTTTTTAATTTTTCATCATTGTCTATCCAAGTATATTTCAAACAATGTTTCTGATCAATTAGGCTTGGAAAAGTAGTCATATCAGTTGTACTAGTGGAAAACTTTAGTTGTTCAAAAATGAGTCAAAGAGATTGACTATTAAACAAAAAAAGAGCTTAAATATACTTTTGGATACTTTGAAATTTAGATGCATGTTAAACAGGAAATTGCTTGGAATCATGCACAAATGTTGTTGAGATTTTCTGATTGTTATAAAATATGTTAAAATTGAAAATTCCGATTGTTATTATTGTTTTGTTTTTTTTCTTCAGTTATTTCTAACAGACTATGCTAAATGGTTTATTAAATAGAACTTTTAGAAATGATTACTAGCCTGTTTAGATTGTATGTGATTTACGTCATCAAGCATTTATGAAAATTGTTCTTTCTTTTGTCTAAACAACTGTAAACTTGAAAATGTTGTTGATTACCTCATCATAACTTGATTAATATTGGTTGTTATTATTATTATTTTAATATTGGTAAAACATGATTTCACGTTAAATCATAATAAACAGTTTATCAAAATGAAATTTATCTTTGAGTATAGTTTAAAATGAGGAATTTTTCACTTTCTTAAATATCTACTTTTTGACAATTGAAGATAATTTCGAAAACAGATAAACGAAGGGACAGAATGTGCTAATGACTGCAACTGTTTTCTTACTGTACATCTTGAGTTTTAACTGTATCCAAACTGTGTCATACATTTGGAACTCAATGGACAGTTAAAATTACACTCTAATCACAAAACGACAAGACAGATCGATTATAAGCTGTTTGAGAACAGCATACTTACGTAATCCTTACATGCTTCATTGTGATCTCATTGATTATATCGTGTATGTTCATTTCTAATCGACTATGCTCTTTCATTCATGTATGTTAACAACATATATGTATGCTTGTCTATGTTACAAGCGCTTGTCTATGTTACTCTGTCTATTTAATCCATATATATTGTTTGACTGTATGGATTTTGAGGGAGTTTCTTTCTTTGAACTGGACAGTTTAGTCGTGAAGCTTTTATCGTTCTTTTGAACAACATCATGAGCACAAACTTTAGGCAGAACTGAAGTAATTGAATTTCTCCACAAACGTTCAACACTTTCTGCTGCCATGCTTCATTTTGAACCGTTGCTGAATTATCTTTAATTGTTCAAGAATGAATGATTTCCTGCGTTATTTTTGTTATTTTATTACAATATACCATTACTGGTTATTGAACAATGACGTATGAAATGTACACTATACTTAGATAATAAGTAATTCAACGTTAGATATCTGTCAAAACTCTTTCTTCTTTTCCACCAGCATAGCAACGAGACAATAACAAAATCTAAGTTTTCTGTAAGAATATGAAATACTGAGAAATTTACAAAAGTATCATATGTGGAGACGTGAATGAGTATTCTGTTATTGAAACCAATATTATTGCATATTTAAGTACACTTTTCTCATTCAGACTATGACTATGACTTGATTAAAAAAAAATTTGTCTGGAGTTTCACTTTCACTGTCCACCCCAAACACAATCAAATTATTTTCATTTCTCTTATATTCATTAATCTTAAGAATTGTTTTTTTTTAAATTTTACTTTGATAAAATAATAAGGCATTTATCATTCAATGACAGATGTGCTGCTGAACATTTCTGCATGCAACTAACTATCTGAAATGGAAAATGTTTAAGTTAGGCAATTTTTATCGCACATAGACTTCCAAAACAAACAGTTAAAATAAAAAAGGAACTTTAGAAAAGAAATGTCCAATGAGTTTATTACTTGACAGTTAGTAAGTGAATAAAAGGATTTCTATGGCCTATTCGTATGTCAACTAAATTAATTCAAACGAATAATAATGATAACATAATCATTAGATGAAAGTTAAATAGCTTGAAATCATAACAGTCTTTACTATGATGCTTTGCATAATTATAAATGGGATCATATGCCATGGAAGTAGTTGTTGGAACACGGAATATGTTTCATTAACTGTGACGTGAACCAACCTTTCAAAACACTGGTTATAACAATTGAAAAAAAAAGCAGTTTGGTTTGTTTTTAGACCAAGTATAAGTAGAGACAAAAGTAGTTAGATTACACAACAGGAAATTCATTTCACCAAGATAAATTTTTGACAATCATGGTGCCTCGCATATTGGAAACAAACATATGTCAGGAACACCAACTTTTGTCTGTTAACGTCCATGAAAAACTGCCGTTTCCATCTTTCGATAAACAATGGGTACACCACTACTCGCCCTGATACAATACACCGGATATACAATCTCAGGTGGGAACGTGTATGCCTTCTAATCATCGGTTCAGAATGTATCAAATTGTATATTTATTTCAATTTGTTGTTCATCACCACCTAAAGAGCATTTACATTTAAGTTATCTAATACTAATTGTGCATAGACAATTGTAACTTTTAACTGTGTTTCAACAGTTGAGTGCTTTTTTAATTTAAACAAATAATAACGACTTCATTTATCTTTTGTAAGTAGTATGTATTTTTTCAATAAAAAAATCATTTTATGAACTCATAGATTCTGTCAACAAATTCAGACTACATTTATCTTACCCCCTCCCCTCCCCACCAAAAAAAAAAGAAAGAGTTTGAATCTGAGAGCATCAGGTGGATATGGTTTCTTTTTTTACAATATCTGCACTAATTAAGCTATGAACATACGTAAAAAAAAAATTATCTTTTAGCGTAAGCAAAATTACAACAGGTGTCTTCACTTATGTAAAATGAAATTGTAAACATATGGTAAGTTGAAAAACATTATTATTATTATTATTATTATTAAACTGTTAACGCATAAATATAATTGATTCATTGACGTAACGAATAGGAGGACTAGTGTCGTCGAAGTGGAAAAAATCATGTGATGCTTTACATAGAAAAAAAATTCAACACTAAAGTCTTAGAGACATCTGTAAACCATGTTTAAAATGTTTTTTGGTAAATTTTCAAGCGTCTGTGAAATTACATGATGTGTAAACAAAACCGAGAAATCTCAAACAGTTGTTCATGGTTAGCAGCCCCTAGATGTGATTCCTAATTGATTCCCAGTGTATATTTCTATTTCCTACGAAATGGTTGGTGTACAAGGAAATTTCTTTTCTGAATTATCCAACATGTGAAAATTAATATTAAGTAGTGTATAGGTGATTATATACTGACAGTATTTTGCTTTCTTCAAATTCTTTAGGTATTTATAAGTAATACCTCTAAATTTGCGAAAAAAGAATATTTCTTTTAATTTTAAAAATTGCAAATTTCATCTTGAATTGTCAATTAGTAAATAGTTAAACTCTGTTGGTAGTTTTGGTATCATTAACTAATTACACCGTCATTTGATTTGTAAAGGCACTTTGGAAATATCTAAAATACACTAAATAGTTATGATGATAAATGTAAAGCGATTGTTAATGTTAACTTTGTTGTCAATAAATATTTCGCCTTGATTAGTTCAATTAAAACAAACTTTTTAAAAATGATTTTCAATTTTCAATTTCTGCCATTTCGAATTCATTATTTTTTCATTATACAGTTTTAAGGATTAGCGAGTTTCAGTGAAATTAGGAATCGACTATTGTTAGACCACCATTCAGGCTAGATATTAACACCTTTGGATGACAGATCACTGGTCTAGAGGTTAAGTAGTCACACGCGAGTTCGAAGGTCCTGCGTTCAATGACTGAGATCGGGGCTCGTGGATGCGCATGATAGGACGAAGCGGTTGTCCAGCACTTGTGTGATAATCTGACCATGATCGATACATCATTTCATGATTTTTTTATCACCACTGTAATTTATAGTTAGTTTATACAATCACTCGAATAACTGCGAAAAATGCATCATCAAACAAGTACTAATAACATACAACTTAAACGTCGTGTTATAATTGGTTACTATTTATGTTAAAATCGGGTAAAGATTTAAGTACATAGTAATTTAGAAAATTAATTACTGGACTATTGATGTGTAAAATCCAATTGTATAAATTGTATTAATCAACTAAACTATCAACTTTGTATATTTCATTCATCATAAGCTTTCTATTAAGTAACAATTTATTATCATACAATTTGCCATTTCTATTTTGTTGACAAGTTATTATTTCACAAACTTCCTTACACAATCAACTTTAAATCATTCATACATAGTTGTCAGCTTTTATTTATTGATACGATCTAGTCTGATTTTGTGTGTGTACATAAAGGAATGTTTGAAATATAGTCACGAATCTTGGACTGTTGTTGATGATTGGTCTTTGTTCTGTGACTTTGGTTGGGTAGCTTTTCAAGTGTAGAGTAGCAAGTCTCCCATCTTTATTAGATATCGATCACTGAAAGGTGGTCTACGTATTGGCTGGCATATATATATATAGATGTTCAACATTCTAGTCACTAACTAGAAGCCTCCATCTAAATTTTCGATAGTACTCAACTAGGAAACTTTTGGAAACCAGAGGATACCAAATAACTATTGTGTTATTTTTAGGAATGCAAACCAACAGCTTCCAGATATCATGCTGAATATGATACAGCCAATTCACTGAGTTCGTATCTAATGCGTCGTAGATTTTATTTCAATAAATCTCTAATCGTTAGCAGATACAGATGTAAATTGCCTGTAAGGTTTGTGAAATTCGCATGAAACAATTCAAGTGATCATATTATGCACACCCATACATCCAGTCAGATGGTGAAGAAGATTGTTTATGCATTATTCCATGTGATTTTCATATTCGATTCATTTATTTCGTTGTTGTTGGGGCTAGGTTAATTTACTTTTAATGTTTTAGCTTCGCATCAACCAAATGCAAGTATAGGGGAAGATTTTAATTTCCCTGAACTATCTCTGTTACATAAAAGAATATCACAAAAATTATTATACAGTTCAAATTAATTAAGCTTCAGTGAACTTGTATCTTAAATTACCAAATCTTGTGGCATAATATCTATCTATTTGTAGAAAACTTACACAGGTCATAATTTTGTTCTCCCACCCTAGTTAAATTTACATGTTTATACATTATTTACATTTCCTATCACTAGTTCTACTTAAATAGAGAAAAGTACGTTTAATGTGTTCTTATGGTAAATTTTGTCATACCTAAATGTAGGTTGGAAGTGGAACATTATTTTTATTACAAATTAAATTTATCTTACATGGTTTATAATTTCAGTATCACCGAATTCAATATATATATATATATATATATATATATATATATATATATACTAGGCTAATTTGAATCAATGTAGTATACATTAAAGTCTAGTTAAACATTCTGCACACAAAACGTGCCCTGGCAAGATTACATTATCTAATCTGAAAAAATAATGTAATTGTACCGAACAAATAAATGATCTATTAATTATTTTGAACTAATTTTCTACAGAAAAAGGCAGATTTTGATTCGTATTTGAAACGTTGAATATCTTTGATGAATTCATTCGTTTGATAACTTCGGCGAATTCACTTCAGATTCATCAGTTAAATTCTGCTAGTAACCGATGATCAACTGTAACCAACTGCTTCCAAGCATTAAGATTGGTTTTGACTTTTTATTGAATCATAAGAATGCGGTAAATTGTTTCACAAATATTGATTACTGCATCTTTTTCATCAGTGCTCAGTTTAATTTATATTTTCATGCGGGTTTTCCCAGTGTCTTATAGCAATCCATGGTATTGTAAAGCAGTTGTCCTATCCAACTTCGAATACATTTTCATACAGAAATAAACAAAATTAAAATTTTTTTTCTTATTTCGATTTACTTGATGTTAACTATTCCTTACATGATTTATCCTGTCACTTACTGGTCATTGGTACCAATCCAAATTTTGTTTAGAACAATCAACCATCTGGGATGTGTATGGTCAACGCTTCAAAAATGGGATTTATTTCAAATGGTCCCTCGATCATTGTCATCATATTCATTCCATTCTACTGTCGTAATTTAATCCTAGCCGCCTTTTTTCTTATACTTTGTAATTTTCCTTGGTTTATCTATTAGCAATATCACTGTAAGTGTAACCGACTGGATGGATAATTTTTATTTCTCAAAACTCCGGAGTGTTTCATTCTATCGAATTTAATGATGATATTTTTCTTTCAACTTCAACTTATTAAACCAGTTATCATTTAATTGTATACTTTACAAAGAGCGCTATATTTATGTTCACTTATTCATTAATAAGTTGAACTGCGCTGTAGATGTTTTCTCTGTAAATTTCACATATTTTTTTTTTAAATTATAGGCCAATCGTCTCAAGTAATTTAGAACAACCAAAATGGGATTCCATTACACCACATAATTTAACAGATAAACAAGCCAATATCACATTGGATACAAATCACCAAAGTGCCTTTCAACTAAGAGCTGTCAATAAAATTGGAATGAGCGATCCAGCCTATTTGATCATTAGGCCACCATTTCAAAAAGTTCCAGATAAGTTTGCTGTTTGTTTGACGAAAACTTGTTTTTTTTTTATTTATTAATCTCAACATTTAAGCTGTGATCTTCAAAGCACATGTAATTTAACTCAATGCTTAAGATTATGAGCTTTTTTTGGCAAGAACTGATGTTTGCCTAATAATGTTATTCATTTTACTGACAAAATGGCTAAAAAATACGTGGTTCAGTAATAAGTTTAAACAGAAGACAGTGTAATTTTTATGCCGCACAAAAAAAATTCACTTCATGGATTAACTGATTTAAATGCAAATTTTAAGTAAAGTTATTCTTTGTTTAAATAGTAGAACTGGGTTGTATAGTATCTCACAACATTGTTAGCAGATAACTAGAAGAAAACCACCCAGTCTCATAAACAAATGTTAGAGATATAATCAATTTTTTTCTAATCAAAATCAGCATTCTGAAACTGACTATCTCTTCAGAATACTCTTCAAATAGAAAATTTGCTTTTCTTTATGTTCCTGGTTGAATGACTGATTCCTTTTGCACTGGTTTTGACCTTCAGACACTAATTTTTCTTGAGAATTCGAGTCAGTCTCTTCTCATCAACGTTCAATTGAAACAAATCTTAAAGAAAATCCACTTATCAGAAAGTAGTCTTTTATACACTCATTTCAGTCTTAACAGTTTTCATAATTATGCTATACGAAACTCACAAACAATCAAGTTTGCTGGTTCATAGTGTTCATGACATGGACAAAATTCAAACTACGTATTGTGATAAACATTCATCTACTACTGAATAAAAATTGTATATCTCTCAACAATATTGTATGTATACAGTCAGAAATGTATGTGTACTCATATGTATTCAAAGCATCGAACAAGAATGTTTTCAAAATTGAAAGTCTGTACACAGGTTTTCAGCAGGAAGCATTCGTGAGCATTGAAAACCGATAAAATGGAGGTTTGGTCATATGACACCTAGAATAAAAAGAGTGAATTGTGATAAGGACTGGTGATAGTTTCTCACAAAGCAGAAAACAGACATTAAATGAGTTAAATAAACAAAATAACAGGTGCCGCTTTTTATTACCTACTTTCTTCAAAGATTAACAAAACAGCTGTTACTTATTAATAATAATAATACATAAAACAGATCAAAAATCCCATGATATTTTGTATGGTTTTTCATATACTATTGCCGATAAAATTCCTTCTTTTAATCAGAATTTAAGAACTCTAAATGTCATGCTCTGCAATAGCATACTTTTTCAGAAATACTTCAACTTTTTAAAGTCGATCGGTATACATTTGACCTGCATTTTGAACTACTCATAGGTAGTTTAAGTAGTATTGCACGTAAATATATATATATATATATATATATATATATATATATATAAAGAATATACTTTTTAGTAAATACTCTTCAGGTTCTACAATTATATATCCAAATTAATGATCTAAAATGGTAACCATGCTTCAGGTAAATTACATCGCTGAAAAATGATACATGTGAATTTTAGGATTGTTTGTAAAATAAATCGTAAATGTTAGAATGACTTCTATGATGTGGTCTTCCTAGATGAGTTCATACATAAAATAAAATTGTGAGATTAATGGTAAGGTTACATCTTAAGAGTAGTATATGGATGCATTCTGCACACCGAAAATTTATCATGAAAAGGTTCGTACGACCTCCTATAAATTAACAAAGTTCTTGTTTAACCAAATATATAGCCGAATAACTTACCAATGAAGCTCACAAAGACAAGTATCTATCTATCTAAAAATAATTCTAAATACAACGGACCCCTGAAAAACATAGAAGCACTGAACATTTATTTGCTTGAAAAATCTTGATTCAGCTTGCTTAGTGCAAATTTGGATATACATACATTACGATTGCTGAAATGTTAACAAATAAGTTTTCCCTTCTTAATCTCATATAATAAGTTGGCAATAAACCACTTTGAAACTTAGGCGAAAGTCCTTATTTATCTCATAGTAATTTTGTATTCTTCCACAGTCTTCACTAATAGCCTACCTCTTTAATAGAACAGTGTAAACAATTACAAAGTTAGCTATTTACAGTATATAGAAGTTGGTATATTCTACCTATAATTAGTCAAGCTATTTAGGCATATACAAAGAAATTTTTAAACTTTCTGCTAATTGCATTGTCATGAATGATAATGAAATTTTCACTAGTCAATTTATCAACTTACAGAGTATGACAGTCAAGTGACGGAGAAAACTCTGTTCAATAGAATCAATCGATTATTTGAATAACTAGTGTCTGCGTGCATCAGTTTGATGCTCAATATAACTTTTTAATTGTTCCAATGGCAGTCAGAACTAAAACACTGTCGTTAAGATAGGATGTGTTTCAATACTAATTAAGTCTACACACAATATTTAAAAGGACGGTTTTCATTGAATTAAATATGGTGTTCTTTGTTGATGTCATATTTCAGCTATATTTCATAGTCTTCATTTGAATTTTTTCTTATAATTAAGGGTTATTCATCTATATTCCAACCTTTGAATCAAGTGACAAGCTTATTAACGTACAGTTTGCTTTCCGTTGCTTTACTACTATTATTCCTATTCCTAATCGTGCTGCTGATTTATAGACGTAAGTGACTAATTAGTTTTTAATTAGTAAAATGCCAACATTTATTTAATTCATAAAACGCTACTAATCTTTGTATTTATAGGCTATTTCACAGTAACTGGTAACCTTTCAAGAAGAAATTTTTTCGTTAAGATTTTATCAGGAAAGTTCCACTGAAATGAAAAGTAAAAATTGAAACACCATAACACGCTTCAATTAATTGTGACTCTCATGGCCTATATCCATCACATCAAACTAGTTTTAAACAAGATTCTCTGCCGATTAGGAAGAAATAACATTACCCTTGATTTATACTTGAAAATTATTCACTAAATGATCGGTAAATTCCATCTAAAACTGAGTAATATTTCACTGTTAGTTTTCAAAAATTTGCAAACTGATCACAATCTAAACTGTGGTTGATTGATTGACAAACATTTAAAAAAATATAAATTCTATGGTGAAAATTTCAAAAGCATTTCATCAGAGTAATGTTCAAAGTCTAAGAATTTTAAATTTTAGACACTTAAACAGATCAACATTAATTCCTTCGGTCTGAACGAAATAACGAAATGAAATAATGCTGAAAAGAATGCATTTACTGAGTCTTTTGAACTCGACACTTACTGATCAAATAGTCTTACTAATTTTTTGAATATTCTTTTACGAAGAATATATCAGTTTTGTAAATAATAAAACCATTGACCCTTGATTTGTTTGTAACACACTTAACAAGAAGTGTTGAGTATTTTACGCTGTAACTTTCGGTGCTGCTCTGCAACGAGTGGTAGTCTGTATGCAACATCAGCACTAAAACTCTATATCTCGATAAACAGCAATGTGATTGTGGCTGTGACACTAGTACCAACACATTTATATATATATATATATATATATATATATATATATGATTAGTAATTCCTAGAGATTTTTGACTTTCCTAACATTGGATCAGTATCATTAAGAGACTGTTATATACAGATTGAAGTCACTCAAAAGAAAAATATTAACCTGTTGATTAATGTAAGGTTAATTTAATATTCGCACTTAACTCTCCAATCAAATGTTAGCATTAAGAATCAAATAACAGAATAGTATATGGCAAATCTAGTCAACTTTTTGCTTCAGCTGTTTAAACTGATAGGAAATTCGTACAAATATCTCTCAGTGATGATGCCAGTACAGTACCCTGGATTAAGACAGTTGATGACTAAGAACATTGACAACAACAAATCCAGGTAGATAAAACATGTATGTGCATTGAATAGAAATGCATTAGTGAGTGACATTCGTTTGCCCTAGACAATGTTCTTATCAGATCAGACATTTTTTCTAATCATCATCATTATCAGGTCTTAGACAAACACAATATTGTAACACAGAGTATCGATAACTATTTCTACAAGCGAAACTTATCAAACATCTAAAACACAATGAAAATTTGTTGTTTAAAAAGGAAACAGTGAAAAGTGTATTTTTTTGTGAAGAAATAGAAAAACTGGTAATGAATCAGCAAAGATGTAATAGGATGTTTATTTTGTTTATGAATGCATTCCACAGACTCATAAAGTATGAAATGCAAAAGTTTATCAGGGCTGGAACAGATAGTTAAATCGATCTAAGTCATTGCCTTGATTGCATTCAGTGAAATTGAAGGTTCTTTTCCTTACTCATATCTTTGTATTTTTTGCCTGCGCCACAGGTGACGCAGGCGAGATATCCGCTTGCTAACCAAAGGACGAGTGTGCCGTGCAGCAGCTCGCTCCGTCCTACTATATGGCTCTGAAACATGGCAGTTAAGAGTAGAGGACATTCGTAGGTTACTAGTCTTCGATCATCGATGTCTCCGAAGCATTGCTCGTGCATCATGGGACAACCGTATAAGCAATACTGTCGTTAGGAAACGAGTTCTAGGTAGGGATGACAAATCAATAGACGAAGTAGTGAAACTTCATCAGTTGAGGTGGTTGGGACATGTGTTACGAATGACTAACCACCGACTGCCTCGACGAGCTATGTTTTGTGGTGTAGGAGTAGGTTGAAAGAAAGCTAGGGGCGGCCAGACCGAAACATGGCAGAAATCCATGAAATCATTGACAAGTGGACTGAGTCATGTTGGTAGATGTAGGCTATATGGTTGGGGTCCACGAGACTAAAGTCACTAATGGTTAGAGACTTTGAATGATATGGCTCATAATCGTTCGGAATGGCGCAAGTGCATCCATTCGTTGTGTTCTCTCTAATTCTAACCATCTCTGTCTTTCTCATTCTAAATTTGTCTCACTGAATTATACCTCTCGAATCATATCTTCGCTCCCTGATCTTCTCCATTACTGCTAATACTTCTACTATTGCTATCACTCTTGGATTTGAATTGACAATTATATCTTTGCTGATGTATGGCAACCTGAACTGATGTACTTATGTACGAAGTTCTGCGTTGTATCTCTCTGTCTGTCTGTCTTCGTATTTACTTTTCGAGATAATATTATGATGCACGTTGTTTTTCAATCGCATACTTTAACATCATACAGAACAGTATCTTAAGTAGAGCTTTATTGAGATTTAAGGCTGAAATAAAGTCTGTATTATTATTATTATTATTAAATTAAGGATTTCTAACTACCAAATTATTTAGAATAAAAATTCTGATAAGAATTTGTCTGACAATAATTATAATATATTGTTATGCATAGTAGTGTTAATAAAATTTCAACTTGTTAATTTAATTCTAGGTTCATACAAACTAGCTTAGTTTATGTTCCTTCTTTTCAGGTCGTCATAGAGATGGAAAGTCTAACAAGCACTCATTTTTTATTAGTTTCAATCCAGCAAGACGTCTACATTCAAGTAGTGGGAATGGTTCATCTATCCTGGGACTGGGTAGCGATTTAACCACGAGTGGTTTACCACTTGACTTAGCTACTCTTGAACCATTATGGAACCAAGAGGTGAATTCATTATATGGAATTAGTAAACCTGATCTCAACAACTTTGAACAAGTCCCACAGATACCAGCTGCAAATATACGTTTTCTACGTTATATAGGATGTGGAGCATTTGGTAAAGTGTGGGAAGGTTGGCTTCATGTTCGTGACACAAATGGGGAGCGATTTGAAAAAGTCGCATTAAAAGTAGGTTATTGATTTAATTTTTAATGATTGCGCATAATTTCTTTTATACTTTTTTTTACTATCAAATAATAAATTAGTTTTGAAGGATGACGTTAAGGTTTAATATGTAAATAAACGGTATCATCCTAAGACTAACTGAATATCACTGATAACATCAATTATAGAATAAGTATACTTGCATAAATGCCAAGTACCTAAAAGGAATGATTTTGATGTTTCATTGAAATTCAGCGTTATAAAAACTTTGTTAGTATTTGCATAACAACTCTGATTTTAGATCAGTATAGTTTTATGGTGGCACTTTCAACGAAACTTTATATGAAAGGGGACTGTGACACCGAAGACTATAACAGTTAAATACGGAATACATTGTCGATTATTTTTAGCAAGTAGTATGAAGAGTTATATATCCTTATTTCGGTTTATTCGCTTATATTTTAAACTTCGGAAAGGTTATCAGCTAAAACTTAACTTTCTTCCTGCTCTTCGATACCAGACAATCAGCCAAATTAACACAGTCCTCTGAGCATTATAGATTTCCTACGTATTCGGAATACATGTTTTATGCATTTCTGAAAAATCCAAGCAGTTCTAGAGTTTTAAGCTAGTGATAACACTTATTTTAATGAAAATACTTCAGCCTGATAACTGCACCCAATTTCAGCGAATCTTTAACGGGAAAAATAATGAGGAAAACACAGCAAATATCAAACCAATCGAAGAATCCACATGAGAATGACAAACCTTTAAAAATGAATTTTTGATACCAAAAGCAATCTGTAATATTTATGCAATGATAAATTTATTGTTTCTTTTAATACCCATAATCAACAAACTCAATAGCTCATCTCACAATTGTTTATAGGTATAAGCAGTGCTTCAGAAGCTTCAAAAAACAGAGTTTTATGACAGTATTAGACTTTAGGCAACGTCTTTCAATCTCCTTATATATTGATTCACAATATTTGTATCTGTTATCAAGACTAGTTAGATGTTTAACATTTCTTGCTACATCTATTGTCTTCGGGTACTTACAATGAATACAAGAGTTTCGTTAATTTCTCTCAAAAACATCAATACATTTACACTTTCGACATGTTTTTCAATGAAACAATTTTCTTCTCTGTAAAATAACCTATTTTGCATAAATAATATCTTTTTACTGTAACTAGTTTATCTATCAATTCGCCAATTGTTTATATTTTAAGAATTTGATTCAGTCTATCAGTTGTACATACTTGTATACCCTGAAGTATGTGTCCACTTTTATCGCATAGAAATTCATTCATATGTATACACAAGCTTACACAGTTGCACGTCTAACTTGCTAATAAAAATAGGAAGAAATAAATTCCCAGTCAATTTCATGACTATTTGAAATGTTTATTTCAGAGGAATGTGACTGGATCGATTTTCACTTTCATTAGTTAATGTGAAATGTACAGTTGGTGAAAGTGAAATAGGTAAACTTCTTAAACTGTGATAATTAGACTAGTGATTGTCATGCTTTGTCTTCATCGCTTTAGAAACTTCGTAATCACTTATGGTGAACTGTAGTAAGTGGGAAAAAAATAGTCCCCGTAATTTTAATTGACCCATGGTTAGTAGCTACTCGTATTCAGTCTAATTTTGCGGTACTGATTAAAGGCTGTCAATCACATTTATGAGATAACCAATAGGCTGTAATTTTGAAAAAAGAGAAATCAATTAATTTTATTGTTTAGTATCTTATTCATTCCTTTTCGTCAACAAACAGTTTTTGTTTCTCGAGAGACTAGAACTAGCATCAAAATAGTTTATGTTGCTAAATTTGAGCATATTAACTACAGCCCTACATGAAGTAACTATTAACTGTATTTAAAAATAGTGATTTTCATGGTTGACAATGGCCGATCCTGATTTGTAAAAACCACTGTTAATTAATTTCAATCAACAGACAGCTTGTTGTAGGTATACTACGTACAGACTCGATGATCACTCACTAACTACTCCAAGAAATTATCATCATTTTAGGGCATGTAACTATTGTGTAATGAAATTTTCTATTTTGTCTTGAAAGACGACAGAAGATAGAGTAAAAAATGTGAATAACCTTTTGTCAGTATCTTAGCGCGTGTTGTGACAAAATTTCCATTTCTCACTTCTTAGCTGTTTAAATAAGGTAATTAAAAAATGTATGATAATTTTTTTTTCACTTTAATCAAATCAGGTAAGAAATTGTAAATCACTAACTGAAGCTGAATTTAAACGTGAAGCGACACTTATGCACAAATATCAACATACAAATATTGTACGATTCTTCGGTGTGTCATTTGATTCACCTGGACAACAATGTCTCGTCCTAGAAATGATGGATCAAGGCAATCTAAGGGATTATCTTCACCGTTCACGGCCTAGAATTGCACCTGACATAGCTGCAAATGTTTTTGCTGCTGCGGCTATCTGTGCAGCTGCTGGAAGAACTGGAGGATCTGATGGGTCTTCTATGAACACAAGTTCAACTAGTACAGCAGCAGGCGGTGGAACGCCGAGTGCTTCAAACGTAATCACATTGACAGCACAATTGGATCTACCTGCATTAGTTACTATAATGAGAGATATATGTCATGGATGCCGTTATCTTGAGGAACAACACTTTGTCCACAGGTAAGAGTACCATACCCCAGTTTTGAGGAGATCTAATTATTGTAAACAGCATAACTGTACTACAGGATTAATAACGGAAGGTATCTAATATACAATTGGTACTAGGAGATTTTTGACTCTGAGTGTCACTCGACTAAATCCTTTCAAGATTAAATATGAGTTATACCATACCACAGCTACTTAAGTATTGTTTCAGCCCAACTCAACTCTAGTAGGAATAGCTACGAGAATCACTTTATTATATAATTCAGGAAGGGCTTTATCATTTTATTTTTCAGGGACCTCGAATAAATATTTAGGCTGTCTACATATTTACAGCAACTACACCCACGAGTAGCCAAAATTGTCAGTTAAATTATTCTCATAAAGATCTTTGGATGTCAGCGAATACTTAAATATGAATGTTGTGAAAAGATTATACTATTTTACTAGAACTCTTCGCCAAAACTTAACAATAATATATTTATTGGACTGAAATGCTCGGGTGAGGAAAAACACTGTATTTCTTCACTTTCGACATGCACAGGTTATACTTTGAAAACTCAGTCTTAAATGTTTTCGAAATGAGCGATTAAAGTCTCTGGAAACTTTAAGAAACAGAAACGTTTATCAAACCCTCGGATGCTATTTATCAAATGATCTGATCAATTTCCCCACTTGGAATCTTAGACCGATCAATGTCACACCCTTATTAGAATCCTGAACTCATCATTAAAACACATCCGTGACTCCACGGTTAGACGGGAATATAATATTTGAAACACTGTTGAAAGACGATGGAAACCACTACGATCAGTTTTATCTTTTATATGGCATATAATAATAAGTTCAACTACTTCATGATTCGGAGGGTTGTAATCGAAACCATAGTACTATTCCGATTGAATTTTTATAGACTCATTGAGAAGCCCAATACACACCTAGGTTCAGACAGTTTATTATATTTTGGCATTACATTGCGAACTGTTTTACTAAAATTCAATTTTATACAGTAACTTTGAATTGTATTACATTTGTCTATAAAATAAATGAATTCGCTCGGTTAATTTTTTAATTGTTATTTCTTGAAAGAAATGTCATATATTTTTAAATTCTTAATTAATAGATGTGTCATGTATTTACGTAGTAAATGGTGACCTTTGGTTACACAGTGTGCTAGTTGTTTTAACCTCAGGTTTCTGTTTATTCTGGCTTATAACCATCCGCTCGACACTATCTACAGACTGTTATAGGACACCAGCTTTATTGTCTTATTCAAACTTATATGACTAAGGTTTAAAGTTACAACGTAATGATATCGCACTAGTGTTACTCATAAATGTATACAATCTCTTTTTCCAGAGACATTGCAGCACGAAACTGTTTAGTGAGTCACAATCATTCAAGCGGACGTATAGTTAAATTGTGTGATTTCGGATTGGCACGAGATATTTATAAAAATGATTACTATCGTAAGCGCAATGAACCGAAGTTACCTGTCAGATGGATGTCACCGGAAGCTATTCGTGATGGCTTATTCACAACAAAATCTGATGTTTGGTAAGTGGAACATTTTTCCGATTGGCGGACTCTGTGGTCTTTAATTCAAATAACACATTTTTCTTATTACTATTGGGGATGCCCGACGAAAGTTAATAAAAACACTGTACAGCATCGTTTGATTTACAAGCCATGAAATTCAATTCTAAAGCCAAAACATTTATTTAAATATACGTTATTTATTTAGAAAAGATAAACATTCAGTTCCCTATGAGGTAACAATTACCATGATAGAATATTGACCAATTTGTTAACGAATAGCAGCTTTGTAATCATGATTGTAATCTCCCAAAGAATCATTCTGAACAACGTAGAAGTCACTTTGTTTTTAAACTCCACAATTAAAATATTCATTACATTTGGTATACTTCACTATGATACAAAATTAACTTATGTTCTGACTAAAACTACAGAATTTACTGATTTTTTCGTTTTTCTGTGTATGAATACTTTGACGAAATAAAAGTAAAACGCATACTATAAAACAGATACACCCTTCCTAATATTGAATCCATTAATTTGATAATGAGTGGAAACAGCAATAGTATACGAATTCAAATTCGACCAATAGTCAGGCATAGAAAAGCACATAAACTAAAATGATAACTAACATTTTAGCCGAGGAATTCCCAGAATTTATTGATCGTTTCGGTTGTAAAGCAAATGAGGGAATAAAATTCAATACTTGCAAACATCTTTTAGTAACTCAGTGTTTTACGTAATCTCAATAACAAGTTTCAACATTTATCGATAAATCATTATAAACAAGTCATCACTTCAAGTTGTATTTCTTAGCAGAATTGTCTGGATGTAATGAAGGATGCTTAAGTTGTGGATAGTAGACAGTGTTGATAAGGTTGGTAGCATTTTAATCCTATCACTCATGATTCTTTTAATCATAAACTTGTTCCTAATCGAAATAATTCACAAATGAATAAGGGGACTCATATATTGGCTAGTAAATTGTATTCCTGTCTGTTGATTATGCACAGTTTTATATCAGATGACGCTTTGCCTAACTGAACGATGAGAGAATAGAACTTTTTCAGTATTCAAACATATACAGTGATTACATTGACCAATTAGTTTCTATGACGTGACTTTAATGTGTCTAACAGAAGTCTGTAGTAAGAAAATGGGTCAATTTTTACCTCAAAGAAAAGAAGAGACAGAAATATTTAAAAGGATTTCTGTAAGGTAAGCAAACATTTCCCTATTGATCACCGAATTTGGTAATGTAGCTACCGGGTAAAAACTTGATCCACGTAAAAATTCTATAGTTGTTTTCATTTTAATAAAATTTTCACAGAATATCTCAATAGCGCAGTTATGCGTGATTTGATAGCAGGTGGGCAAGTACTTCAGTGAAGCAATTATTTCATATCTGCCAAGTTGAAAAATATGATTTTTTATTATACTAGAAAATATTTTTACATGAACATTCTGTTAGGAAAGAGTATCATCTCTCTTTCTGTGTGAATCAAAAATTCAACTTATTATTTTTGGCTTCGTTGAAGAGAATGTCTCTACCTTCGCTTATATACACAGATTTCAGTCTACTATTTATACATTTGTGATTTTATATGTAAGATACTTCTTTTAGAGAGATTTTAAGTCCTTTAAGTTATTTTACTAATCAAAAGCTTATGATATGCATGCACTTGCATAAAAAATGAGCAAAACAAAATACTGTAATGTACAACTGATATCTTAGATTTTAATTTTTAAATAGATCGGATGTGAATGTCCCGTCCCAAGAGTACATAGGTGAAAGAGTTTCAATCTCCACCTATGAAATAAAAGAATAATCTAGTGTTAACTAGTTATCACTAAGTCCAAATTAGCGGTTTGAACTGAAAGTTGTCTTGTCAGTATATTTCTAAACCATCTTATTTAAAACATTTCTCTCTCTAATGCCCTATTTCGATATTCCTGTTAAGCTTTGTCAATCGATATGCTTGAAAATATTGAGAGTTCACCTTAGTCGGTAAACGAGAGTGAAGACAAATGGTCCAGTGACACGATAGACTACTTTAATCCGAGCGTCCCAAGGCGCCAGTAAGTAGAGGAAGAAGTTTTGATATGCCGTAGAAAGTTTATTCTACAAGCATCCAAAAAATCGACGTTATTTATGACATTACATAAACTTCCTTGAGATAGCCAGCAAAATAGCGTACTAAAATAACGCATCAACCAATGACAGTCAAGGATTTTCCTGGTGGGAAATGTAATCTCAAGGTCATCTGATCAGCCCATGCGCGAAAGCATAAAATCCAAAATTAGGACCTTTGTCAAGTGTGTTCGAGGGATTTAACGTCCCAGACAATTCAATATACACCAAAAATATTTACGAGGATTCTAGTTACTTGGTTCACTCAAACTGAAAGAAGAAGAAAACTCACTTGAATAACACTTTGACACTCTTTTCGTTAAAAAATCACTCTCTATCGCTACTAACATATCTCAAACTTGCCGAGAATAGTGTTGATTATAATTGGAATCCATGATATTGACTATTGAGGCTGATCTCGAACTACCAAATTTTACAGTCATGTTGTTAAATCAATATAAATGCGGAAAAATGGTTAATCGATTCTGTGCACTTAAAGAACAGGCGTTCAATTTCCGCTTAATTTAACGATATCTTTCAGGTATAACTATTCCAAAAATTAATTTTTTAAAGACACTCTACCAGTGTATGATTGTAATCAATCGTATGACCTATATTTCCTGTATTTATGAACAGATTTCAGTCATAGGAAATAAGCTTATCAAGATTTTTATGTACCGGATTGAGTATATGAGATATAAGTGTTAACTGTGTCCACTAGTCGGAATTTTTGAAAACAAAGTATTAAGAAATATAATTAAAATAATTATCACAATTAGCACTCCAAACTGTTCTCAAACGCAGTATCAATTCAGTTCAATATTTTTTTAGTCTTAAACCTTGTAGGCATAAAACTGTTGGAGGTCAGAAATAAAGGCAGACACCTAGATGCATACTCATTTGTATAAACAGATGAATAGCTGGATATGTAGTCGGATTATTACTATCATGCATAATTAGAGTGAGTAAAGCGTATTACTGTATTAACGCAACTGAATTCAGTAATCGGCAGTGGAATACCTTTAAAGTGTTATACATGCACACAAACATGTATTTTTGTTGCAATCTCTCTTCAACAAACTTCCCTAGATATCGAGCGATAAATAAAATAAGTGATTAGATTTATTTTAAATAAACCAATGTACACGTTAACAGATGAAAGTTGTTGTTTTTACTGTATAAATACAATGAAAAACATGTTCATGGGATGAATAACATTTGTGCACTCAGCAAATTAGTCCTGTTCTTTTTTTCACTTTCAATACATTACTTTTTTGCATGTTAATTACACAAGTCTGCTTATTTTAGTTAAATGTCCTTGGTACATGTATTTATTTAAGTAGATAAATTAGGCATCTTTAATCTTTGTTCATAAAAGTATTTGTTTAAACATACTCATAATGTAAACCAAGAAATTGAAAAAATCTTAGACAAATAATCTCGTACTTTGAAGTTGACATCAATGCAGTCTTTGATTCGATTCATTTGAAAATGCTTGATTCATGATAAAATTCATTTGTTCCTCATCTTATGTAAGTAAGATAGTAACACTTGAAAGCTGTTTGTGAATCTCAAATCACTTGGATTGTTGTCACATTGGTTACTGTAATTCTCCATACAGCCTATGAACTTTGTAATCAACAACTATTTAAGACGTCACCATTTGATACTGGCTACAAAATTCCAGTTCAATTGGCTCATTAAATCTTTCTACAAAAAAACATTCATTTCAAAAATAATTTAATTGTATTTATCGAATGAGTTGTCTTTTTTCTTCGTGAACAACTAAGTGAACACTTTTGTTACCATAAGATGTAAAACATTTAATAAGTCATTGGCAGTTCACATTTGAGCTACTAGTTCGCATACAAGCACTCACATGGGTATGTTGCTAATCAATGCATCATAGAAAAAGGTCAACTCTACTACATCCACTAGACTCGATTAACTGTTCAACGGAATACATAAACAAAAATATAAAGATCTAGATAATTTATATCTAAACTACCATGTTATTGCTATTTCTCTCAGCATAGATTTGTTTTTATAGATCAGTTAAACATAAATGTCAGTATGTAATTTATTGATTCATTTTTATACAACTAAAGTTCACGTTGTGTGCACATATATATATATATATATATATATATATATATATTCTATTCAAGCAGGCTTGTTTACTTATACTTTCTTTTACTATTCATAAACAATCTTAACAAGGAATAACTACGATCATTCACTCACTAATTATTACAAACAATTTTCTTTTCAATCATAGCCTACATCTGATACCTTTCATTATTGATTGTCTATTCTTAATTATCTTTCACTTGAAAAGAACATTTCGAATATCATTAGACTGGACATGAATGAGAACTGGTTTTCAAGTGTAACTTACTTCTCTGTTCAATCTTTTATCTAGTAAACAACCTCTATGATCCAATTCCCAATGACCATTACATTGCTTGACAGTATTCAATGTGATTTTCCGCACCATATTCAACGAAGAATAGCTAAACTCGTCGTTTGAAATTATCTTGTGTAGGAAAATTAGTTCAAATAATTTATATTCAAATTTATTTACCGGGTTATTCAAGTTTTGTAAAAGTTTTTCATATATTTGAGATAGAAAATGATAATCCTAAGAAACTAACAATATTATAGTGGATTCCCGGTATCACACTAGTAATTGCACACAGTATGAAGAATGATTTTGAAGAAAAAAATGTTTACTCTATTTTGTGCAGATTGTAAGTTCTAACATGATTGAAACTAATTTCATCTGTAAACAAATTAAACTATCGTTAAATTAGCCATAGGTTGAGTTTAAAACAATTCGACTTCATCTGGTTATCAAACTCTCGGTAGTTGAAATGTGTACATTGAAATAGTAATTTTTACTATCTGAAATTTCATTGTTTAAATGGTTTGTTTCATAACACTTCTCTTTCGAGTTAAATAATCACAAATATAATTTAACTAAAGGTAAAGTGAAACATTTATCAGTAAAAAGACATAATAAAATGCCTTGAAAAATAAAATGGGAGAATTTTTTTTCAAAAACAGGTCAATATACGATTTTGAAAACCAAAGCATGTTCGGGTGATGGACATTGAGTAACGTATGATAGAACACAACCTCATGATACTACAGCTCGTAACTTGTTGATACAACGGTAACCTTTGTCTCGGAAACATATTATTGACAATACTTATGGAGATCTAGTGCCCTAACCTTAACAAACTAAATAACCGATTACTTTCCGTTATATTCGTCACTAGGTACGCTTGAAGCTATTACGAGTTCACCTTAGTCGATAAACGAGACAATTACCAGCGTCCAGATAGGCTACCTTTAATCCCAAGCTGAAGACAAAAGGCTTTGTAAGCGTAGAAAGTATATTCTACAAACACCCAGCAATCACAATACAATCAAGCACACAACTCTCATTTATTTATACATCATAGAAACGTCCTTGGGACAGTCACAAAAATAGCACACTAAAATACACAGCAGCCAATCACAGACATGGATTTTCCTGGTGGGAAATGAAATCTCCAGGTCAATTGATCAGCCGATGTTTGCAAAATAAGGCATTAATCAAGCGAGTTCTGGGGATCTAACATCCCTAACACTTTCATCTAAATGTCTTTAACAGAATATATTGGAGTAAGATTTTAGGATAGGGATTTCAATAGATTATCTACCATTTTGATTGCCCTACACCAAACGTTTGTCGCCTAATCACTAGTGAATTCATATATTTCATTTAAACTCTACAAGAAAAAAAGAGAATAAAATGTTCAATCAAAGGAATGTAAGCGCGACTACTAACATGTAATCATATCATTTCCTTAAATTCTTCGAATAAACAGAAACAGATAAGAAAAGTCTACTTTCATAATGTAACTTATTCACTTACTATATGATCGTATATTCGGTTTGAAAAGACATCATCTGTATGTAGTGTATGAATACTGGTAGATTACTAAGACAGAATTCGTTGTTGTTGGTTTCAAACCTCAGATCTATTTAGTTGAAACCACAATACTTCACCTAGTAAGCCATCACTGTACTTTTGCAAAGAACATTTCTATTGAATAAATAACCAGTTATTTCCACTTAATATAACAATCAACAGAATAAAAAGATGTTCACAAGTCTTATGGTATGATATTTTAAAAGCAAGTTCATTCAGTTGGCTGGTTTTAAATTAAATTTACATTGTTTGATTAATCTCTCGAAGATATTTTAAAAGTGATTTTATCTCTTAAGTCACATGTTTAGACTATCTTCTTTTCATAAACTTTTTCTGTCCTTTTAGGGCATATGCTGTTACCTGCTGGGAAGTTTTAACCTTAGGTGCTGATCCATTTTACGGTCGAGCGAATGTAGATGTCATGAATTTAGTTATTGGTGGACACGTTTTAGGACGCCCTGAAAATTGTCCAGAAGAACTGTAAGTTGAGACAGGAATAAGTTTTTGATAAAAGCTTTGAAAGAGTATAACAAGTTTACAGTAGAAAACTAGTTCATAAGCTTACTAGTTCCTCGGATTTAGATATTATTCACTAGTAGAAGACAATTAAAAGAGAATATTTCGACACGAAACTCACTTGCGTTAACAAACTGATACAATTTACTTATTTCAAACAATCAAAATGAAAACATTGAATATATTCTATTTTTTAAAATGTTGATTTTACTATTATTTAAAGTATAGCAATAACCTGTTCTATTCATAAGATATGTTTAGTTTTTTTGACGTTATTCAAAGGATTAGTATTGTTAATATATGCGAAGTGAGAAACAATCACTCCTTTCATTGAACATTTTGAAAATAAAGATTATTCCAAAACAGATTATTTATCACTGTTTCACAACATCTTTGGGAAAGAAATTTCCACTACAAAGATAGAAATTTTTACTGGAAGCAATATGCATACTTTTAAAACATATCAAATAAAACAGTATTCTATAGCTATCAGTCATTCATCAACGAAGAAACTAATATCAGAAAATTTGTTAAAAATTGTATTGTTTTCGAACAGTAGGTCTGATCACAAGTTAATCAGGATTGTAAACATGGATTCAGATTTCAATTTTTTTCAACCGTTTTAAATGTAAGAAATGCTAGCTGTAGCTATTCTCAAATGCAGATCTGTATTTTGGACATCTTTAGATATCTTAACGACTTGCTCCGAATTAGTCGTTATCTGTTTAATTTCAATACGAGGCTGTTAAGCTCGCACTAATCTTGGATGCACTTTGTAATGTAGTTAAAACTCTATACCAACCAAGTATATACGGTACATTCAATTAACTTTTAACTCATTGAATGTAGATTTGCATATGCATATACAGTTAAATGTTCAACATATGTTAGTTTAAATTTTCATTTGAACGTTCAACCATCGGTTTACTTATAAGTCAGTCAAAACACAGCATTGATTTCATGGTGCCTATTTCTCATCTTTCTTGTATTGTTTTAAATGCTCATATCATAGAAGGAAAACAAAGTTCAAGAAACGTACAACTGCAAGTAATCTTGATATTTATAGTTAAATAGGCTGAGTGAACAAGGTGTTCAATGTTCTAGGCCTAACTATAGAGCAGAGTAATTGATAAATTGTCAGTACTTGTGATAGTTTCAAGACTATTGTAGTAACACTTGTAAGATTTGTAGACCTCATGCCATTTTACATCAATATCAAATTATCAGTCTTTTTTTTCTTGAAATTATTTTAAGACCGAATGTAATTCAATATTTTTGAATTCATTTATTGAGTATTTCTATTTCAAATTACCATACAAATGACGTGTTGATGGATGAATGAAATAATTTTCCAATACATTTGCATATTACTATAACACTGTTTATTCAATTATTTTGTAAAACAGCTTAGTAAAACAATTACTGTCTGTTTACCTTCAGTTATAATCAACTATTACAATGTTGGAGTCGATTCACCGAAATGAGACCAACATTTGGACAGTTATGCAAAAAAATGGATGAATTCATTATGGCTTCACAAAATACTAAAAGCCCCTTCTCTCAACCATTTGTTGTATCGTTGCCGTTGCCTAAAAGTTTACAAGGTATGACTTGGAACTTTTGAAAAAAAAAAAAATTGCTTGAAATATTAGTTATTTGTACTACAGGAAACAATAAACGTAGTATTTCATTCAGTTATAAACCTTAGCTGTATTGAAGATCTAATGTCGTAACACTAAGATAAGAGTTCAATTAGACGTATACAGACAAAATTGGCCTATATAGTCACAGTATTCAGTAGCATTCTGTTATCATATCACATTTGTTTTTGTTGATAGGTATTTCTATACAATCGGATCTCCGTGTGTTCCGATAGTCTCTTCTTGATTTAAATTTTCCGCCAGTTCTTGATTCGCAACTCGTTTGAATCAAAACTTCTTCTTCTTAGAACTAACCAGACCTGTTTATGTTTAGGCTTTATATGAGTCAAAAACATTTTATTGAGTTGTAAGTTTAAGGAAATTAGCAGGTAGTTAGAAAGTGCCTAAATTGCATTATCTACAGCTAAGCCGAAGCATATCTAAACACACTGTGGAAAAATATATATGATTAACGCAATTTTCTTCCCCTTTTAAGTATCAATTGATAAGACTTAAGCATTAAAACAAATAGTTCATGCATAAACGTTTATTGAATGACAGATTATGTTTGACATCATCGAAAAATAATAACCATTTACCATTTTCTTATACAGGTGCATCAGGTCAACAAGCATCCATTTATGGTTCCAATAGGCCACATCATGAATCAAATGATTTATCCCTTTGCATGCTTTCTGCTAACTGTCAACGTAGAACATCTCTAGATGGTGGACGCCCAGTAAGCGATATGGATTCATCATTAATTAATGAGACCAACCTATCTCAAGGAATGAGCTCTAGTAAACAACTTTTACTGTCATCCAACAATTCCAAAGATTTGAAACCATCGACATTTCACACAAAAAGCCGTTCATTGGCAGAAACAGTGACGCGTGGTTACATCGTAACACCTGGTGTTGAAGGCATCAGTATGAATAAGTTTAACTACCGTGAGTCTCGAATGGAAAACCAAATTTACACCTCGTCAACTGCACCGCTGGCTGGTGCTTATGAATGTTCTATGTCCGATCCATCCACGGAACAAACAACGTTGGCAACTACATCAAACGGTACTGAAAGTAATAGACAAGCCTCGATTAAGCTGAAGTCGCAGTCAATACACGGTAATACAGAGAACGGAGTCCATAAAATGACAAACTCAACAAATGCGATTTTGCAGCATCAACAGAAGCAAACTCAACCACTAAGTTCAAACTTTTGTCTAGATACCTTACTACGCAACCAAAATGACACAAAAGCGAATTCTTACAAGACTTTGGGTTATCAAGATGATAATAGTTGTAACCACAGTAATAAATTCACCACCCTCAGTATCACTAATGCTAACAACAGTGATCAAAAAGGAAGTCATGCAGTTCCGTTTACCTACAACCATGCACATTGTAAACCACTACATTCTAAGTCATTTAATTCAAAATCAACCAGCGTGGTGGACACCATGCCTCATAGTAGTAGTGGGTCAACCAATAATCGCAGCCTAACAGCCTATTGGTTAGTGGAAACTGGCGGTGGTGTTGACTCACTAGGTTATGAAAGACCATCATTAATTCGCACATCATTTGCATCCCAGGCAAACTCAGTGAATTCACATGAAAATAATAACAACATTTCAACATTCATCGACCAAAACTGTAACGACGACATTCTCGAAAGAGTTATTTGCAGTCATCAACCGCTAAAAAAGACACCGATTAACCCATTGACAACGTGAGTTTAAAGCATTACTTCGGATATGACTTTCGTATGTAATGAAATAATCAAACGCACAACCACAGATAATATATAAATACTCATTAAGTGCCATAATAACAATAATTATTATCGGATGGCTAGAGTTTCCTTTTAATCAATTGAAGTTTACATTTTTCTGCTTTAACTTTAACTGTTATTATATACATAAAGTAGGTATCATTACCAGTCTCTTAATCGTGTATCAGTCTTTGACGTTCATGCAAATGGTATAACCTAAATTGAATTTCTACATCTTGCATAAGTATATTTTAATTTTATTTTAGAAACGAAAGATTGTTATTCCCATTTTTATGAAAATAGTGATAATGTTAATAATATTATCGAGCATTTCGGTTACTCTTTGAAGTTTTTGTAAATTCTAAAATCTTTAACATAATGCATTCTACACCATACTACTATACTACAATTAAGTAGCTAACAATTTAAAACTAATTTCTGTTGGCTTATTCATATGTAAGTTTTGTTGTTTGTATCGTCAAACCAAAGACAATTTTTTCAGAAAACATTAGCATTTTGTTAGATAGTGGTTGGGAATTTGTGTTTCTGTAATTTAGGGACTTTATTGTACTCATGGGTGTCGAGATCAAATTATTCAGGGCAACTTCGTTTTCATTGAACAATTGTGATGCACAATCCACTCCGTAGATTTTTTTAATCCATTCGATGTGGGATTCCTTCGGAATACTACAGACAGACGATAAATGTTTATGAATACTCCGATGTTGTTCAACAAACCATCCTACCATTTAACTTGTATTATTTCAAAGAAAATCGCTTTTCGAATTTCGCGTCAAATTCTATGTATCAAAACAAGATAGTGCACATTTTTTTTATCGACATAACCCCTCTAATTTCAAGTGACAACCAAAATTATTTATTTTCTATTGTGTTTAAACAAAAACATAGGTACAAAGGTGCCTAAATACGTAAGCGCCAAACAAACCCAATGAGTTATGTGTGGGCAAAACAAGTGGTCTTGTTAGGGGGCCAATCCCTGAGCCTTAGAGTTAGAGATCTTATCCTCCGCATTCACCAACAAACACTCGCTTTTCCTCCTCTCAATTTCGTAACAACATCGCCACCATGAGAAGGTAGTGGTAAGTTTGTGCTTTCTTTAGATAAACGAGATTAATAAGGAAATCAGTACCAGATTTTGGTGACATCACTTTACGGTTTTGTACTATCATGAGAAAAAAAGTTCAGTCATAATCAAGGTTTTATACAGGTAAGAAGACAAAGAGAACAGATTTTCCAACTCCTCTAGGTTTGTCGTCCGTACCCATCAACCCGATTCAAGCGCCGGGTTCTCACAAGTTCGTAAACAACACCACCGCTACAAGTAAGATTTCCTAGGTAGTGGCTATAAAGGCGTGGTCGTATGAGAAAATTCCGAGCGGACTCCCTTCATTCTTGGGGACTAAAATGACTTTTTAGCATATGAAATCTTGGTTGAACAAAAATATCTTATTGGATTTTGCGGGATTTCATTTTGGCGAACGATCGACTATCCACGACCACAAAACTCACTCTAGACCTTGGGAATTATCAACGAGAATTAATGGAGCCTCCATACCAAATGCTGTCTTAGGAAATGTTCATAGGTGCCAGTGAGATTAAAACACATCACAAAACATATCCTTGGAAAAGATTATAGAGGCAACGCAACTCAGTAGAGTCAGATGTAACTGAAGTGAATCAGCTCTCGTTTTGTGTATTTCGTTAATCCTGTTCATATTCATAGGTTACGCAAAGCATTTCAAACAATGAGGACTTGTCAGTCAATTTTTTGCCATTTGTTCCACAACCCTTGTATTAACAGAAAGTTGACCAATAAACGGAGTGTACTGCAGTAATGATGGCTGCTCATGAAAACAAATTACTGAATTAATCCTCTGACTGATTTGAAACCAAGCAAGACATACAACCAAAAAATGGGTTATTTATGAGATAGAACGATATGTTTATATACAAAACATCAACAGAATATTTAAAATGTCATAAGCGACTGGACCGAGACAGTTCAACCTAAATCTTGAGCACCGTATCATCGTCCTTTGAAGGTTATTTCTGTGACCTTTTCTCACTATCATTATAGATGCTCTAATAAATCACCCCTTTTTAAAGATTACAAGTCTACCTAAACATAATCTCAACATCTTACTACTACCCTTCCTTTAGATGATATGAAGTCGTTTTACAATGTCCTGTTTATAGCAATGGGTACATCTAGTTAATGTGATAACAAACATGCTCATAGAGCAACAGTAAGTACCATCATACGAGTCAGGATGCAGTGAACTAAATTATTTGCAGTCGTTGAATAGAAATATATCAAGAATACTTTACTAGACCCTCTCACTTGAGACGTAGAAACGAAATTCACCACTCAGTACCCTACAATTAAGGAGACAATGAAAAGCAAGTCTAGTCGGTGGCTGCAAATGTGTATTATGGACATATATTACTTTTTTGTACAGGTTTACTGTTTGATGATTATTGAATACATTCACACAACTATAACGAATTTCGTACTGAATAAATGCCGAAACAGAGTGGACACGATAAAAATCATTAAAATACAACAGAATATCACATAGGAAAAACGAATGATTAATTTGGTTAGAATTCGACAAAATATTAAATTGAACAACTACCATATTGAATTATTCAAAGATCCCAATCTCTCATTATTACATATAAATTCAGGAACAATCAGGTTCCAAAAAAGTACGAGAACATTATAAAGGGATACAAGGAAAGAAAGTATAATCAGAAGTAAAATAAAAGTAATTAGAAAAACAAGAACAGCTCAAAGTAGAAGATACAGTTTAGTTACTAATACGATCAAGAAATATTTCATTCAAGGAAGTTCCGTATATTTTTATGACCTCAACCAGGAAGTTGTGATTAACTGACTGATGTCAGTTTTATATAGCACTTTTTGATATAACGCATCTATATCGTAGGCTGATCACTTATCCGCTTTTTCAACCCAGTCCCAGAGTCCACAGTTAATGCTTGGTGTGAAAGCCTGTAAGACGAAATCAGAAAGACATATCCAAACCACTGGAGCCAGCGATTGGTTTATTATAATTGTGCCCGAATACACATGTGGACATTAGTATTACTAACATGGTGTTGCCAACAGATGTGAGCAGTTCTCCGTACAACGGTGATCGGACAGAAATTCATCGAACACCTTGAACTTGAAGGGAACAGGTTTCATAAGTATAAAGCAGAATTGCTTTCATCAATTCATAGTAAACCTGAGTATTTGCAATCATACTGACATTATTTCAACGCCAGAAATGACATAAGTTTGCGTATATCATTCTGGCTTTCACTATAAGCAGATTGATATCAAATACCACACTACTAGAAACATTCATGAGTAGCTCAGATATGCGAACTTGCCGACTACTTCTCGCAGATCATCATAAAGAGTGACTGTTTAGACTCACTGTTTGCGGCGATACACAAGCAGATGTAAAGTTAGTATATCTGGTACAGACACTTAACTAATGTTAGATAAAGAATCAGACTCAAATACAGCACATCAAAGCAGATTACGTCGACCATAACTTACCTGAAATACGAATAAAAAGCCCGAATTGACAGCTCAGGGACAGCTAGAATGTCATTACCTCCCTTCTAAAGTTTAAACTAATTAATGATCTGATACTGTCCGTACTTTTTTCGGTAAAATTCCTGCAGAGCTGTAGTGGCTAGGTGTAACTCAAACCTGTAGGTTTAAACTTGATGAATGAACTACACATGGGATCATAACAAAAATTGAAATTATACTAACTAATAATTGAAGATTTATTTGGAATTACAAATCTCTGTTCGGTATCTCAACTTTGCACTCAACAGTTACTGAATATGCATTGATTTTAACTAAAGAGTTTTCATGTAGAAAAGACATGAGAGCAACGAGGATGATAAAAATTAGTTTTAAAATATTTTGGCATTTTAAAGACCATTCAATGTAGAAATGAACATACACAAAATATGGATACAGTGTGATGAAAAATATTATCAGTAATTTTTATTTCAGACTAGATTATAGCTGTACAATGACAGGTGCTTCATCGCCATCCCAGTCAAATTCCTCAATAGGAATTTCAGTTACATCCGGAGTACACCTTTGTGACAACTGATAAGAAGTGATCATATCCCATTTGAATCGGTGTTTTATGCTATGAGCAAAGCCGTCTGCACGTTTACATAGATCTTTCAGTATACTACCAGTTTCACTAGGATGAGTTTTGTTAGTGATATTCATTTCAGAAATACAAACAGAATTAATATTCTTCAAAAGCCTTCCAATCATAGTTGGTAGAAAACCAGGTTCTGTTAATTTGAGCTGAGTATTAGAGCTAGATGATTCTGAAAAGAAAATATCTAGTAATTCCACAGATGAATTGTTGCTTGACACGTCCGATTTATTTGCATTATTTAACTGATGATAAATAACCGTAATGAAGTCAATATACAAATTAGGATAATTAACAATAGCTTTTTCACAATTAGCAAGCAATTGGAATATACGACGCCACTGCTCCCAGCCTTCTAATGAATGATCTACAATGAAAATGTCAAGCCAAATACATCTATCGTTAAATTCACTGTAACGAAAATTATTCTTGAAAAAAAAAACTAAGCTAATTACGTAGTTTGATTTATACACTGTCAAGAGTCTACTACAACATCCAACACATTGCTAAAGCTACTAAGACGTAAAATTCGAGTGTCAAAATCACAAACTATGATCAAAGCATACTATTTATTTACGCAAGAATTTGAAATTGAAATATATATAAAATTTTAAAAGATTTAATAAGAATACCTACTTAGGAGTAAATTAAGGAAAGCAAACTGAAATTCACCAAGCAATTCACGAGTAGATTCAAGATCCTTATTTACACCAGTGGCTTGCTCTGGAGCGATGCTCAAGAAGATGGAATCTAGTGTGGCACAGAGAGTGTATGTTTGATCCATACAATGAGCAGTGATTTCCGATGGAGACGAAAGAGGTGGATAGAGTGGTTTTGTTGGAATTGAGGTAAAACGCACCTGAAATGAGTGAAAAATAGAAAGTTAGCAAATCTATAAAGTACTAAAATATGTTTAGTTGTTTAACAAGTGAAATAATTCACACTACATAGTGTTAAAAACTCCCTAATCACAGTTGCCACCTTGATGTAGTGGTAGGACAGTGAGTTTCACCATTACTAGGACCCCAACCAGAAATTCATGAAGGACCAACAGATGCCAGTCCTGTACAGCTTTCTTTCATACCATGACATCATATCATACACTGCCCACCTCTCCATTATTTCCAATACGTCCCAGCGTTGGCGAATAATGCACGATATGGTGTTCCCTGGAACGACATTTGTTACACCTGTCCAAACCACCGAAGTCAGTGTTTCAAGATTGTGACACACCAATTGAGTTACCGTCACTGTGCCCAGGCACACGTCTCCGAGCCTCTACATTACTAACATGGTGTTGCCACTGAATGTCAGCAGTCCTTAGAAAACAACAATGACAAAACACAGAGAGTCGCTTGACATCTTTGACTCGGAGAGGCCAGTTTTCACAAGCAAAAAGCGAAAAAGCTCTCATCAACCGATTGTAGAACAAAGGTTTTAAAGACACACTAACATTACTATAGAGCCAGAGATGGCCCTGATCGGCATAGACCACTTTAGCTCTTTGTAGACGTGAATCAATCTCACCACTCATGCCACTACTCGTACTAACACAACTACCTAGGTAGGCGAACTTTGCAACTACTTCAGTCTGCTCATGACAAAGACGAGGTGCGGGTTTAGGGACCTGCTAGTCTTGTAAAAGTACTTTGCACTTGAAAGGTGAAAAACACATGCCATACCTATAGACACTGATTGTCAGCTTATTAAGTGCGGATCACATGACCAAGGAATCATCGCACAGTCAAGGTCGAGAAGTCTTGCTCCAGGGAACAGTTCACACCATCGTTACCCACATCCATCAGAACTGATTCTAAGACACCATCGACAGAATATTGAAGGGGAAAGGTGATACTGAGCAAAACTGCTTCACCTCACTACTTGAATGAAACAATGGAGAGAGGTGGCTGTCTGCCCTCACTCCACCTTGCTTGTTTGTTAATAAATTTCTCACACACACCTTTCTTCAATGAACTCTCTAAATAATAGATGTTTACGTACAGCTCAGTAAGTTTCTTAACCAAGGTCGCTAACATCTTTAAAAAGGGCTGGGGCAGGGTCATCTAGACCTGATGACCAGTGGTGCCTGAGATTTGGAGTTCCTTGCACTCCTCCGTTTGCTTGTTGTCACATTAGCTTCACAGATTGTTCCACTCATGCCAGATTTCTTGCTATCAGTGACTCCGGTGAGTTGAAACAGATTCTGACAGTTACCAGATGCAACTTCTGTTTCCAACTTGTTAGCACACTCCAACCATCAGGTTTCTCAATCCTTGTTCAAACGTTGCACTACTCGATTACATAACCATCTAGGTTTATCTTCATGCCTGTGGTTACTCGGCATAGACTAATCAGCCTCAATGAGTTGTGAGGAGCCTGTAAAAACCCGAAGCTTATAAGCAGGACTTTCCGCGAAGCCACAAGAGACTTTACACACCATCCTTATGGCATAGTGCAATTGCAACTGGTGCTTATCTATACTTTTCGGTAGGTCGATCGTAAGCGTTGAACCTAGCTCGGTTTGAAATTTATTTGCAACCGAAGTTGAAATTGATTTACTAAAATCAATTCACTTAGGATGATGAACTTGTCGGGCACTGAAACGTAAGAGAAGACTGTCAGTCAGTCAGATGCAACGTAGAACTTTTTACATAAGTACATCAGTTCATGTTGCCATACCACATCAGCACAGAGATATAATTGTCAATTCAAATCCAATATTAGAAGAGGTAGTAAAGGTATTAGAAGTAATCGGAGAGGTTAGGATTAGAAGATATTATTCAAGAAGTATGATTAAATGAGAAAAGTTTAGAAAGACAAAACTAGAGGTGTTGAAGAATCCAAAAGATTAGGATTTGAGAGAACATAAAGAGTAAATGCAACGGCGCCATTGCGAACGATTTTGAGCCATGTCATTCAAGGTCTCTAACCATCGATTATTATCATCTCGCGGACCCCAACCATATAGTCGACAATTACTGACATGGCTAAGTCCACTCGTCAATTACTTCATGGATTTCTGCCATGTTTTGGTTTGGCCGCCCCTAACTTTCTTCCAACCTTCTCCTACACTACAAAACAAGGCTCGTCGAGGCAATCGGTGGTTCGGCATACGCAAGACATGTCCCAACCACCTCAACTGATGATGTTTCATTACTTCATTGATTGCTCTCCCATCCTTACCTAGTACTCGTTTCCTAACGATAGCATTGCTCACTCGGTTGTCCCACGGTATTCGAGCAATGCTTCGAAGATACCTATGATCGAAAACCAGTAACCTACGAATATCTTCTACTCTAACTGGCCATGTTTCCCAGCCATAAAGTAAGACGGAGCGGACCACTGCACAGTACACTCATCCTTTAGTCAGCAAGCGGATATCTCGTCTACGCCATAAGTGACGCAGGTTGGCAAAAGCCAACTGAGCTTTCTGTATCCGAGCTGAGATTTCGTCAGTCACCAGGCTATCAGCACTGATGAGACTCCCAAGATAAGTGAAGCGGTCTACACGTTCGACTACTTCACTCCCTATCACTAGTTCAGGTGCCGATACAACCCAATCTTAAAGCAACATTTTGCATTTCGAGGGGGAAAACCGCATCCCGAACATGCTTGCATTGTTGCTTAGAGTAGTCAGAAGACTCTGCATTTTGTCAGCATCTTCACCAAGTAGGACAATGTCATCGGCATATTCTAAGTCAATAAGCGAGCCACCTGGTAAAAGGTCTACTCCTGAAAATTCAGACGAGGATAATGTTATGTCTAGGAGCATGTCTATGATAAAATTAAGCAAGAATGGAGAAAGTGGACATCCTTGACGGACACCACTTGATGTAGAGAATTCCGGTGACAGTTCGCCATAAGCTCTCACTCGACCAGTGGTGTTCGAGTAGAGAGCTTGTATAAGGTTAATGTACTTCTTTGGTACACCTTTCAATGACATACACTGCCAGAGAACCTCACGATCCACTGAGTCAAATGCCGCCTTTAGGTCCAGGAAGACAACTATTGTAGGACGCCTAAATGTGTGTCTATGTTCCAGGACCTGTCGTAGTGTGAAGATGTGGTCTATACAACTACGTCCAGGTCGAAAACCAGACTGGTTTTCTCGAGTTTGCTCTTCACGAGCTTTCGTTAAGCGTCGAAGTATTATTGAGGCCAATATTTTAGATACTATATTAGTTAAGAGAAGACTGGCACGAACAAGAGTATGATCAAAGTCCTGGTAAGTATTGCAGAAGGAGTGGCAGTCTTGTACACAACCACGACAGTGGTAGTAGATCGTGTTGTGATCAATATGAGTTCAGACTTGAGATACAGAGCGAAAATGTCAGGCAGCACATAAGCTATAAATGTGGCGATAGTTAGTGACGGTCAGAAACAAGCTGTAGTTTGTGCAAGGTAGAGACGTATGATCGCCGAAATCTGGCCTGCGATCATCAAGTCACCAGCGGTCGCCCGGGTGACACTCCTTTGTGCCTACGGCCCCGACCTGCTCATCCAAGTCCTCGGCTAGTGCTACAATATCTGCGACCGCACTTTCTATAGATTACTTAGCTGGTGGTAGACCCGACTGAAGCTGCTACATTGACGTGATGGTCGGGCCTTTTGTGATGACCCAACCGAGCAATATTGACTCGAACATATTTTCCTGAAGGTTCTACCATGCCAGGCAGGTCGATTGGAGAACGATGAGACTAAAAGCAGCTAACCAAGGTCTGAGGGAGAAGTCGTACTTCTGACTGCAGTAAGATGTTTCCCTCGGACAACCAGCATCTGCAGCGATGCTGCCTTCTCACTAGGAAGGAACGGTTAGAAAAGGTCGACCCTAAAAATGTCACACCTCACCCTATCTCACGGATTTTCGTCGCCGGCGGTAAGAGTGCCCGCTAAGGGCATTCAATGGCGGAGCTAATACTCAAAAAACCTTTCATAAAAAAGCCGTGAGTGACCGGCCTCAAGCAGTTGTCCGTTGGGATCTGAGGTCACGCATCCAGGTCTCTAAGACCAACACTAATATACCTTTCTTTTCAGGTTCCTCGAGAAACCAACACGGTGTGGGCAACCGGGAAGTGAAAACCGCTCTCAAACTCATTACTGCACGTGAGACCAAATCGGTCAAAATCAAATTCTTCCTACACCCCCTAGTACCTCTCTTATCTCCACGACTAACTCTTCTCACATTCATTTATCACAGTGCACAGTTAATGCAGACGATGCGAGTTCACGAAACGTCGTTTCTGGTCTCCTGAAACCCCGCTCTAGACTAAATGTTGGAGCATTTAATGTACGGACATTGTGTCAAATAGGGCAACAGGCATCATTATTTAAGACTTTAGAATCTCGCTCAATCGATGTATGCTGCGTCTCGGAAACGCGCATACAGGATCCTAGTAAAATTATTAATCTGATTTCACCTTGTCAAAATAAAGAAGCAGCTCGATTTACTCTTCGGGTATCCGGTAGCCCTGATGCTGCTTCCAGGGGTCTCGCTGGTGTAGGTATAGCATTGAGTCGTAGAGCTTAACAATCACTCCTTGACTGGATCCCAGTAGATAGTCGCTTGTGCGCTGTCCGACTAAACGGGACAGTAAGGACTCGGAAAGATAGGGACAATCGCCGTTGCCTCTTCGTCGTATCTGCCTATGTCCCCACTGAATGCAGTTCAGACGAGGTTAAGGATGAGTTTTACAGAAAGCTTTCGGACCTCCTCTAAAAAGCTAGGCGCTCTGATATAGTAATAATGGCTGGTGACTTTAATGCTCAAGTAGGTAGACTAGGTGAAAATTAAAGACACCTATGTGGATGTTATGGTGTCGCGGCTCAGAGAACAGACAATGGTGACCGTCTGTTGCAACTGTGCTCAGATAACCGCCTATTCTTAGCAAACACTAACTTTAGGCATAAGGAAAAGCATCTGTTGACCTGGCGACCTCCAAAGTCGTCTCAACGTTGGACGCAACTAGATCACATCGCCATCAGCCACCGATGGAGGGGTTCGATAGAAGACTGTCGCTCGTTTTGGGGCACATGTTCAGATTCAGATCATGCCCTAGTGCGAGCGCGTATTTGTTTGAAGCTTACTAAGCGTAGGAAAGACACCGTAAGAAAGCCTCTTAGGGTTTTACTTAATGATAATAAGGCGAAAAATATATTTCAGGAACAACTAGAAAGACAGTTAGGCGACCATTTAAGCGATTCCCATCCGGAAGCAGGTTGGAATGATATCAAGAAGGCTGTGGAAACAGCAGTGATATCTGCTAGTAAGGTTGACCATAAGGCTAGAATAAAGCCGTGGATCTCAGTAGCATCCGCCGATCTGATCAATGCCCGAAAACTCATCCCACCTGGCTCTGAACATGATGAAGAACGAAGTCAACTTAGGCGCAGGCTGATAGAAAGCCTACGTAACGATCGCGAACTGTGGTGGGTGGCGAAAGAGATGGAAATGGCAGCGGCGATCGGCAACAGTAGACAACTTTTCCGACTGATCATGGAAACTGGTATTAGGAATCCTAGTGTAAGTGAGACTATCTCAGAAAATGACGGGACTATTATTTATTCTCAATCCAGGAGACTGGATCGATGGGCAGAACACTTTGGGGATCAGTTCAACTGGCCTCCAGCCACACTTCGGTTACCCACAATCTCCAGTCATCCTGAATGGCAAGTCGACGTAAGTCCCCCTAGTCTTAATGACGTTGAGAAAGCGTTAGGAAATCTGACACAATCTGGACACAATCCCATCCGACTGGTCTCAATCACTGATTGTCCCAATCTACAAGAAAGGAAAAATGTCCTCTTGTGACAACCACAGGAGAATAAGTCTAACTAATATAGTATCTAAAATATTGGCCTCAATAATACTGCAACGCCTAACTGAAGCTCGTGAAGAGATGCCTCGAGAAAAGCACGTGTCTGCATAGACCAAATTTTCACACTACGACAGGTCCTGGAACATAGACACACATTTAGGCGTCCTACAATAGTTGTTTTCCTGGACCTAAAAGCGGCATTCGACTCTGTAGATCGTGAGGTTCTGTGGCAGTGTATGTCATTGAAAGGTGTACCAAAGAAGTACATTAACCTTATACAAGCTCTCTACTCGAACACCACTGGTCGAGTGAGAGCTTATGGTGAACTGTCACCCGAATTGTCTACTTCAAGTGGCAGCCGTCAGGGCTGTCCACTCTCTCCATTCTTGTTTAACTTTGTCATAGATATGCTAATAGAGTTAACGTTATCATCGTCTGAATTTTCAGGAGTAGACCTTTTACCAGGAGACAGGCTTGCTGACTTAGGGTATGCTAATGACATAGTCCTATTCAGTGAAGACGCTGACAAAATGCAGTCTTCTGACTACTCTAAGCAACAATGCAAGCATGTTCGGGATGCGGTTTTCCCCCTCGAAATGCAAAATGTTGCTTTAAGATTGGGTTGTATCGGCACCTGAACTAGTGATAGGGAGTGAAGTAGTCGAACGTGTAGACCGCTTCACTTATCTTGGGAGTCTCATCAGTGCTGATAGCCTGGTGACTGACGAAATCTCAGCTCGGATACAGAAAGCTCAGTTGGCTTTTGCCAACCTGCGTCACTTATGGCGTAGACGAGATATCCGCTTGCTGACTAAAGGACGAGTGTACTGTGCAGTGGTCCGCTCCGTCTTACTTTATGGCTGTGAAACATGGCCGTTAAGAGTAGAAGATATTCGTAGGTCACTGGTTTTCGATCATAGGTGTCTCCGAAGCACTGCTCATGTATCATGGAACAACCGTACAAGCAATACTGTCGTTAGGAAACGAGTACTAGGTAAGGATAGCAAGTCAATAGATGAAGTAATGAAAATTCATCAGTTGAGGTGGTTGGGACATGTGTTACGAATGCCTAACCACCGACTGCCTCGACAAGCCTTGTTTTGTGGTGTAGGAGAAGGTTGGAACAAAGCTAGGGGCGGCCAAACCAAAACATGGCAGAAATCCATGAAGTAATTGACGAGTGGTCTTAGACATGTCAGTAATTGTCGACTATATGGTTGGGGTCCGCGAGATGATAATAATCGATGGTTAGGGGCCTTGAATGACATGGCTCAAAATCGTTCGCAATGGCGCCGTTGCATTTACTCTTTATGTTCTCTCAAATCCTAATCTTTTGGATTCTTCAACACCTCTAGTTTTGTCTTTCTAAACTTTTCTCATTTAATCATACTTCTTGAATAATATCTTCTAATCCTAACCTCTCCGATTACTTCTAATACCTTTACTACCTCTTCTAATATTGGATTTGAATTGACAATTATATCTCTGTGCTGATGTGGTATGGCGACATGAACTGATGTACTTACGTACGAAGTTCTACGTTACATCTGACTGACTGACTGACTGTGTACTATGAGAAAAAATGTTAAGGCATTATCAAGGGTTTAAGGAATTAAGAAGAAAAAGGGAACAGATTTATAAAAAAAAATACAGACACATGCGTTAGATTATGTACAGAACTACCACACGTGTGCTGAAATTTTGATAAAATAGTATTTCAGCGGTTGTAAACTGAATACTAAGACTAATGAGTAACATCTCCACAAGATATTTAATTCAAGTGTTTGGTTAGAGCATACATCACCAAGACGGAGTGAGGCTTAAAGAGGTAAGAATAAGAATATAAGCCGAACATTCCTTAAGTATTAAAATTATCACTAGAAAAAAGTTTGTGTGAGTGAAAAGCAAACACAATACTTACCTCTGTACCAGGAACAATAGATAAATTCGGTAGAAGGTCTTCTGGATTTTTATTTGAACAATCAGTCGTATCTGAATTTTTACAAGCTAGCCGTTCTTGGGTATTAGAGGGTTCAGATAAGAAGTGTGGACAAGAATACAAACGACCGCAGTAGGGGACAAGACGAGTTAACGTACACGTTGTTATAAAGTTAGACAACGAAATCCAATCTCTGTGTCTAGATTTACAAGAAGAATTTGGGGATGTAAACGGAATCTTAGAACAAAATAAATAAGCATTAAAAACTAGATAGGGAAATTGGCTTCAATAACTCATCAAAGCCTGATAAGGGCTCATGAAGAGAAGACTCGAGAAAACCAGGCTGGTTTCAGAACTGAACGTGGATATACAGACCAAATATTCACACTTCGTCAGGTCCTAGAAAAAAGACACTCATTTCGACGTCTCACAATAGTTATATTCCTCGACATTAGAGCGGTGTTCGACTTTGCCTATTGTGATGTTGTGATAGTATGTGATTGAAAGGAGTACCAAAGAAGTACATTAACTCTGTACAGATCCTCTACTCAAACAGTACTGGTCGAGTAAGAGCATATGGCAAACCGCCATCTGAATTAATAATAATTCGTAACTGGTATTCTCTAGGGTTGTCCGCTTTCTCCATTCTCATCTAACTTTGTCATTGACATGATTTTAGAGACAACACTTTCATCTGACTTTTGAGGAGTGAACTTTTACCGGGAGATTCACTAGTTGACTTGGAATATGCAGACGATACAGTGCGGTTTGGTCGACGCTGACGCTGACCAAGTGAAACAACAATGCAAGCATGTTAGAGACATCCGTTTACTAAGTGATGAGCAGCACTTCACTCTGTTCTGCTTTACAGGTGGGAAACACGGTCACTAAGAGTAAAAGATATTCGTAGGTTACTGGTATTCGAAACACTGATCGTATATCCTAGGGCCACCGAGTAAACAATGCTAGGGTTAAGGTTCTCTCAAATCCTAATCTTCTGGGTTCTTCAACACCTCTAGTTTTGTCTTTCTAAACTTTTCTCATTTAATCATACTTCTTGAATAATATCTTCTAATCCTAACCTCTCCGATTACTTCTAATACCTTTACTACCTCTTCTACTATTGGATTTGAATTGACAATTATATCTCTGTGCTGATGTGGTATGGCGACATGAACTGATGTACTTACGTACGAAGTTCTACGTTGCAACTGACTGACTGACTGCTAGGGTTAAGGAAAAGGTATTAGGTTAGGATGGCGAATCGATTGATAAAGTAGTGAATCTGCGCCAGTTGAGGTTGTTGGAACATAAGTTACGTATGCCCAACCATCGACTACCTTGACAAGCAATGTTGTTTGACGTAGGAGTAGGCTGGAAGAAGGCTAGAGGTGCTTAAGCCAAAACATGAAGTCATTGACAACTGGACTGAGCCATGTTAGTAGATGTAGAATACCTGGTTGGGGTCCAAGAAAAAATCATAATCGATGTTTAGAGACTTTGAAAGATATGGCTCAAAATAACTTGCGATGGTGAAGGTAAATCCGTTCTTTCTCTTTTCTGAAGTTCTAATCTTTTCAGTTCTTTATGATCTCGATCTGCAATCTTGTACAGTGAGGCTAATACTGCTACTACACTTACTACTGTGAGATATGAATTGAGAATTTCATCTCTTTGTGTTAATGTTTTATGGTAACTTGAAATGATGACATACGTACTAAGTTCTACGTTGTAGCTGACGGACTGAAAGCTGAGAATAACAGGTGGTAAGACAAATCTGGTGAATGTTTAACATGGTCTCAAAAAACGGTAAATTATGTATATATTGATCCATTTACTTGCACTGTGACAAGATATAAATCAGTACTTTGATAAAGATGGATGTCAACTTTAACAGTTAAAAACCATTTTAAAAACAACACAGTAAAATTTCTGAATAATCTGCTGTGGAGCCTAAGAATGTACTGAAGTAAGTAACTTGGCACTTAGAAGAAAGTATCATATTATTAAGAGTTCTGACCTCAAAACTGTATTCAAGTCAACTAGGGTGTAAGTAACTTACGACTCTGAAGGATACTGCCCCAGATACATGGAAATTTCATGGAAATTCGAATTAATACGCTCTACTTCATCATCAGTCAAATTAACATCAATGAAATCTGGACAAAAGGACAAAAAAGATATTGATTTATTAAACAGCACATAAAAAATTACCCTCTTGTTCTTTTTGCCACTTCTTAACAATGAAACCAGGTTGAGAAAAATTTGCTACGAATCCAACACGTTGGCCTGAAATACAGTCTGAATTTACAGAACTGTTTAAAATAAGAGACAAATAGAACACCAGAAGTAGTGTACATCCGAAAATTCTTAAGCAACTTATTAAAATCTAAGTAGATACTTCTACTAATTACTTTCGAAAAAGACTACACTTTATTGTCTTCTCAAACTCTCTAAACTTGGAATACCATATTCCGTAACCATTCAACTGCCAGGCGAGTAATTTACACCACAGACCCATTTAGAGAATAATTGTCACAGATATTTTACATCATAACTATGAATTTATGAATGCTTATATGTTACAAGACAGGGGTTAGGAAAGAAATCATTTTTTGTAAATGCCCTATTTAAAAATGGTTGGGTACGCCACAGCTGTACTATCAAAATAGATGTCCGAGGTAAAATATTTATATTACTTCATAACTAATCACAAGCTTGAAATTCATTCATTGAGTAGGGGCTGAGGAAACTATCTGACCAGTCAGTCAGTTGCAACGTAGAACTTCGTACGTATGTACATAAGTTCAAGTTGCCATGCCACATTAGCACAGAGACGCAAAGCTCAAATCAAATCCCATAGTGATAAAGATAATAGAAGTATTAATGCTAATGAAGAAGACTAGGGTTTGAAGATATTATTCAAGAAGTATAATTCAGTGAGATAAGGTTAGAAAGACAAAGGTAGAGGTACTGACGATTCCAGAAGATTAGGATTTGAAAGGCACTTGCGCCATTGCAAACGATTTTCAGCCATGTCGTTCAAGGTCTCTAACCATTGGTGACTTTCGTCTCGCGAACCCCAACCAGGTAACTTACATCTACCACTTGTCAGTGACTTCATGCATTTCTGCCATGTTTTGGTCTGGCCGCCCCTAGCTTTCTTTCAACCTACTCCAACACCACAAAACATAGCTCGTCGAGGCAGTCAACGGTTAGGCATTCGTAACACATGTCCCAACCACCTCAACTGATGAATTTTCACTACTTCATCTATTCATCTGCCATCTTTACCTAGTACTCGTTTCCTAACGACAGCATTGCTTACTGGGTTGTCCTACGGTATACGAGCAATGCTTCTTAAACATCTATGATCGAATACTAGTAACCAACGAACGTCTTCTACTCTTAACGGCCATGTTTCGCATCCATATAGGAGAACGGGGCGAACTGCTGCGCAGTACACCCGTCCTTTGGTTGGCGAACCATCTGACCCCTCAGAGCTAAATGAGATGAGAAACTTTAGTAAACAACTTACCTATAGTAGACAAAGTGTATTCCCAGAGGTATATCCTTGATGCCTTTAAAGTGTTTGCCAACCTTCCAAAACTTCAGATCAATTCCCAACTCTGTATTTTCAGGGACATCATATAAAATCAGCTGACAATATTTCATCACTGGTCCCGGATAGAATTCTAAATTCCAAAGACAAGTGGTTATGGAGAAAACTTTACTTTTAAACTGTTTACGGCAGGGAAAATCTTAAATAGCGCTCGATATTATGAATTCGTCTGATTGTGTATCTGTAGAGGTCAAACCTTTATGTGAGTCATCAGAATTAGCGGAAAGTATTTTCAATAAAGGACATTTTTAGTACAGATGTGTGAACGATAGTCGAGAGAGTTGAAGAAAGCGGCTTTTATCAAATGTTACAGGGAAAAAGAAGTGACAGCAACAGATAATTCACCAAAAGCATCACATTTATACTGTCAACATGAAAAGTTAAGGGATGATAAAGTATAATTTTATTTAAGATGTGCTACGTTGTGAACTTCTGATGACAGTGTTTTCTAAATTGAAGTGCTGTTCATTAGTGAAGGTTACTTGGAGAAAAAAAGTTATTGTCGTAAGCTTACTAAATCTCCCTATTTCGAGGAACATCTTATCGACTTCAGGGGAATGCAACCGAAACCCACAAAATTTTCACTGAATTTGAAAAAATCACGAATTTTTATATAACTTTGGTGAATAATCCAAAAATTACACAATATCTCCATCTATTTGGGGGGTTAAGTACAAATGAATTGATAATTAATGGAAACACGAACGACTAGCAAAAAAGAATATTCTTGAAAATAAGGTACCAAACATATTTGAAAATCTCGACACGAATAGACGAAAGAACAGACACATAGACCAATATGGTGTATCATATAACTACTGTTGGGTATGATTTCAGAAACGTTCACGATGTATGCAGTAATCTATTAGAAGGCTATATAGAACTCTAATAGTCACCGTGATGTTCGCCTTTATTTCTCCTTTTCGGTCAGCTTCGGAAGGTGGTGTAATAGTGGTTTGCCGTTAATTACGATGATTTTGGCAAAAATATGTTTCTTCTTTGCCAACTAGGGCTGATTATTTGAGAGGACATTCTAAGAAAGTTTCAAAACCGAGGTCAAATAGCCTACGTCTGGAGATCTGTTTTTCACATACGGACAACCGTGAACTACCATACACATAACAAGAAATATTTGGTTGTGGGACAGTAAATGGCAAAAAGAAAAAATGGAAAAGCAACTAGTGATAGGTAGATTTAACGTGAATGACGAACATTTGTATGAGAATTACTTTTGGACGATGTATACGGACAAACTAATCAGATTTCGGAAGGTAACTTGTTGTTGATTTGTTGAGGGCAGTAGGCACAGGGCGGTGTCATACATCAAAAGTCAGTCGTAACGTCCAACCTTTGGTACGTTCGCGTCTAACCCAAAGATACCATATGCGCGGAGAGTGAGGAGCTCCATTTGAGAATACGTAGAACAGAAAACAACGATAAAAGTGAGCTGACGAATTCAGTACACAGAATGCACTTATACTTAATACAAAACCCATCATTAAGAAACAGAAAGAACACAAGCGAAAGGTAGAGACGAATTGACAGCCGAAACTTGGAGTTGGTAGCGCAACTTTAGAACACTTTGGGCACAACCTAATGAGAATACCCCCCAATGTCAGGACATTGAAAGAAGGAAGGGGACAGGGAGTACTTTATATTGGTATAGCAAGTGGTAGTTCGTTTGTGTAAAGGCTATCTGACACTTATAATGTATCGGCATTTTGAAAAACTGGACATATCAAACAGACATTTTTCACGTTGGATTATCTGCAATGAACATAAGTTAAATATTCACAACCAAATAATCATCATGATCTTAACACCTTACGTGTTACCATTGCTATCACACTTCTGTAATCAAGTTTTAGAACCGTATCATTTGATTAGAACATAAAATACTAAGTGTAAAAACATATGAGAACCCTACTATGACGAATTTAAAGTTTGGCGATTCATTCTCGAAAGATGTACTAAAGGTCACTTTAAGTTCACACCTTTATAGATTGTAGTTTTGACGCTATTCTAAGCGAATTGCCTAAATTATTTCCTCAGTCTTTAGATATTTTTTTCAGAAAAAGCATCTTGGCTGGCTATTGCAACGAAAGATCTCGTAATTAGAAATGCATAAAATCTGGACGGTAAAATGCAATATAGAAGCTTGCGCCTAGCGAGATACCTCGCTTTCTGGAGGAAGATAAAGATAATAATGGATAAATAGGGACTGAAACGAGAAAAATAGATGAAAAATATGAGCCGACGACCTAGTGAGGGCACACAATCTACTTCCATTTAATAAGGATTGCAATGGGCAACAACCAGCAACAACGAATGCCTTAGGTCAAGACAATCGTGGAACCTAAATCAAAAGCAAAGGCCATAGAGTTTTTAGTCCGCTACACAATTGTAATGCGCAACCCAATCGGTTGGCTGTAATGGCTTTAAAGAAGTGCATAAATACTCCGTCAAACTAACAGCAACGTCCCAATTGAAAGCAATGATCAAACGAATCAATTTATCAACAATTTTGATTGGAGATCCGTTTCTAACTTACTATGTTGCTAATGTGAAGAGGGTTGGATGGCGATGGGCGAGAAAAGGTCACGCGATGAAGGTCAACTCGCAATCGAAACCCCCGCCTTTTCGTTTCAGAGACCTTGAGTGGCCTTCATTCCGTACTTGGAGTGCCTCAAGTAGGTGTGTTAGTAGACTAGCCCAACATAGTAGTATACGTGTCCTTTGGAGCATTTTACATTTACGAAAACATGGAATAACATAAACTCATGTGTTTTCAATGTTTTTTCCAATAGTTTAGTTTAATAAAACCTTTATGTAATGCTGTTTTACTGTCGACCAATGGCTAGTAGCGCGTGAGTTTTGACAATTCATATTTTCGTAACTAGACCAATTGTACTTTACATCTGTTTGGTGGCGATACCTAAAGAAGCAAGACTCATTGCACAGATTATTGATGAAGGTTTATAGATGGAATCTCGGAATTCCTAAATGAAAAGAGAAGTGTCAGTCTAGGCCGTCAGAACTGCCTTCTGAACGTCTCTGCCAGATTATATGGTGTTGTAGCGCTAAAATATACTCGAAATAAAAAGTTCTGCGAGTCATCAACATTGATGCTGACCTCATTAGCTGTACTGGACAGATTGGCTGAAGACACTTGTTCATGCATACTCGCTAGATCACCGTCGGCTCCTCTGTACAACGAATCCCTCCACATCAACTAGCAAGCTTAGTTCACTCACTTCTAAACATTCCAACCAACGTTCAACTATGCCTTCGATCCTCCTCATTCCTGACCTCTGGTTCTGCTTGTCTTTGGGTTTTCTCGATCTATTGAAAATTCTTGACACTTCGTCAAACTTTCCGGTTTCTTTTACCCTACCCTAGTTGTTAACAATAGTGGTAATTCATTCTCGCGTAACAATATGTCACATGAAGTGTGGTAATATCACTTTTAAGAAGAGAAACACAACTGGTTAAATCTCAAAATTCAATAATATGACCAATTGTGCCATTGAACTTCTCACCGAATATCTGCTTATTCGTACTTACGTAGCGCGCTCTGACTAATAACGAGGTTACCATCTTGTTTTTGCTGTTCTGCACCTTCGCTTAGTTCTACGGCACGTTTCAGTATTCTTTCGACACCACGAAATCGCCAGCGACTACATTTATTCTATCTGGAATATCTCATCTTTTTATTTTCGTTAAAAGATTTCGGACAACACGTGTGACCTGAAGTGAATTGTTTTATAGATGTGTTTATAGCTTTTTGACTGAAACATCTACATTCGTGAGTCCGAAAAACCACAGAGTCATGCCAGTTTAATTCCATACGACTGCACATTTAATATCATAGGTTGTTCAGTTAGGTAGGTATTTTCAAGAAACGCTGATCAAAACCACAGAAAGCTGATATTTTTCACATGAAATTGTAAATAGTGACGTAAATGCATATTTGTCTTCTTGATGGCATCTTCTGAATAAACATTTAACAGGCTTCTGGTAAAAATAACTGTAACTTTCCTGGAGCATCAGGACTATTATCTTAGGCGTAGAATGAAGTGATATGTCACATACATGCTTCGGTTAGTATATCAAAGCTCTTCTGAAAAACAAAGACAAGGAGGGTGAAGTAGAAAGGAGAATAATCTTAGTTGGAATGAAACGTTAAATTATGATTACTTGAAGCTTCCTTTGTCGCGTTTAGATCACTCATCGCATAATTGCATTTACGTAGGTTAATGAAGACACTGAACTAGAGAAGCAATGTATGTGCAAATGATTATATGACTACAGGAGATTAAAAAGAAATGAGTTGCTTAAAATCATATAGTTCTACAAAATTTGGTTAGACAGTTAAGGTGTTTTTTCATTTATTATTTTCATTGCTATTACTTACGAGTTTTTCAGTGTGACTGGTCAGCTTGTAGTCGGATTTCTTTTTAGGAAAGGAAATCATTTTAGGTTTACAAGCATGAGGCAGCTACGTAGTTAACACGGAAAAGTGACGTGAATTTCGTTTATTAGTTACATCTCACTAGATCGTAAGGAGCCGTAAGCAAACTAAACGATATACCCTACTAAGATTTCAGTAAACTTTAGTGTAGTGCCTCTTGCATCTATCAGTTTTACCCTTGGCATCCCTAACGAATAAATAGAAGGGTTGTAATACAGAACATCTGCTATTGACGGCTAAACTAATGGACTGTAGGTGCGGAGTTTAAAATATAAGAGCATGACTTTCGATTACAGATTCATCGGGGATAGTATTTATTGATTTCTACAGTTTTGTTGATTTAGAGGTTGATGATATTTTTGTTTTACTTTAGTTATTGGTCATAAATTGTTAACATAATGGAAACAGTGTTTTTGTTTATCTCAAGTAAATATATATATAACTTGTTGAGTACTGAATAAGCTTATACTAAAACCACTGAACTTGAGTATAGGAAAGATTTTCTAGATTAAGTAGACGGATTACTGTCAATTGATTATTATGTTCAAACCACGGTATCCAGACATTAGAAACGTTACTGTTCTAGTTACCTACTGCCGAGCGTATGTACACAGTGTAGAATCTATTTTGAAGGTTTTGTTTTTGGAAAATCCCTCGATGTATATATATTTGTGTTATGATATGACTGACTCTTTCTGTTGATATTTTGGTACTGTATTTGATCCCCTTTGAGATTTTATCATTTGTATATTGTTATTATTTCTATATCTTGTACTTATATTGAAGTTTCCATGTTTTCTTCTGAATTATATATGTGTTGTTTAAAATTGACATTTAATATGGCTTCAGCCATATTTGGATTTGATACTCTAGCAGTAACGGACTGGAAGCACTTATTCTTTCAGCGACGGAACCTATTGTGATAATTGGAAATACTTTTTTGGTATCAATACTAATTACTAGCCAATCCCTGACAAGATAAATAAATCTAGGGTAGAGAATATATTTCCTGGCGATTACATAGTGTCAAACGAACACTGAAATCATACCAGAAAAGATGGGCGAAATAACAGAGCTATTGGAGTAAAGTATGGCAGCAACACAAACAGAACGTTTGCGCGTAATGATTGTTATAAACAAAAAGTACGGTTAAACAATCACTAGTAGTGGTTATAATAATTGATGTTTTTATTAAATCAATCGCGTTCTCTTAATAAAAGTATTCTACTACACTTTAATTCAGGTGACATTTTAAATGCCGGTTCCTATTTCACTGATGCTGGGATAGTAGTGCAGCATTTCAGTAAAATATTTATCATTGAGCGAAATTTCTGTTAATTCATGCTTTGGTGGTAAATAATTCATTCATGTTTTTTATTTATTCATGTTAACTCCAAATGTGACACGCATATCCCACACATATCCCACTCGGTTATTCTGAATCATTGAAATTCTCCTCGACTCCTCTAGCCAAATGAATATTAATGGGAATGATAAGTGATGGAGAATTTGAAACTTATTTTATTGATTGTCAAACTTAACATCCAAATTCCAATGACAATTATGCTTATTTATACAACCTGACAAGTTCTAACATCACGGTTTCATATATAAATGAAAAATCAAGCCTTTCAATTTATAAATGAAAATTACTTGGCTGACGACGCGAAGTAATAATTTATTATAAAACTTGTTAAATCAGCAACAAGTTCACCATTTCATAAGGTAGTTCCCACCACAAGAGAAAGTAGACTCCCAGTAATATAGTGCAAAATATGCATGTCTTTCTGTTTTATTGTCTTCATTCTAATCATGTACAAACCTAAACTAGTTGCCTTCCAGGCTTTGCAATGCTCAGCAGTAGAGCGTTTTCGTCCATATTTCCTAGTGCGTTTGTACAAGCCACATGATTCAAGAACGATAAAAGTATTTTGCAGTATCAAAGTCATCTACTGTCACTTCCATTACTCTTGTAATAACTCACCAACGTAATGCAGCTCTTCGTATTTCGCAACCAACAGATAATCTGTTATATCATTTGGCTTGTCAAAGTCATAAATATTTTCACAAAATGTACAGTAATTATTATTCAGAAGCTACTCACTGACAACTACTGGAACCTAATTTTTCAGCACTACCTTGACTACAAAGGACTTCCTGGCTTCATACTAGAAAACGAATCAAGTGAGAACTGTAGATTTGTATTGGAAAGCAACAGTCTTGTGACAAAAAAGTGTGGTTTCACTATACGAGTGCGCATAAGGACGGAATTCCCTCTCAGATTCCTAAGATCTTACAAACCACGTCCCTATCAAACTTTCACTTTTATATATGACTAACTACTGACGAAATAAGAGTGCCATTATCAACAGATGTGAATTGCTCTAAGAAGAGGTTTAAAATCTTAGCTTACGGTACCTTACTCAATATTTCGCCTTACTTCACTAAACATGAGTTGGCCAACGACTTTAAACTAGTGGCCCCTTTGCCCAAAAGAGAACTCGTGAAGCTTCGATTTTACATAAGCACACGAACTACAAATGATTTTTCATTCCTAATCTTTAGGAACCCTAGCATCAAGGTTAATATCATCTTCAATCAAATAGAAAGAACTGGGACAATTGTGTAATAATATAACAGAAAGAGATTTCCACGACATTCATGATTCGGTACACAAGCGTCAGGAAAGGAGATCCGACAATATAATTCGTAATTGGAAATCATAACGCCTCATTACTGCAATAAAGACCATTTGTTTTACTAGTAAGAAGCATAGGCGCAAGTCATAAAACCTATTGATAGCAGCTTTGGGAAAATGATAGCTGTATACTGTCGTGACGGGTTTTTCCTCTTATTGAAGAACTTAGAGAAAAACCTGGGAGAGTATGATTGGCATCTCTGCTTTTCTGGAAAACCATAATTTTCTGAAGATATTATAATCTTGAACAGTACTTTGTCGGGTAAGGCTTTCGGTTATCAGTCATTTACTTTCTCATATTGAACGTAATTTCTCGCGCGCGCCTCAAATTTGATGTGCCCTTGCTAACTCTCTTCCATTTACGGGAAACAATCCACTTTCGGGATACTTTATCACCTCCGAAGCTACAAAAAATTGTCTTCATTCATTGGTTGACAGTCTGAAAACATTTTCGGGCAAACGGAACCATTCCAAGTCAGAACCATTGCGCGGTAGGTCTAGCTACCTCATTCAGCTGCTCTTTTTCTAGTTGCTTCGGCAGCATACATACATTCACTCACTCACTCACAAACACAGGACTTGTGGACAAGTTACTGGATACACGGAAAATTACTTACTTATACGGTCAAAGGTAGAGATGCAATTTTGGAGTACTTTCAGGCTCTATTCCTTGTAGTTTTATTATATACTACTAATTTTCTTCTTCCCTAAATCCCTTTTCCGTGTATCTCGTATTCTAATTATCTCGGCATTCACCTCCTATCATGTCAAGTAATGAGGTCGCTAGTACACATTACACTGTAACAACCAGGAAAACCTGTAGAGGCATAAACTCCGGGGTCGATAGTGCATCGAAAATCCCAATATCGTGCGAACGGGTTGCTAAAAAACCCAAACAGTCAATCGATAGTACGACTCTCAGTGTCCATACTTCAGATCAGTCAAGGCAGACACCACTCTTATTCCTAATAAGACCAATAAGCTAGTTAAGAATAGGAGGAAAAGATGCTCCAAGGCTCAGTCGACATAGTCCAACGCGCAGAAACAGCATAAGGATGACTGCTTTGCCTGCTCATTAGCAGTCAAGAGTAGCGACCGTGCTTTCGAATGCAACCTCTGTAGTACATGGGTCCATTGTGACTGAGACACTACAGTACCTAAGGAGTATTACAGATTCATGCTGAGTCACCCCTGCCCATGGTTCTGGTACATTTGCCCTCGGTGTAGAGTTTCTGAGGCACTGACAAAGCCACAGGTCCCACCCAAAATCAGCCCTAAAGTCCAAACGACCAAACCAAAATCGCCTGGCACTAAACCAGTAAAACAAGTGACCAAGGCTACCACAACCCTGCCTAACACACCGACAAAACTGCCGGTTGTTGTTAACTCCCCAGTATCTGCTAGCGATACAAAACAGTGGGTGAACGTTAAGAAGGGAAAGAGCAACACCCCAACTCACAAGCGGCTTCCACCCAAAAACAGGGACGACAGATCAAACTCACTCATTTGATTTAATGTCCCAGTATCGGAAGAAAGCTTGCTAGAATGTAGGGCTGCCTTCGACAGACAGCAGTGGGATAAACTCTGCTCAACCCTCGGAATGTGCAACGTCCCAGCCAAAATATGCCGTCTTTTCAAAGGCCAAAATGTCTCGAAAGGAAAACCACCTCCAATGAGGGTAACTCTTGACTTGGCACAACTTGCTGAAGACATCATCATTTCATCCCAAAGACCATCGGTCAAATTGTCCTCGCTGATTTGTATCAGGCATGACAAGCCGTGGTCGGTACGTGCAGCAGCCAGAACTGCACCAGACACCCAGGAACAGACCACCATGGTAGTTCACGGCATACCCGAACTCACCAACGGTAACCCGGACGAAGCACACGAGCACGATGTGCAACAGTGGCGATGGCTATCGCGTAGCCTATCCCTCCACACCCCGATGGCAGTCTGCATCTCCAGGTTGCCCCGCCCATCACACCTTACGTCTATCAAGTCACCACGCCTGATGGCTGTAACATTTAGGAACCGGGAAGACCTGACCGAAACACTACAAGCTTGGTACAGTTCGAGGAACGATCTGCCTAGCCACATCAGATGTTGCGAGAGCCGACCTAGATCTGTGAGACAACAGCAGGGAGGCCAAAATGAACGCACAAAACTGATAGTTAAACTCGGTCAATTACCTCTGGCACAAGACATGATTGAACCAACCGCGCACGCAAAATGCCTGCAGAGGCCAGTTCCGACAGAACTGGCCGATTCAGTTTGAATAACTTGTCTGAAGATCTGGCAACGGCTGCTGCTGCAGAAGTGCATCAGGTGCTGAGACAAACCACCAAGTGCCTCTGTAGCGACGTAAGAGGACTAAGCGGTAAGCTGTTAGTAATCAGGAATATGTGCTCTTAGATGGATCTGAAGATCATAATCCTAACTGAAGCATGGCTATCCCCTGACATTGCAGACGTAGAAGTGAGCTTACCAGTCATGATACTCTTCCGAAGCGATAGGGAACACCAAACTGGAGGTGGAGTGGCGATATATATATATAGCAACTTAAAAGCAGAGCGACTATACGGCACCCAACTAACTAAGGCGACAGAATCATGTTGGTGTTGTCTCCACTGGAATGGCACGAAACACTTGATTGGAGGAATCTACCGACCTCCTTCGAGTACTAAGGCCCAGAAAAGCAAACTGACTGAGGTAATACTGCAACTGCCACTCCTAGGGTTTGATCAAATACTCTTAGCCGGAGATTTCAATACCCCATCTTTAAATCTCAGCAATCAGAGTATAACTCACACTGGTTCGTTCCAAAGACAAATGGTACAGCCATAAGAAGCTCTGGGCTGACTGAGCACGTATGCAGTGCCACTAGATTGACTAAGGAAGGGAAGTCCTCAAACATGGATTATCTGTTAACTAATGACCAGCTCCTGGTTGAGGATGTACACGTCCACGCACCATTAGGTAGTAGTGACCATGGCACAGTCTTGTGTAACATGAGGATAAACGAAACACTCACACAGGAAAAAACAAGCTCTATCTTTGCTACAATAGGGCAAATTATACACGCATGAGAGAGGTGCTCCTACATGCCCCATGGACACGGGAGTGGTGGAGGCTGACAGTAGATGATCACTGGCAAGCAGTGAGAGATATCATCCAAAACGCTGTCGTAGACAACGTACCTCAGTCACACCAAAAATGCGTGAACAGAAGAACCTGGGTTCGGTGCGGCACGAAATGCTTGCTGCAGGCGGAGAGGAAAGCCTGGCACAAGTGGAAGATCTCCTTGAAGGATTCCGATCTCAATTCTTACTTGGCACTGAGAAACATATGCAATACCAAAGTTCGAAGCGTCAGGAGACAATTCGAGACGAAGCTAGCCGCCAGAATAGAGGCAAACCCGAAGCATCTCTTTAGGCTCGTGTCCAAAAGAAAGCCTACTAATCAAGGGTTGTGTTCTCTAAAAGAACCAAACGGGGAAGACCTCACCAACCTAGAGATGGCCGAGATCTTCAACACCAATTTCGCTGATCAATTAAACCAGGCGCCTTCATATTCAGAGTATTACGCCAACCCAATGCCAGCCGACGGCTTAGGGAACATCCGTATCACTCCTGACCTAGTATTAAGGAAACTAAAATACTTACGCCCAGGTAAGCCCTATAGTCTTGCAACAGTGTGCTGAAGTCCTCTGTTCACCGTTATGTGACCTGTTCAGGCATTCGTTGTGTAGAATTCTTTTTGAATGTTTTGTGTTTTTGGAAAATCCCTCCATGTTTACATATTTTTGCTATGACATGATGGACTTTTTCTCTTGACATTTTTGGTATTTTATTTGATTCCAATTTGAGATTTTATCATTGTATATTGTTATATTTGTACTTATATTGAAGTTTTTGTGTTTGCTTCTGAATTGTACATATATTGTTTAAATTTGATATAATATGGCTACCGCCACATTTTTGGACAGACGCGGTGGCTGCTGGACTTAGTGTCACTTACTAGTTATTGTGCTGGATACTCTGCGGAGTAATTTAACCCTGGAAGAAACACAAATCCCAGACGTTTTCTCCTAGAATTTTGCCCTTTTGATTTGGTCGGGACCCGGACCTAGGAGGAACGTACAGGAGTGTTTCTATTGGAAACAATTAGGACAGCCACTGTCGAAATAAATCTACAGTCTGGGATTTTCTTCTTTCGTGGACTATACTTTGTGGAATTTTCTTCTTTCGTGGATTATACTTTGGAAATATTCATCAGAACATATATATTTTGGAACTATTCGGATTATTAAGAATTATAAAGAAACATTTGGAATTTTAATCGTTTATCATACTAGACTTCCTTGGAGGAAGAAGTTGGAACTACTTATCATATTTTTGAACTGAACCGTGGAATTACTATTTTGTATTGTTACCTTTTCTACTGAACTTTATTTATGATGTCAAACAGAAAAAAATCACACATGAGGACGGTGGAAGAGCTCGACGGATCACAGGGCTCTAGGCGAGTCGTTAGTGATAACTTTTTTATGGGTAACCCACATGTTATGTCTGATATTTATTATTGTAAGTCATCGATAGAGGGTTTAGTACTACCTAAGGTTGAACTCTCATTTTTTGATCGAAGGTCTCGCGACTATTTTAAGTTCATACGACAAATAGAGACGTTTATAGAACCTCGAATAAAGGATGATCAAGTTCGTTTATTGTATTTGATTCATTATTGTAAGGGAAAAGCAAAAAATGCGATTGAAGGTTGTATTATTATGGATCCACAATCAGGATATAAGAGAGCTAAGGCCATTCTAAAACAGCTCTTTAGACAATCGCATGTAATAGCGCGAGAAACCTTAGAGGACATATTTAGAACTGGGAATGTAGAATTTAATGATCCTGAATCATTGACGAACTTGGCTATTAAAATGCAGAATGCTGCTTTAACTTTAGAACAGCTCAATTGCACAACGGAACTTAACTCTATGGCTACTTTAGAACGAATAGTCAGGCTCTTACCTCGTCGAATGCAAGCCCAGTGGGCAGAGCTAGTATTCAAGTGGGACGAAGAGGAGAGAGAGCCTAATTTCAATGAATTGACAGAATTTATTATGTCTCGTGCTAAGATAGCTAGTAGTAGGTTTGGAAGATTAGCTTATCAGGCTAAAACAGAACATAATACGGAAGCTACTAGTGGTCTGCGTGTGAGACATGAGGATTTTTCGTTTCTACCTAAAGCACGCTCGGAAGATAAGAGATTTGTCAATTATATCACGAAAGCATACGCTGATGAAGGACGAGTATGTGACCGTAACGATGTAAAGCCTCTTGATGCGTGTCCTAGCAAGAAGCCGGTTGGTGTAACAGATAAGATGGCTTTTCTAAGTATAGAAAAGAAAGAAAAAGGTGAAAAGTGTAAGCATCAAGATGGATCCGAAGTGTGTGATGATAAAAACCTCTTAGCTGCTCGAAAAGCCTGGAACGGTTATTTGGATTCGAGTAATCAGAGGTTAATGAGTTCAGCAAATATGAATAAGACCCAGGCAGGATTGACTGAAAGGAACAAAGCTTATTTTCGGAACCCTTCAGTTAGGGTAAATTATATAACTGGACCTAGAGTAGATTCTAGGATAAGTGATGGTGGAACAGTAACGGCTAAGAAGCCTAGGAGACATGATGCTACTATTACTAAGAAGCCTGAACCTCATGCTCTTTCGGATGCTACGACTAGCCATAGAAATAGTAGCCATCAGAACCTCAATAGTGACAGTGATAATGAGAATATAGAAAGTGTCAGCAGTCCACTTATAGGGACTAGTTTATCGACTTCATCGAGTGAGCCTCCTAGTGTTTCGACGCCATTGGACCTCGTCACGAAGGTTAAGTTGATTGAAGATGCACAAGGTTGTGCAACTGTAACTGTTCCTATTACGGTTGACCGTCAGTCGAGTGATGATGAGAAGAAAGTGTTTGATGGTAACAGCCCGTCTACAGTGATATGTGATGACGATGCTATTGTTGAGCATATGTCTTGTGCCGCTGAAACGTATGCTAATGCAGAACGGAATCAATTAGACGTTGATAATAAACCGGATGTCACTGATGTGACAAATGAGTTACCGACGATGATGAACACTGTTCAAACCTCCTCTGCATCAGGAGATGGAAGGATAAATATTGATCCTACGTCATGCTACTTAAGGTCTTCTGGAGACGATGAAATGTCAAAATTGGAGATCCCACCCTTGCATATTAGTTATGGGTCAAAAACTTCTGTTGATAAGTTGGCATCACGGACTTCTTGGTATCTGCTGATCAGAGCAAGTGGTGGTGGATTGGCGACTCGTCCCCATGATAGAGAATGTAGTCCTTGGATAGGATATGACCAGTTTTGCGACGCGTTGTTCATGTTCGTATGGGTTAATTGGGTAAGGTTTATACTACCGTTAGGTCATTCCACGATAGATAGGGGAATCAAGGGCCTGATGGGAAAGTATAGGTATCTAGTTAGCGCGATAGGTCATATCCATGTTGGATGGCGGGTAGGCGTACTGCTGTAAGTCCTACACGTTATTCCGGTGTGGATTAGGGGATAACATGGGAACCCTAATTAAGGTGTCGTTAACGCTTGCTGTTTTTGCATGGAGGGATTTTGCGGGCCGGTGTAGAATTCTTTTTGAATGTTTTGTTTTTGGGAAAATCCCTCCATGTTTACATATTTTTGCCTGTGACCTGATGGACTTTTTCTCTTGACATTTTTGGTATTTTATTTGATTCCAATTTGAGATTTTACCATTGTATGTTGTTATTCTTTCCATATTTTGTACTTATATTGAAGTTTTTGTGTTTGCTTCTGAATTGTACATATATTGTTTAAATTTGATATAATATGGCTACCGCCACATTTTTGGATAGACGCGGTGGCTGCTGTACTTAGTGTCACTTACTAGCTATTGTAATAGATACTCTACGGAGTAATTTAGTCCTGGAAGAAACATAAACATCGTAAGCCTCTGTATTTCCATTTTATAACAATAGAGACGGTTTTCTCCTAGAATTTTCGGCTTTCTGATTTGGCTGGGACGTGGATCTAGGAGAATCGTACCGGTGTGTTTCTATTGGACGCGATTAGGACAGCCGCCGGCGAAATAAATTCTACAGAGAGAGAGCCCAATTTTAACGAATTGACGGAATTTATTATGTCTCGTGCTAAGATAGCTAGTAGTAGGTTTGGAAGATTAGCTTATCAGGCTAAAACAGGTAATAATACGGAAGCTACTAGTGTTCTGCGTGCGAGACATTCGGATTTTTCGTTTCTACCTAAAGCACGCTCGGAAGATAAGCGATTTGTCAATTATATCACGAAAGCATACCCTGATGAAGGACGAGTACGTGACCGTAACGATGTAAATTCTCTTGATGCGTGTCCTAGCAAGAAGCCGGTTTGTGTAACAGATAAGATGGCTTTTCTATGTGTAGAAAAGAAGGAAAAAGGCGAAAAGTGTAGGCATCAAGATGGATCCGAAGTGTGTGACGATAAAAGCCTCTTAGCTGCTCGAAAAGCCTGGAACGGTAATTTGGATTCGAGTAATCAGAGGTTAGTGAGTTCAGCAAATATGAATAAAGCCCAGGCAGGATTGACTGAACGGAATAAAGCTTATTTTCGGAACCCTTCAGTTAGGGTAAATTATATAACTGGACCTAGAGTAGATTCTAGGATAAGTGATGGTGGTACAGTAACGGCTAAGAAGCCTAGGAGACATGATGCTACTATTACTAAGAAGCCTGAACCTCATGCTCTTTCGGATGCTACGACTAGCCATAGAAATAGTAGCCATCAGAACCTCAATAGTGACAGTGATAATAAGGATATAGAAAGTGTCAGCAGTCCACTTATAGGGACTAGTTTATCGACTTCATCGAGTGAGCCTCCTAGTGTTTCGACGCCATCGGTCCTCGTCACGAAGGTTAAGTTGATTGAAGATGCACAAGGTTGTGCAACTGTAACTGTTCCTATTACGGTTGACCGTCAGTCGAGTGATGATGAGAAGAAAGTGTTTGATGGTGACAGCCAGTCTACAGTGCTGTGTGATGACGATGCTATTGTTGAGCATATGTCTTGTGCCGCGGAAACGGATGCTAATGTAGAACGGAATCATTTAGACGTTGATAATAAACTGGATGTCACTGAGGTGACAAATGAGTTACCGACGATGATGAACACTGTTCAAACCTCCTCTGCATCAGGAGATGGAAGGATAAATATTGATCCTACGTCATGCTACTTAAGGTCTTCTGGAGACGATGAGATGTCAAAATTGGAGATCCCACCCTTGCATATTAGTTATGGGCCAAAAACTTCTGTTGATAAGTTGGCATCACGGACTTCATGGTATCTGCTGATCAGAGCAAGTGGTGGTGGATTGGCGACTCGTCCCCATGATAGAGAATGTAGTCCTTAGATAGGATATGACCAGTTTTGCGACGCGTTGTTCATGTTCGTATGGGTTAATTGGGTAAGGTTTATACTACCGTTAGGTCATTCCACGATAGATAGGGGAATCAAGGGCCTGATGGGAAAGTATAGGTATCTAGTTAGCGCGATAGGTCATATCCATGTTGGATGGCGGGTAGGCGTACTGCTGTAAGTCCTACACGTTATTCCGGTGTGGATTAGGGGATAACATGGGAACCCTAAATAAGGTGGCATTAACGCTTGCTGTTTTTGCATGGAGGGATTTTGCGGGCCGGTGTAGAATTCTTTTTGAATGTTTTGTTTTTGGGAAAATCCCTCCATGTTTACATATTTTTGCTATGACCTGATGGACCTTTTCTCTTGACATTTTTGGTATTTTATTTGATTCCAATTTGAGATTTTACCATTGTATGTTGTTGTTCTTTCCATATTTTGTACTTATATTGAGGTTTTTGTGTTTGCTTTTGAACTGTACATATATTGTTTAAATTTGATATAATATGGCTACCGCCACATTTTTGGATAGACGCGGTGGCTGCTGGACTTAGTGTCACTTACTAGCTATTGTAATAGATACTCTACGGAGTAATTTAGTCCTGGAAGAAACAAAAACACCGTAAGCCTCTGTATTTCCATTTTATAACAATATAGAGACGTTTTCTCCTAGAATTTTTGGCCTTTTGGTTTGGCTGGGACCTGGATCTAGGAGAATCGTACCGGTGTGTTTCTATTGGACGCGATTAGGACAGCCGCCGGCGAAATAAATTCTACAGGAGTACATGGAAAAGAATAAAATACTCCATGAAGCTCAACACGGGTTTCGAAAGGCAGGTGGTGTGCGTCTAATCTCCTCATGGCATGGGACATTTAGACATCCTGTTGGGACCGTAAAATACCGGTGCACATAGTATCTCCCGACTTCTCAAAAGCCTTTGACACAGTACCCCACGCACGCCCAATTGAAATGGCTGTGGAAATGGGCTTCACTGACCCACTCCTATCTTAGCTCAGAAACTACCTTGAGAATAGAAAGTTTCGCACCAAGGTAAACAGAGTGCACGCGAGTTGGTGAGTATCCACATCGGGAGTCTCACAGAGGACTATCCTAGGCCCACTTTTCTTCCTGATATTTATTAACGACCTGCTAGGCTCAGTTAGCACACCGGCATTGATCTACGCAGACGATGCGAAGATCTGGAAGTCCATTAGAAGCGAAGAGGATTCGACTGGGCTTCAAAAGGACCTTACATCTATTGTTCATTCCTCTCATATCTTTCTCTATTTCTCGGCGTAGTGTGTTCCTTGGCCTTCCTCTTTTCCTTTTGCCTTGAGGGTTCCATGTGAGGGCTTGTCTTGTGAGGCAGTTAGGTGCTTTGCGCAAAGTGTGTTCTATCCACTTCCACCACTTCTTCCTGATTTCCTCTTCCACTGGAGTCTAACTTGTTCTCTCCCACAGTTCGTTGTTGCTGATGGTGTCTGGCCAACGAATATGAAGTATTTTGCGTACACAACTGTTAATAAACACTTGTATCTTCTGGATGATGCCTTTCGTAGTTCGACAAGTTTCCGCTCCATACAGTAGAACTGTTTTGACATTTGTATTGAAAATCCTGATTTTGGTTTTGGTTGAAAGTTGTTTGGAGTTCCAGATATTTTTCAACTGTAGAAATGCAGCCCATGCTTTGCTGATCCGCGCCGTCACATCTGCATCGCATCCACCTTGACTGTCGATGATGCTGCCCAGATATGTAAAGGTGTTAACGTCTTCCAAGGCATCGCCATCAACAGTGATTTGGTTGGTGCATGTTGTGTTGCATCGGAGAATTTCGCTTTTTCCCTTATGTATGTTGAGACCTACTGCTTCTGAGGCTGCTGCTACACTGGTCGTCTTCTCTTGCATTTGTTGTTGCGTGTGCGATAGAAGAGCCAGGTCATCTGCGAAGTCCAGATCGTCCTAACTGTCCACCTGACACTGTGCCTCCCTCCAGACGTCGACGTCTTCATAATCCAGGAGAAAGAGGAAGGGTGAGAGTAAGCAACCTTGCTTCACACCGGTCTTCACCTCGAAGGGTCTGTCGGCTGTCCTCCGTGCACGATTTTGAAGTTGAATCCATCCATGTACCTAAAAATATGGTTGCTCTGGTTGTCAGAAGAGGCATCGGCCCCGTGACTTCCGAGGGAACTCGGCTTACATCGCGGGACGTCATAATTCTTCTTCCAACTCCCAGGGCAGAGATAAAATGGTTTGAATTATTTTTTATGGTTAGCGTTTTCTTGGCACGTCAGTTTTTGACGGAATGGGGTCGCCAACCCCTTGTCCAACCCTCCTCCTTTACCCGGGCTTGGGACCGGCAGTAGCCCCGAAGGTTCTACTGGTGGACTTAGGTAAAAATTTAGGAATATAAATAACTTATAACAGTGAACAGACCACAAACATTTCTTTAATAATGCAAGATCACTCCGACCTCACTAATGAAGATGTCAGCCGGTATCCAGATTTGTGGAACGATTCAGCTCATAATGCATTTCAAAACGAGAATGCCAAATCAAAAGGGGAAATTCGGACAATTACAAAAACAATATTTCCAATTACCGCAATAGGTTCCGTCGCTGAAAGAATAAGTGCTTCCAGTCCGTTACTGCTAGAGTATCAAATCCAAATATGGCTGAAGCCATATTAAATGTCAATTTTAAACAACACATATATAATTCAGAAGAAAACATGGAAACTTCAATATAAGTACAAGATATAGAAATAATAACAATATACAAATGATAAAATCTCAAAGGGGATCAAATACAGTACCAAAATATCAACAGAAAGAGTTAGTCATATCATAACACAAATGGGGCAGAACATTTTGTTTGCTCTCGGCTCTTTAGATTGATGAGACGACTAATCAGTAACACTGAGGTTGCTCTTATACGCTTGCTACTTCTGTGGTTCATGTTTCCAAAACTATGCTGAGGTCGCTATTCTGTCGAGACACCTGCAACATTCTTACTCAGGCGCTTACAGTATGACTTAGAGGTTGGCATTCAATAATAAAGAAAAAAAAACAGTTAGACAGTGCGAGATTTTATTCGTCAAATATTTATTTTTACAAACTCTACTCTTTTAACTAGAATTTCGATTTCAACATACATAAATCCAGCTTCTTACTTCGACTTCTCTTCTATCCACCTGACACTGCACAACTCTCCCTTCTTTTTGCTGTACTCCTTTATCTGTGCGTTATATTCTTATATTCCCATAATTTACTTTAATTTAAGTGGTCAGTATGAATGTTATCTTGACTTACTACTGTATTGACTACTTCAACATGACAGGTTAAGTAGTGCTTTGGTTATATATATACACTTGCCACACTGCTGCCTTTTCCTCTCTCTCTTCTCCTTTTCAGAACCCCATTCACGGTGGGAAATCCTTGGCAACTCTAGGGAACATGCACCCAATGTACATGACTGTCTGGATCACAGCTCGTATCAAGCGCGTTCCATATGACCTTTCCCAACAAATTCACTATTGATCTCGGCCAATCGCCAATAGAACCTATTGTGCACCTTCCTCATTTGTACTCTAATATTGAAAATGTGGCTGTATAATACTGTTTCTGTCAGTGATATGGTGTAAATATGCAATCAGAAACTGTCTCTTATACTTAATTTAACTGCAATAACTTTTACAGTAATTGTAAAAGCATTTGTGACAATTTGATCTAGCCTGTAAACTGGCGTGACTCTTGTAACTTAGTTATTTGAGAATAAATTATTATTATTATTATTATTATATATACATCGAGGGATTTTCCAAAAACAAAACCTTCAAAATAGATTCTACACTGTGTACATACGCTCGGCAGTAGGTAACTAGAACAGTAACGTTTCTAATGTCTGGATACCGTGGTTTGAACATAATAATCAATTGACAGTAATCCGTCTACTTAATCTAGAAAATCTTTCCTATACTCAAGTTCAGTGGTTTTAGTATAAGCTTATTCAGTACTCAACAAGTTATATATATATTTACTTGAGATAAACAAAAACACTGTTTCCATTATGTTAACAATTTATGACCAATAACTAAAGTAAAACAAAAATATCATCAACCTCTAAATCAACAAAACTGTAGAAATCAATAAATACTATCCCCGATGAATCTGTAATCGAAAGTCATGCTCTTATATTTTAAACTCCGCACCTACAGTCCATTAGTTTAGCCGTCAATAGCAGATGTTCTGTATTACAACCCTTCTATTTATTCGTTAGGGATGCCAAGGGTAAAACTGATAGATGCAAGAGGCACTACACTAAAGTTTACTGAAATCTTAGTAGGGTATATCGTTTAGTTTGCTTACGGCTCCTTACGATCTAGTGAGATGTAACTAATAAACGAAATTCACGTCACTTTTCCGTGTTAACTACGTAGCTGCCTCATGCTTGTAAACCTAAAATGATTTCCTTTCCTAAAAAGAAATCCGACTACAAGCTGACCAGTCACACTGAAAAACTCGTAAGTAATAGCAATGAAAATAATAAATGAAAAAACACCTTAACTGTCTAACCAAATTTTGTAGAACTATATGATTTTAAGCAACTCATTTCTTTTTAATCTCCTGTAGTCATATAATCATTTGCACATACATTGCTTCTCTAGTTCAGTGTCTTCATTAACCTACGTAAATGCAATTATGCGATGAGTGATCTAAACGCGACAAAGGAAGCTTCAAGTAATCATAATTTAACGTTTCATTCCAACTAAGATTATTCTCCTTTCTACTTCACCCTCCTTGTCTTTGTTTTTCAGAAGAGCTTTGATATACTAACCGAAGCATGTATGTGACATATCACTTCATTCTACGCCTAAGATAATAGTCCTGATGCTCCAGGAAAGTTACAGTTATTTTTACCAGAAGCCTGTTAAATGTTTATTCAGAAGATGCCATCAAGAAGACAAATATGCATTTACGTCACTATTTACAATTTCATGTGAAAAATATCAGCTTTCTGTGGTTTTGATCAGCGTTTCTTGAAAATACCTACCTAACTGAACAACCTATGATATTAAATGTGCAGTCGTATGGAATTAAACTGGCATGACTCTGTGGTTTTTCGGACTCACGAATGTAGATGTTTCAGTCAAAAAGCTATAAACACATCTATAAAACAATTCACTTCAGGTCACACGTGTTGTCCGAAATCTTTTAACGAAAATAAAAAGATGAGATATTCCAGATAGAATAAATGTAGTCGCTGGCGATTTCGTGGTGTCGAAAGAATACTGAAACGTGCCGTAGAACTAAGCGAAGGTGCAGAACAGCAAAAACAAGATGGTAACCTCGTTATTAGTCAGAGCGCGCTACGTAAGTACGAATAAGCAGATATTCGGTGAGAAGTTCAATGGCACAATTGGTCATATTATTGAATTTTGAGATTTAACCAGTTGTGTTTCTCTTCTTAAAAGTGATATTACCACACTTCATGTGACATATTGTTACGCGAGAATGAATTACCACTATTGTTAACAACTAGGGTAGGGTAAAAGAAACCGGAAAGTTTGACGAAGTGTCAAGAATTTTCAATAGATCGAGAAAACCCAAAGACAAGCAGAACCAGAGGTCAGGAATGAGGAGGATCGAAGGCATAGTTGAACGTTGGTTGGAATGTTTAGAAGTGAGTGAACTAAGCTTGCTAGTTGATGTGGAGGGATTCGTTGTACAGAGGAGCCGACGGTGATCTAGCGAGTATGCATGAACAAGTGTCTTCAGCCAATCTGTCCAGTACAGCTAATGAGGTCAGCATCAATGTTGATGACTCGCAGAACTTTTTATTTCGAGTATATTTTAGCGCTACAACACCATATAATCTGGCAGAGACGTTCAGAAGGCAGTTCTGACGGCCTAGACTGACACTTCTCTTTTCATTTAGGAATTCCGAGATTCCATCTATAAACCTTCATCAATAATCTGTGCAATGAGTCTTGCTTCTTTAGGTATCGCCACCAAACAGATGTAAAGTACAATTGGTCTAGTTACGAAAATATGAATTGTCAAAACTCACGCGCTACTAGCCATTGGTCGACAGTAAAACAGCATTACATAAAGGTTTTATTAAACTAAACTATTGGAAAAAACATTGAAAACACATGAGTTTATGTTATTCCATGTTTTCGTAAATGTAAAATGCTCCAAAGGACACGTATACTACTATGTTGGGCTAGTCTACTAACACACCTACTTGAGGCACTCCAAGTACGGAATGAAGGCCACTCAAGGTCTCTGAAACGAAAAGGCGGGGGTTTCGATTGCGAGTTGACCTTCATCGCGTGACCTTTTCTCGCCCATCGCCATCCAACCCTCTTCACATTAGCAACATAGTAAGTTAGAAACGGATCTCCAATCAAAATTGTTGATAAATTGATTCGTTTGATCATTGCTTTCAATTGGGACGTTGCTGTTAGTTTGACGGAGTATTTATGCACTTCTTTAAAGCCATTACAGCCAACCGATTGGGTTGCGCATTACAATTGTGTAGCGGACTAAAAACTCTATGGCCTTTGCTTTTGATTTAGGTTCCACGATTGTCTTGACCTAAGGCATTCGTTGTTGCTGGTTGTTGCCCATTGCAATCCTTATTAAATGGAAGTAGATTGTGTGCCCTCACTAGGTCGTCGGCTCATATTTTTCATCTATTTTTCTCGTTTCAGTCCCTATTTATCCATTATTATCTTTATCTTCCTCCAGAAAGCGAGGTATCTCGCTAGGCGCAAGCTTCTATATTGCATTTTACCGTCCAGATTTTATGCATTTCTAATTACGAGATCTTTCGTTGCAATAGCCAGCCAAGATGCTTTTTCTGAAAAAAATATCTAAAGACTGAGGAAATAATTTAGGCAATTCGCTTAGAATAGCGTCAAAACTACAATCTATAAAGGTGTGAACTTAAAGTGACCTTTAGTACATCTTTCGAGAATGAATCGCCAAACTTTAAATTCGTCATAGTAGGGTTCTCATATGTTTTTACACTTAGTATTTTATGTTCTAATCAAATGATACGGTTCTAAAACTTGATTACAGAAGTGTGATAGCAATGGTAACACGTAAGGTGTTAAGATCATGATGATTATTTGGTTGTGAATATTTAACTTATGTTCATTGCAGATAATCCAACGTGAAAAATGTCTGTTTGATATGTCCAGTTTTTCAAAATGCCGATACATTATAAGTGTCAGATAGCCTTTACACAAACGAACTACCACTTGCTATACCAATATAAAGTACTCCCTGTCCCCTTCCTTCTTTCAATGTCCTGACATTGGGGGGTATTCTCATTAGGTTGTGCCCAAAGTGTTCTAAAGTTGCGCTACCAACTCCAAGTTTCGGCTGTCAATTCGTCTCTACCTTTCGCTTGTGTTCTTTCTGTTTCTTAATGATGGGTTTTGTATTAAGTATAAGTGCATTCTGTGTACTGAATTCGTCAGCTCACTTTTATCGTTGTTTTCTGTTCTACGTATTCTCAAATGGAGCTCCTCACTCTCCGCGCATATGGTATCTTTGGGTTAGACGCGAACGTACCAAAGGTTGGACGTTACGACTGACTTTTGATGTATGACACCGCCCTGTGCCTACTGCCCTCAACAAATCAACAACAAGTTACCTTCCGAAATCTGATTAGTTTGTCCGTATACATCGTCCAAAAGTAATTCTCATACAAATGTTCGTCATTCACGTTAAATCTACCTATCACTAGTTGCTTTTCCATTTTTTCTTTTTGCCATTTACTGTCCCACAACCAAATATTTCTTGTTATGTGTATGGTAGTTCACGGTTGTCCGTATGTGAAAAACAGATCTCCAGACGTAGGCTATTTGACCTCGGTTTTGAAACTTTCTTAGAATGTCCTCTCAAATAATCAGCCCTAGTTGGCAAAGAAGAAACATATTTTTGCCAAAATCATCGTAATTAACGGCAAACCACTATTACACCACCTTCCGAAGCTGACCGAAAAGGAGAAATAAAGGCGAACATCACGGTGACTATTAGAGTTAGATAAAGTTCTCAGATTAAGCTTTTATCAAGGGGGATTGCATTGGATTATTTTTGTGAGCTAACATGAGAGCTGTGATGAAGTAACGCAGTGTTTCCTTACGATAAAGTGAATAAAGTTCACAAGTTTCGCTGTACCGATTTGCACTCTATATGTGATGGATCATCATTTTTGGTAGTCTCTGTTCATGTTGCTGCTTTGAGATTCTGGCAATCCATATGGTTGTGTTTCTGTAAAATTTTAGAACTACTCATTTTTTTGCGAAATGGACTGCTTAATTGTTGATAATATTGGAGTTTCGATCTGACGATCACCACACAGTCATGGCTGACTGGAGGGTTCTGAAACGTATGCAGTAGTTTACGACTTCTGACTAATAATGATGTCTAGATCTATACCGCGGGTGGTACAACTCACCATATATGCATATATGTATATTCTTGTATTGGAGAGAAATAGACATCATACTGGACTTGGATGCATTAGTTGACAACAGTTACGACATTTAAATCTCTTCAGACGTTTCTTTGACTCTTCACTACTACTCTCCTATATCACTTCATATTTCTCCCGACTGTAGCTGCTACCTTGACGTGGTGGTCGGGCTTGCCTATCGAGATGACCCAACTGAGCTATATTGACTGAAACATATGTTCCTGTATGTCCCACCATGTCAGGCAGGTCGATTAGAAGACAGTAAGACTAGAAGCAGCTACTGAAGGTCTGAGGGCGAAGTCTTACTGCTGGTTGTAGAGGGTTGTAACAGCAATAAGGTGTTTCCCTAGGACAACAAGCATCTGCAGCGATGCTGCCTTCCCACAAGGAAGGAAAGGGTTAGGAAGGGTCGACCCCAAAAATGTCACCTCACCTTGCCCCACGGATTTCCGTCTTCGGCGGTAAGGGCTTTTGAACAAGAGCAGAGCTTGTAAATTCAGCCTTTGGTTGGTTTGCGTCTAGCCAGGAGGTACCTTGTGTGCTGCGAGGGTGTGAGGAGCAGCGTATCAGATTATTTCAAAGAAGAAAGAACGAGAGAAAAATATGAGATGACGACTCAGTGAGCACATAGAATGCACTTACATGCGATAGATGAATAAATAGACAGCAACCAGATATAAAGCCAGTGTGAGATTAAGACAAACTGATAAACAAAACTAGGATTTGGTAGAGTAAGGTTTCGAATGCGTTACAGTCTGAACGAGCAAATTACGAAGTCTAGGAACACGTTGGATACCGACCGTCACGAAACTAATGATACCCTGCACACCACAACCTAATACTTTAAAAACTCACAAAAACGCCGTGCGTGACCGGGTTCAAGCAGTTGTCCCTTGGGCTCTGCGGTTACGCTTCCAGGTCTCTAAGACCGACACTAATCTCCTGTTCTCCTCCAAAGTTAGGCACCCTGATATAGTAATAATGGCTGCTGACTTCGATGCTCAAGTAGACTAAGTGTCGCGGCTAATCGAACAGATAATAGTGAACGTCTGCAGCAACTATGCTCAGATAACTGCCTCTTTCTAGCAAACACAGATACTCGTTCAAACGCCACACAGTAGTATTTCTCAACCTTAAAGTGGAAGTTGACTGTCGATCGCGAGGTTCTGTGGCAGTGTCAGTCATTGAAAGGTGTACCAAAGAAGTACATTACCTTATACAAGCTCTACTGGGACACCACTGGTCGGGTGAGAGCCTATGGCGAACTGTCATCGGAATTCTCTACTTCAAGTGGCGGCCGTCAGGGCTGTCCACTCTCTTCATTCTTGTTTAACTTTGTCATAGATATGCTAATAGAGTTAACGTTATCATCGTCTGAATTTTCAGGAGTCGAAAATCGCTTACTGACCTAGAATATGCCGATGACATAGTCCTATTTCGTGAAGACGCCGACAAAATGGTGTCTTCTGACTACCCTTGTAGTGAATGAGAACACAGGTGGGGCAACCGAATTGTATTAAGCGAAATTACAGAGTTACTCAGTAAAATTGGAAAACCATATCGTAAATCGTTAATTTGCAAGATATCAGTTCATCACATCGAACTGGACTGTTCCTGTCGCAAAACATCAATCCAATGTCACTATTCATGCGTTTCAGACAAATTCCATTGTTTTCTAACTCTTCCTTTCTCGATCTTCCCCCATATTATGCTGCCAGACATTACGTTGACACTCACGTCATATACTACTTATAAGTAGCTCACACCACACCTTAAGCAACAATGCGAGCACGTTCGGGATGCGGTTTTCCCCATCGAAATGCGAAATGTTGCTTCAAGATTGGGTTGCATCGGTACCTGAACTAGTGATAGGGTATGAAGTAGTAGAACGTGTAGACCGCTTCACTTATCTGGGCAGTCTCGTCAGTGCTGATGGCCTGGTGACTGACGAAATGTCAGCACGGATACAGAAGGCTCGATTGGCTTTTGCGAACCTGCGTCAATTGTGGCGCAGGCGATATATCGGCTTGCTAACCAAAGGACGAGTGTACTGTGCAGCAGTTCGCTCCGTCCTACTATATGGCTGTGAAACATAGCTGTTAAGAGTAGAGGATATTCGTATGTTACTCGTATTCAACCATAGATGTCGTCGAAGCATTGATCGTGTATCCTGCGACAACCGAGTAAGCAATGCCGTTGTTAGAAAACGAGTACTAGGTAGGGATGGCAAGTCAATAGATGAAGTATTGAAACTTCATCAGTTGAGGTGGTTGGGACATGTGATACGAATTGCTCAACCACCGACTGCCTCGACGAGCTATATTTTGTGGTGTAGAAATAGGATGGAAGAAAGCTAGGGGCTACCAAACCAAAACATGGCAGAAATGCATGAAGTCACTGACAACTGAACTGAGTCATGTTGGTAGATGTAGGCTACCGGGTTGGGGTCCGTGAGACGAAATTAATCGATAGTTAGAGACCCTGAAAGACATGTCAGTCAGTCCAGTCAGTTGTCACGTAGAACTTCGTAACACATTAGCACAGAGACACAAATGTCAAATCAAATCCCATAGTGATAAAGATAATAGAAGTATTAATGCTAATGAAGAAGACTAGGGTTTGAAGATATTATTCAAGAAGTATAATTCAGTGAGATAAGGTTAGAAAGACAAAGGTAGAGGTACTGACGATTCCAGAAGATTAGGATTTGAAAGGCACTTGCGCCATTGCAAACGATTTTCAGCCATATCGTTCAAGGTCTCTAACCATTGGTGACTTTCGTCTCGCGAACCCCAACCAGGTAACTTACATCTACCACTTGTCAGTGACTTCATGCATTTCTGCCATGTTTTGGTCTGGCCGCCCCTAGCTTTCTTTCAACCTACTCCAACACCACAAAACATAGCTCGTCGAGGCAGTCAACGGTTAGGCATTCGTAACACATGTCCCAACCACCTCAACTGATGAATTTTCACTACTTCATCTATTCATCTGCCATCTTTACCTAGTACTCGTTTCCTAACGACAGCATTGCTTACTGGGTTGTCCTACGGTATACGAGCAATGCTTCTTAAACATCTATGATCGAATACTAGTAACCAACGAACGTCTTCTACTCTTAACGGCCATGTTTCGCATCCATATAGGAGAACGGGGCGAACTGCTGCGCAGTACACCCGTCCTTTGGTTGGCGAACCATCTGACCCCTCAGAGCTAAATGAGATGAGAAACTTTAGTAAACAACTTACCTATAGTAGACAAAGTGTATTCCCAGAGGTATATCCTTGATGCCTTTAAAGTGTTTGCCAACCTTCCAAAACTTCAGATCAATTCCCAACTCTGTATTTTCAGGGACATCATATAAAATCAGCTGACAATATTTCATCACTGGTCCCGGATAGAATTCTAAATTCCAAAGACAAGTGGTTATGGAGAAAACTTTACTTTTAAACTGTTTACGGCAGGGAAAATCTTAAATAGCGCTCGATATTATGAATTCGTCTGATTGTGTATCTGTAGAGGTCAAACCTTTATGTGAGTCATCAGAATTAGCGGAAAGTATTTTCAATAAAGGACATTTTTAGTACAGATGTGTGAACGATAGTCGAGAGAGTTGAAGAAAGCGGCTTTTATCAAATGTTACAGGGAAAAAGAAGTGACAACAACAGATAATTCACCAAAAGCATCACATTTATACTGTCACCATGGAAAGGTGCAGCGAACTGCTGCACAGTACACCCGTCCTTTGGTCAGCGAACGGATATCTCGCCTACGCCGTAAGTGATGCAGGTTCGCAAAAGCCAATCGAGCTTTCCATATCCGAGTTGAGATTTCGTCAGTCACCAGGCTATTAGCGCTGGTGAGACTTCCCAGATAAGTGAAGCGGTCCACACGCTCGACTACTTCATACCCTATCACTAGTTCAGGTACCGATGCAACCCAATCTTGAAGCAACATTTTGCATTTCGATGGAGAAAACCGCATCCCGAACATGCTTGCATTGTTGCTTAGAGTAGTCAGAAGACTCAGCATTTTGTCGGCGTCTTCGCCGAATAGAACTCTGTCATCGGCATATTTTAGATCAGTAAGCGATTTTCCTGGTAGAAGGTAAACCCCTGAAAAATCTGACGAGCTTAATGTTAACTCTACTGGTCGAGTGAGAGCGGCCGTCAGGGCTCTCCATTCTCTCCATTCTTGTTTAACTTTTTCGGAGACATCATCTTAGTGTTCGAGTAGAGTGCTTGTATAAGGTTAATGTACTTCTTTGGTACACCTTTCAATGACAGTCACTGCCGCAGAACCTCACGATCCACTGAGTAGAATGCCGCCTTAAGGTCCAGGAACACGACTATTGTCGGACGTCTAGATGTGTGTCTGTGTTCCAGGACCTGTCGTAGTGTGAAGATATGGTCTATACAATCACGTCCAGGTCGAAAACCAGCCTGGTTTTCTCTAGTCTGCTCTTCACGAGCTTTCGTTAGGCGCCGAAGTATTATTGAGGCCAATATTTTAGATACTATGTTAGTTAGACTGATTCCCCTGTGATTGTCACAAGAAGACTTCTGTCCTTCCTTATAGATTGGGACAATTAGCGACTGAGACCAGTCGGATAGGATTACGTCCAGTTCCCAGATTCTACCTAGGATCTCAGTCAACCTAGTTGCTAAAACTGGACCACCATCCTTAAACATCTCAGGGGTCAGTCTATCAGGACCTGCTGCTAGCCCTCACTTTAGATTTCCTATAGCTTTCTCAACTTCATGTAGACTGGGAGGACTTAAATCGATTTGCCATTCAGGATGACTGGGGATCGTGGGCAACCGAAGTGTGGCTGCCTTTTCCACCACTGTTTACGGTCGTTACGTAGGCTTTTTATCAGTCTGCGCCTAAGCTGACTACGCACTTCATCATGTTCAGAGTCAGGTGGGATGCGTTTTCGAGCATCCATCAGTTCGGTAGATGCTACTGAGATCCACGGCTTCATCCTAGCAGATATCACTGCTGTTTCCACAGCCTTCTTGATATCATTCCAACCTGCATCTGGATGGGAATCACTTGCATGGTCGCCTAACTGTTTTTCTAGTTCCTCCTGAAATATTTTCTTAGCTTTTATTATCATTAATTAAAAACTTAAGAGGCTTCCTTACGCTGTCTTTCCTACGTCCAGTAAACCTCAAACAATTACGCGCTCGCACTAGGGCATGATTTGAATCAAAACTTGTTCCCCAGAATAAGCGGCAGTCCTCTATCGAACCCCTCCATCGGTGGCTTATGGCGATACGATCTAGTTGCGTCCAACGTTGAGACGACTTTGGAGGTCGCCAGGTCAACAGATGTTTTTCTTTATGCCTAAAGTTAGTGTTTGCTAGAAATAGGCGGTTATCTGAACATAGTTGAAACAGCCGGTCGCCATTTTCTGTTCTTTGAGCCGCGACACCATAACATCCACATAGGTGTCTCTCCTGCTCACTTAGTTTACCTACTTGAGCATTGAAGTCACCAGTCATTATTACTATATCAGAGCGCTTAACTTTTTAGAGGAGGTCCGAAAGCTTTCTGTAAAACTCATCTTTTACATCGTCTGGACTGCAGTCAGTGTGGGCGTAGGCTGATATGACGAAGAGGCAACGATGAGTGTCCCTATCCATTCGAATCCTTACTGTCCGGTTTAGTCGGACGGCGCACAAGCGACTATCTACAGGGATCCACTCAACGAGAGATTGTTCTGCCCTACGACTCAATGCTATACCTACACCAGCGAGACCCGGGAAGCAGCATCAGGGCTACCAGATACACGAAGGGTAAATCGAGTTGCTTTATCTTGACATGGCAAGGTCAATTGAATGATGCTACTCGGATCCTGTATGCGCGTTTCCGAGATGCAGCACACATCGATTAAGCGAGATTCTGAAGTCCTAGCCAATGAAGCCTGTTGCCCTATTTGACACAATGTCCCCTTGAAAGCCCGTAGTGGGCACTCTTACCGCTGGAGACGAAAATCCGTGAGGTAGGGTGAGGTGTGACATTTTAGGGTCGACCTTTTCTAACCCTTCCTTCCTTGTGAGATGGCAGCATCGCTGCAGATGCTGGTTGTCCGAGGGAAACACCTTACTGCTGTCACACCCCTCTACAGTCCCTCTACAGTCAGCAGCCCGACTTCGCCCTCAGACCTTGAGTATCTGCTTTTATTCTCATCGTTCTCCAATCGACCTGTCTGGCATGATAGAACCTTCAGAAATATATGTTCCAGTCAATATAGCTCAGTTGGGTCATCACAATGGGCTAGTCCGACCACCACGTCAATGTAGCAGCAACGGTCGGGTAAATCAAGGACGATGGTCAAGTCGTTTTCGTTTCGCACTTATATTGTGTCGTCTGAAAATTTGTCTGAAGCCGTTCTGGGGTTACTGCCAGTCCGAAGCATAGGTAAAGGAGGCCTGGGCATGGAGTTAGGGACCACGTCCCATAGAAAACCAACTTGCCAAAGAAAACGCTAACCAGGACAAATAATTCTAACCGTTTAAGCTTTGTCATGGGAGTTCTAAGGTCGTCATTTAGGAGAGTTATGACACATGATGAAAGCCGATTTTTTTAGGGTTATGAGGTCGATATCCCTTCTTACAACCAGAAAAACCATTATTATAGATAAATGGAATGTTCGCACAATGTGGGAGACTGTAAGAATTGGGAGGAAGGAACGAAAACGGTAGGAGACTGGCAAACCTACATACCTTCAACAAAATGGTCATACGTAGCACCATTTTTCCACACAAATGCATATGCACAGCTACATAGGTTTCACCGGATAACACCACACAATACCAAATCGGTCACATCTGTATCAATAAAAAGTTGGGAAGGACCATGAAGGATGTAAGAACAAAGAGAAGAGCTGACGTAGCTCCGGATCATCACTTGGTAGTAGCCAGGATGAAATTAAAACTGAAGAAGCACTGAACAACAGGGTGAACAGCATCATAAAAGTTTAATAGGCCTTTTTTCGGGATACTGACAAACTCAGTGAATTCAAGAGAGCTCTCAGCAACAAGTTCCAGGCCTTTCACGATGTACGCAGTGAAGAGAAAACTACCATCGTGAAAAACTGGGAAGAGACCAAGAGAGCAATAATTTCAGTATGTCATGAGCTCCTGAGCAGCAAAAAGCACCATCGCAATGTATGGATCTCTGTTGATACTGTGGATAAGATTCTAGAAAGGAAGAATATGAAGGCAAACCAATCATGGACGTTGAAAAACAGCGAGACAGGTGGCTGGAACACTTCAAGTAATTCTTGAATAGGCTAATCCCACTGAACCCACCCAACATCGGATCGGCACCTACGGACCTCCTAATAGACGTTGACACCCACCAACAACTGAAGCAATCAGTATGACCATCAGACAAATGAAGAGCAGCAATGTAGAAACATCAGACGACATACCAGTTGGGGCACTAAGAGCAGAAAACAGTAACTGAAAAAATACTCCACGCTCTATTCAACAAGATTTGGAAGGAAAAACAAGTGTCAATAGGCTGAAAAGGACATCTCATCAAGATACCAAAGAAAGGAGATCTTAGCAAGTGTGAGAACCACAAGGGCACCACTCTACTTTCAGTACCCGCAAAAGTCTTCAACAGAGTGTTTTTAAACCGAATAAAAGAATCACTAGACACCCAACTTCGAGACCAGCAGGCCAGATTCCGTAAGGATCGATATACGTCAACTTCCTTGAGAAAGCATTTGATTGCGTGAACAGGGTGACACTATGGCATGCCCGAGAAGATAGCCAACATCATACGGAATTTTTATAGTGGAGTAAACTGTAAGATCGTGCTTGGAGGACAGCTCACAGACTTTCCAAGTGAAGACCTGTGTTAGACAAGATTGCTTACTCTCACCTTTTCTCTCTATCCTGATGATTGGCTAGACTATGAAGACGTCAACATCTTCGGTGACGCATGGGATATAGTGGACAGTTCGAATGCAGCAGACGATTCGGTCCTCTCAGATGATCTGGCTCTTCTGTTCCACACGTAACAACAAATGAAGATGAAGACAACCAGTTCAACAGCAGCTTCTGTAGCAGTACGTCTCAACATACACAAGGGCAAAGCAAAACCCTCCGACATAACACAGCATTTACTAACCAAACGGCACTTGACGGAGAAGCTTTAGAAGATGTGGGTGTCTTTACATACCTGGGCATCATTAATAAAGAAGGTAGATTTGATGCAGATGTGAAGACACGGATTAGCAAATTGAGGGCAACATCTCTACAATCGGGGACTGGAAAGAACTGTCATCCAACACCAAAGTCAGAGTTTTCAATACAAACTTCAAGACATTTCTATTGTATGGAGCGGAAACTTGGAGAACTACGAAAGCTATTGTCCGAAAGAAACAGAAACAGACTACTGTATCGGAGGATGAACCAGCTTTTACTTGAGGGAGAAATTAGAAGGCTCTGGAGGTGGATAGGACACAGATTGCCGGTAGCACCCAATCGCGTCACAAGGCAAGCCGTGATTTGAGATCCTCAGGGTCAAAGGAAAAGACCGAGAAACGCATTACTCTGAGAATTGGAAGCAGACATCAAAAGAATGAATTGCGATTAGGTGAAACTGGAAAGGTAGGGACAGGACTAAGAAGGTTGGCGAATGCTGGTCGGCGTCCCATGCTCCATTAGGGGTAACATGCTTTAGCAAGTAGGTAAGTAAAATAGTTGTGTCATTCAATGCTTCGAATATAATTTGTTTTGAATCTTGCTTACTGACCGAATCCCTTACTGGTTTTATTTCTTTTCTGCTTCTTAGATTTCTCACTCCTGGGCTCAAAACCTCATACTTTGGTTCCTTGTTGAATACCTAATAACATAAGCTGATTCTGCTTACAGTGAAATGCTCTCTAAAACGCTTTTGAAGAGCTTCCGTAGTACGTCAGTTTTTCATACTCTTTATCGAAAGTTTTCTTACCGGCGCTTATTTTTATTAAAAGATATCATTTCACTTTCTTAAAGGTTACCAATACTCATTAGTTTCTTCGATTGACAGGCATAAATAGTCTGAATATAAATGTTCGAAATGTATACGTTTTCTGTTTATTCATTTGTTTCTCGTGTTCCAACAGGTCTATTAAACTTTTTTATGCACTAAAATAATTTACTTGGTCGTAGTCCACCATAGGTTTACTGGGATCTATGAGGATCTAATAAGTTCATGTAACTTTGAGAATGCACACTGGATCCATGGGCAGATGAAATAGATATCAGACGTCGATGTTCTCATCTTTAAATATATGGGCGATTTTGATTTCATACTGTTACCTAAACTAGGTTTTGAAACTTCTTAAGTCTGCTGAGTCATTTACTCAGTTTGGGATTACGTATTTGAGCCTAAAAACTCTTTCATAGAAAACGAAGTAAAAGGTTTGGAAAATGATTGTATGGATAGTACACACTTATCTAGAACATTTGTGGTTTAATCAAACAATTTCTCTGTATAAGGTAATCACAGTAACCTTCCGCCGCAGTTCGCTCACAACTTAAGCCAAAATACTTGAATGTATTTTCTTAGCGAATATCAGGATTTCTGAATCGTAATAATTCCGGTGTCATATCATTACATTTTTTACGACTTGTGTAGGACTTACTTACTTACTTACTTACTTACTTACGCCTGTTACCCCTAATGGAGCATAGGCCGCTCACCAGTTTTCTCCAACCAACTCTGTCCTGGGCTTCCCTCTCCAGTTCTGTCCAATGTTTGTTCATTCCTCTCATATCTTTCTCTATTTCTCGGCGTAGTGTGTTCCTTGGCCTTCCTCTTTTCCTTTTGCCTTGAGGGTTCCATGTGAGGGCTTGTCTTGTGAGGCAGTTAGGTGCTTTGCGCAATGTGTGTTCTATCCACTTCCACCACTTCTTCCTGATTTCCTCTTCCACTGGAGTCTAACTTGTTCTCTCCCACAGTTCGTTGTTGCTGATGGTGTCTGGCCAACGAATATGAAGTATTTTGCGTAGACAACTGTTAATAAATACTTGTATCTTCTGGATGATGGCTTTGGTAGTTCTCCATGTTTCCGCTCCATACAGTACTTGTGTAGGACTGTTACTACTTAACTAACTATTCAAGATGTTTGAACTCCCGTCATCCTTAAAAATTTTCTGATATATGGCTTAACTATTCGAAGTAAACCAGTTAAGTAGGATCAATTTGATAAATAACCCAAGAAATGTTTCAACTTTAAACCTCATGGAATTCCACCGTAATATTTTTTGAGGAACACTTTTCCACTGTGCAATAATATCGGCAAAACCTTTCTATGGAAGGTGGTACGTTACTAAGCTTAGCTTATTGATAGACGTACTATGCGTTTTCATTTGTCGACACGAAATTGCCACTTCCCAGTTTGCCATCACTGACTGGCTGTTTCTTTTGTGTTATGGTGCAACAGAAAGGGCGTTTATATGACATTAAGTAACTTGTTTCATTCGCATAACTTGATTTAGTTTTAGACACAATTGATTTTGAGGTACAAACCTGAATGTTCAAACTCTGAGTTATACCGAACTACAGGGTCCACTTTATGTTCTCGTGGAATTAATCTATCTAGGATCCAAATGTGGTCATCCACCTGGTTATGGAATGGTAAGAACTGGAGGTTGAGGACATAGCCTGTTTCGCTCTATCGCATTGACCCTTTCGCAATTCCATTTCATTATTTGTGACGCATACTTATGTTGGTCTTAATATGCTTCATGTGTTGCGGTTAACAGCTATCAGTAGGAGAAAAAGTGAGAGTAACAACCGTGTCTTATACCACTTCTCATTGGGAATAAATCTGTGATCCGTACTTTTTGTGCGAATTCCCGATTTTTAACTTTCTTACTCGTTTGTTTGATACTATGTACTCAACTTGTGCCTCGACCCTTTGTTGTTGTTTGACTGTTATTCTCTTCTTTTTCCCCCTTCAATTTTGTTCAGTCTGTTTACAAAGCTCATTCTTCGTTCTGGTGCTTCTTCTGGCGAAATATCGTGTTATAGTTATTGCTTCTTGATTTATCTTACAATTGCTCTCCATAGTGATTTCCTCTCCTAGTAGATCTTGTGTTAGTAGTCTTGTACTCATTAAGCTTGTTAGCATCTTGAAAGAAGGCTGTATTACATTTTTTTATTACTGCTTACTAAATTATCTAGTACTTCTTTATCTTCAGTTTTATCTTGGTCAGCACCAGATGATGACTTGAAGTCATATCATATCTCTTCGTTTTAACATCTATGAACTTTCTAAATATTTTATCTATAAAGATTTGGTCTATCTGAGTTTCTGCTGTTTAGTCTGGTAAAAAACCAATGTAGTTTTGTGTATGTATTTGTAGGGGAAATGCTACTTATTATGTCCATTTTGAAAACACACAGATTTACTAATCTCTCTCCATTCTTGTTTCTTTCTGCCAGTCAATGTTACCTCATTACTCGTTCATACTCGATATTGTCCACCCTGGATTTGGCGTTTAGGTCCCCTATCAAGATGGTAAGGTGTTTTCCTAGGCATTTCTGTAGAATGGTTTGCAAGATTTCACATAACTGGTCTTTATCACCCTCAGTACTGTTGTTGGTACATGTGGAACATTGAATCACATCCACTTTTATCTTTCCCTTTTTTGCTTTGAAGGATGGTTTAATGACCCTCGAGCCGTGATTTTCTCATCCTAAAGGTGCGTTTCGTGCTTCCTTAAACAGCATTAATGCAACTCCTTTGTGTATGGGGTATTTTATTTTTGATGATCGAAATGTAATAACAGCTGTCTTCAAATCTTTTCCGTTCAGATTGTGTCCAATATGTCTCACTAGTTTCAAACACGGTTAGTTCATATTTTCTGCTATCCGCTGCTGTTTCAGTCTCCCTTTCGGACTCTTACATCATTCTCACATTCCACTGTTTATCACAAGCGGCCTAGGCCTATTGTATTCCAAAAAATCTTGGTCTTACCACGGGCGTCGTATATTTTTAAAATGTGGGGTGGGGTTACCATCCTATTTCCCAACACTCATGTACCCGGTTTCGCGACTGTAAATGACCTTAGGTGGTCTCCAGCAGAGTTATTTATATGAGTTAAATAAGTAAATAAAAGTCAGACCTTAGAACTGAAAGTTGTTTCACCGAACTGGTTATAAACGCTGCTTGTTCTCGTCTTTAAAAAAGAACAAAGTTCCTTTTTTATAACCGAAAACAAATCATTTTAACTAGTAAGGTGTCTAAAGTATGCTTTTGACACTTATTTACTCATAAATAAAGCTCATAAAACAAATAGGCCGTAAAGATGAGCGTCTCTATATTGACAGGATCTTTACCAGTCGATAATTTTAGGATGCAGGTATTCAGTCTGAGGATAAAATTAGATTTCTTATGACTAATACTTTTTAAATATCACTAATACTACCACTACCATTTCTACATCTTTGATACTCACCTTGTACTGATATAATGTAGTAATTTGGGTTGATGTATGTGTCAGACTCCTTATTACAACCAATTGTTGAATCGGAAAGTAACGGTTCCCTGGACTCTTACAACAGTTTTTTCTTATCATTAGGTGTACCAAAAAGACATGTTAGCCTGACAATTTGTTACTCACTTCAGAGTTTACGGTGAACTGCTAGTTCAATTTACTATATTCCGCAATGTCCACCTTTATTAAATTTTGCCATTATGTACCTGCAAGTAACATTCTACTTCGTTTTATTTTTCAACACTTGATTTCCTACTTGAAGATACTCAGTGAACAGAGTAAACGTAACATACTCCTGTTTGGTGAAGACATCAGCGGAATAGTCTTTTGAATGCTCTCAATAAACGTGTGGTAATCCATGTGATATATTTCTTTCCTTCTAAAGGCGAAATTTTTCTTTAGAACTGGTGTGTACCGATTCCTAATCTGACCATAGGATGTGAAGAAGTTGAACTTAGTAATGATTACACTTATCTTAACCCCGGTGGCGATGAGATGTCGTTCAAACTCAAAAGTTCGTTTGACTTTCGCTAATTTATTTTACCCATAACTTAGATGTCCATCTGTCCACAAAACGCCGAGTAAACTACATGTAAGCACTTTCTTTCAGTTGATCGCTATGTAACATGGAATAAATAGTATTCAGCCAGACTTTTTCAAAGCATTATTAGTGTTTAATGCAGTAGCCGAATAAGTAGCCCTGAGGAAAGACATAGGGTACTGAGTAAATACAGACTGGTTCTTCATTGTATGAGATGGCTATAATATATGCTACATGTACCCATCTGTATCATCGTCTTTGAATTTCGATATTCTCTAGTCATACAGTGTTGATCATTTTGTTGCTTTTATTCAGAATGTTATTATATATTATGATGGCACATTATTGCTGTTTTAGAAACACTTCTGTTTCTCAGGAGGAATGCAACTACAAGTGAATCTGAGAAACTCAAGGAAAGCACATGTTCACATTCCAGTTATATCGGAAATCCCTTAAATTGTCCTGATTATTTTGGTCTTAAAAGCTTAGTTAGCATAACGGATTTGTTCCAAGCTCGTGTTCATTTGGGTCACCGATCGGTGTTGCGCAATGAATACATGAAGCCATATATATACGGTTGTAGACAGGGAATAGATATAATCGATATAGAGCAAACATGTTCCTTGTTGTTTGATGCACTAAATTTTGCTGCTCACATTTCTTACCGTCAAGGAATAATCCTTTTCATGTACCAAAATAAACAAGTAAGCAAATTAATTCATCGTTTGCAATTGAGCTTTTAGTTATCAGTTAAAATAATTTTTCGTTGAAATAGATAGACAAATAATTATTGTTGTTTCTCTCGTCAGCTGTATTTATAAACAAATAATAATTTAAGATCATATTGTCAGATGAGCAGTGTAGCTTGAATGGTCGAGTATGTGGTTAAATATAAAGAAGCAATGTGCCATTTCTAATGATAAAGTTACTGATTTCCTTTACCTGACCGCAGGTATTACTTTGATGCAATAGCTTGGCATGTATATTGTGACTAGCGAACCAAACGACAGTGGCTGGAACACTTGTCTCTGGAAGCTCTATAAGTCAATCAGAAAGTAATTAGACTAAGAGCAGAAAACCTAAGGTCTGAAGGCGAAGTCAGATTAACAGTGCCGTCGGGAGTGAGGGTCGAAGTGAGCATAAAATCTTCTGGTTATAGTCGTCAGTTATTATGTGTGGTCTACGATACTGTCCGTGTGCCCGAACCGAGGCATTTGGTTTCCTTAGGGAGTCACCCGCCAAGCTTATGGCCCAGAGACCTAGTCCATAAGGTAGTGGAACAAGCCAGGAGTTGCAGTCATATGGTAGCTAGTGACCAACAACAGGTTTATATGGAATTTGTTCTAACAGGACCCATGAGCACCATTGGTTTGGAATCACGGTTTTCCAAGCCCCCTACCCACCAATCCAATTGTAACACCTAACACAGACTTCTCTCGATTTAGTAAACAACACTTGTGTCACGAGAATGCAGTGAATAGGACTTCTTTAGCAGTGGCTATATACTCATGGCTATAGGAGAGCATTTTGAGAGAACAGACTCTCCTCACTCTTAACCATACCAAGGCGTCGACAACTTGACTTAAAGTGTAGCAAATCTAAGCGACCTATGCTCCTGTCGAATCCCACGTTGTGCACGGTTGCTTCATCTTTGTAAATAAATGAAAAATAAACGATTGTTGCACAAATCAAGCGACTCTTAAGCTGAATAATTTGAGTGATTATACTCAAAAAGTTAAAGAGTGTCTTTTGCTCAATATGGTACTATTCTACACCTTCGATTTTTTGTAGGTCATCACTTTTCAGTTTCCGCCATATCCATCTTTGTGTTTTAATGTAACTTTTGGAAACTTGGACCATTATGTATCTCCACAACTGACCTAATTCTCCACTAATATTTACCCGTAATTTAAGCAACACAGCATACTTCGAAACAATCTGATAAATAACTATTCATTTTAATCCACACCTACTTTATTATTTCATTTCTAGATGTTGCCTTTAGTTGAAAGAACTGCTGAAACTGTCGGTGAGTACTCTTATTGCCGCAAATGGGAAGGTGGAGTATTTACAAATGCATCGGATGTTTTTTACGATTCTGTGAGACTACCTGACCTAGTTCTTTTTCTCAGTACCTGTAATTCAATCTCCAGACCACACTCTGCTGTACGAGATGCGGCAAAGATGCTCATCCCCACTATTGGTGTAGTTGATACAAATTCAGACCCCAGATTAATTAGCTATCCTGTTCCTGGTAACGATGATAGCCCTACATCTGTACGTCTGTTTTGTGCATTATTTGCTGAAGCTATTACAAGAGGCAAGAAAACCGCCTCCCGAGATCAAATGTTGAAGCAGCAGCTAAGTCATCAGTCCGAGTCATCTGAAAGCGTGGGAACAACATCGGCAATCACCTAGTAATAATTTACCAACTGCTCTGTGAACTTATATATACATATACATCCGATTTTATTTCTGTTCTTTCAATTTACTGCAGAATCAACCGTTAATTGTAGGTAGTTTCGTCGAAATCAAAGCTAATCTTTTATCAAATAGAAAGGAGCTCTTTTTCATCATTGAGCGTTAGTACTGCAAGTCAGATGCACGTCTGTATAAAATGTTATAGGGTCCAAAAAAGCTTACAATACACGGAATATAGAAATGCAATAACCTAACGAGTGTACAATAAGAGTAAAACTGGTAGTCTTTGAAATAGTCACAAAAGTTTCGAAATATTCAACATTTCCAGTTTAACGTTTACGACCATAGTGATTAAGTGAATCTGGATATTTATAACTGGTGTTTTACAAATGCAATCAGCCCGTGAAAGTATAACAGAAAAGAACCTCCGTTTTGTACAAAATGTACTGCTGGTTTGTCATATGATAGCAGCAAAGATTGTGGAGTGCTTAGTGAGTGCAGTGTAACCACTCTTTGTAAGGGTATTAAAGCAACTGTACTGTTAGCGAAATCGGTTACGTAACAAGTTTCTGTCTCTACGGCATGAGCAAATAGCTTTTCTTTAAATGAGACATGTCGAGTGATGTCTGACGAATTGTTTAAGAGATCTACTAGGGAGATATCGCTGTTGATACCTAAAATACACCTTAGTTTGTGATTATAAGAAAAGCAGTCAAACATCAAAAGACATCGCATACATAGGAATAAGATATGAGGTTTGGCATTACTAAATGAAAGTTACGTATCAATGCTGACACATGTTAAAAAAATCATTTAGTTCAGGATGCATCATAAATAGATGGAGCGCGTGAACTCTCCATCCCAATATATATTCTATGATTTCGGAACCGTAGAACTTCACTGTCGTTGATATTACTGAGACTCCCCAGATAAGTGAAGCGGTCTACACGTTCTACTACTTCATACCCAATCACTAGTTCAGGTACCGATGCAACCCAATCTTGAAGCAACATTTTGCATTTCGAGGGTGAGAACCGCATCCCGAACATGCTTGCATTGTTGCTTAGGGTAGTCAAAAGACTGCATTTTGTCAGCGTCTTCACTGAACAGAACTATGTCATCAATATAGCCTGAGTCAGCAAGCTTGTCTTCTGGTAGAAGGTGTCTACTGAAAATTCAAACGGAGATAATGTTATTTCTGGCAGTAAGTCTACGAAAAAATTGAACAAGAATGGAGAAAGTGGACAGCCTTGACGTACACCACTCGAATTAGAGAATTCTGATGACAGTTCTCCATAAGCTCGCACTCGACATGTAGTGTTCGAGTAGAGAGCTTGTATAAGGTTAATGTACTTCCCCGGTACACCTTTCAATGACAAACACTGCCACAGAACCTGGCGATCCACAGAGTCAAATGTCACCGTACTAAGAACTGCAGCAACGGTATCTGTGGACAGAGGCAAGCGAGAGAGAGCATCTGCATTGGTATGTCTATCCCCCGGACGGTACTCGCATGTGAAGTCAGATTCTTGCAACCGTTCCTGCCAGCGTGCTACTTGTCCTTCTGGTTCGCGGAAAGAACGAAGCCACTGTAATGCACGGTGATCCGTCTGCACACGAAAAGGTCTATCAAGTAGATAATGATGGAAGTGCTGTAAGAATTTTACTAGCTCTTCTTGACGTGTTGTGCAATACCGTGCTTCGCTCTTGTCTAGTCGTCGGCTGGCGTACGCAATGACTCTCTCCTGGCCATCTCGAGCTACTTGTGATAGAACTGCTCCGATAGCTGAGGAACTAGCATCCGTATCGAGTATGAACTCACCTCCGTCTGCTGAGGTGTTGGGAAAGGCTAATATAGGTGGTGAGGCTAACTGTGCCTTTAACGTATCAAATGCCTGTTGACACTCGCTGGTCCATAGCAGTTTCCGTCCCTTATGTGTCAGTCTGTGCAAAGGTAATAAGACGCGAAACCCAGGAAACTACGGAGTCTTCAGGTGTTTTTGGTTGCGGCCAGGTAACAATAGCACGCGTCTTTCCATTATCTGCACCCACACCATCTGCGGTGACACGATGTCCTAAGAAGGCTGCTTCCTTCTGCAGCAGACGGCATTTGGGTGGTTTTACTTTTAGGTTATGTTGTCTAAGACGCTGCAGAACAGCTTTCAGGTTAGCATTGTGTTGTTCGGGTGTGCTACCGTATACAATAACGTCATCAAGGTAAATCAAACATTTGTGGGGCGCTATATCTTGTAATACTGTTTGCATCAGTCTTTGAAAATTAGCCGGAGCATTCGCTAAACCGAAAGGCATTATCTGGAATTCATACAAACCATTTGGTACCATGAATGCATTTTCTTCCTATCCTACGGCCGAACTTCCACTTGCCAGTAACCAGATGCTAGATCTAAGGTGGAGAACCAACAAGCGCCTTTTAAGGCGTCCTGTGTAGCATCAATGCACGGAAGTGGAAAAGAATCCCGTTTAGTTATGGCATTAAGGCGTCGGTAGTCTACACAAAGTCGGAGGGAGGAATCTTTATTCACAAGAACAATAGGTAACGCTCAGGGGGACGATGAAGGAACTATTCGTACGATTTCCGGAAATACTTCCCTCGAACACAGAACTTAACTGTTGGAGCACAGCAATCGTTGCACGACGATCATTTTCCTTTATCATGTGGTTGCTTTGTACGTGACGAACCAGCTCTGAAATTCCAACGTGGGATACAGGTTTAGTCGCCCCTTCTTACTGGTGTAGGTGTACCGTACCTATTTTTGCTTCTGCCCTATCCATATATATAGAGACTAGGTGTTTTAACATAAAATCCTACAGCCACGTCCGGGTCTGAAACCAGCATGGTTTTCTGCAGTCTGCTGTTCACGAGCACTAGTTAGGCATCTAAGGATTATCGAAACTATATTAGTTAGACTGATTCCGCTGTGATTGTCACAAGAAGACTTTTGTCTTTATATATTTTGGACAGTCAGGGATTGAGACCAGTCGGATCGGATTGTGTCTAGTTCCCACATTCTACCTGAGACCTCAGTCAATTCAACTGCCAAAACTGGGTCACTGTCCTTGAAAATCTCAGGAATCAATCTATCGGGTCCTGCAGCTCTCTCTCGCTTCAGATTTCTCGACTTCATAAAGATTCGTACGACTTATATCGGTTTCCATTCAGGATGACTGGAGATTGTGGGCAAACGAAGTGTGCTGCCCATCGATCCAATCTCCTGGATTGAGAATGAATAATAAGACTATCCTTTACCGAGGTAGTTTCACTCACATTCGGTTTCCTTCATGAATCTGATTAGTTGCCTTTTCCATCTCCCCTACTTTCGCCACCCACCACTGTTCTCGATCATTGCGAAGGCTTTTTATCAGCTTGGGCCTGAGCTGACTCCGCTCCTCATCGTACTCAGAGCCAGGAGGCGTGAGCTTTCGAGTATCCATCAGTTCAGTAGATGCTACTGAAACCTATGGTTTCTCCCTAATCTTATGGTTTACTTTACTAGAAGATATCACTGCTTTTCCCACAGCCTTTTTGATATCATTCGATCACTTACTACATGGCTGCCTAGTTGTTCCTGAGATATATTCTTAGCTTTGTTATCATTAAGTAGACCCCTAAGAGGTGTCCTTGCGTCCAGTAAGGCGCAAACAAATACGCGCTGGCACTAGAGCATGGTCTCAATCTAAACAAGTGCTCCGGAATGAACAACAGTCCTCAACAGAGCCTCTCCACTAATGTGATCTAGTTGGGTCGGCAGGTCAAGAGGTGTTTTACCTTATGCTTAAACTTGGTGTTTGCTAGGAATAGGTAGTTACCTGAGCATAGTTACAACAGACGGTCGCCATTATTTGTTCTCTGAGTCGCGACACCATAAGATCCACCTAGGTGTCTTTAGTTTTCGCTGAATCTACCTACTTGAGCGTTTAAAGTCACCACCCATTATTACTATATCAGAGCGCCTAACACTTTGGAGAAGTTTAGAGAGGTTTCTATAAAACTTATCTTTCATGTCGTCTGAACTGCAGTCGGTGGACCGTAGGTAGATACGACGAAGAGGCAGCTGCGAGTGTTCCTATTTTTCCGAGTCCGTTTAGTCGGACAGCGCACAAGTCAGTCTATCGAGATCCAGTTTAAGAGAGCTTGTTCCGCCCTAGGACTTGATACAGTACCTACGCCGGCTAGGCCCTGGCGGCATCAGGGCTTCTAGAAACGCGAAGCGTAAACCTTGTTGTGTCTCTATCTGCACTGAAGTCAGCAGTACGACTTCGCCCTTAGACCTTGAGTATCTGCTTTTAGTCTCATCGTTCTCCAATCGATCTGCCTGTCATGATAGAACCTTCAGGAATATGTTCCAGTAAATATAGCTCGGTTGGGTCATCTCGATAGGCAAGCCCGACCACCACGCAAATGTAGCAGCTACGGTCAGGAGTTTACCATCAATTAGGTGTAAGCTGTACTCCCGATTCAAAAGCTCGTTCATTATTGGGACGAGCCTTTGATGACCGATGTATTTAGATGCAAGAAATAATCTACACGATACATAAACGAGGAACGGGCAACCAATGTAATGATACAGTAAATAATAGGAATGAACCATGTGTGCTTTCCAAGTATACAAGCAGACACGGGTGAATGTCTTTACCATGTCCTAACCCTTCACAATGCAACTACTACTCGTCTCGTAACTAGAAACAGGTGAATATCGGTATGCCTATCCGGCGACACTATAACAAGCAGTTCGATAGAAATTGGGTGCTAAGTAAATGGACGTTGTTTGTGAGAATTATACCTGAAGCAATCTTCGCGATAAAAGATAATTGGTTACAAGGGTCACCAATACGGTCAAAGTTACTCTAATTAGCGGGGGCCGCAAGTGTCACAAATCCTTTACTTTTTTATGCATACGTACGTATCCCAAATAACGATAAGTCAAAGATGCCGCCTTAGGCTGGAGAAAATTCGGCGGGAAATACCGCAGACGGGAGCCCGACTTAGACGTCCCGGTTAACTGGCTGGTGACGTGATTGATGCCCAACAACGCGGCCAAGGGTCTACATGCACAATAAGGACATAAGTTAAACACTGTGGAAGGGATAACCGTATGAAAAAATAGCCTCTTGACTTGCAGGAAAAATTATGAGACTGTTACTCTTAGGACTTGCACAAAACCTTGAAATTTGATAATTTCGAAGTCCGTATGATTCGAAATAGCCTGAATGATAAATGTTTAGGCGAAAACTGAGCTAGTCAAAGGAAGTGAATCCTCATCATAATGGATAATGCACGTCGAAGCGTTGTTTTCAAGCGATCTCGTAAGTTTAACTAGTCAGTGGAGAACTAATTCAAACACTTGCAGGTACAGAACGTGTTATTACATAGTAGATTTAATAACTAGTAGGAAAAGTTGGTAAGATCTATGGTTCTGGATGAGAGGATATATTTTTATTACGTGCTAAGAAACTACATATTATAAATATGAATCAACCACGTAAGTGTAAGTATGTCAACACAAAAGGCTGAAAGAAACTCAAACACATAAACACAACCATTTTCGTAGCTAGCTTTCCCGGCTGGTCAATCCTCAAGGGTGAAAATATCGCTCCAGGTTTGCCCTCCATATCGAGACTGTCGATGCCCTTCTTTAATTCAATGGCATATGCAGGCTTCTTACCAATTTGGCTGAACAACCCGAAATGTCGTGCACTAACCTATAATGAAGATGGAACTCACAATTCGACGAACCTACTCTCAAAGCCATTTCGACGACTTTGAAGACCCGCCTAGTCCTGAAACTTAACTATTGGTGTAATGAAATTTAAGTTTATATATTCAATTTTACTAACGACTTAGGACAACAGCACTTATGTGAGTTACCTATATATTTCATGGAATACTTAGTATAGTCAAACTATTTTCACCACAATTAACATTACGTGTATTTTTTCTGAATTTTTATTTGAGGTGTCGAAAGTTGGCTTTAATTTTACAATTTTTAAAGTAAATAAAGCAATTGGGGATACTATAAGGATTTTTAATGTTTACAGACTCTGAAAATAGTTTCGGAAGAAATAATTTGAGTAAGATTCTGTAAAATCACTTGTTTGAAATACTCAAGAAATTCATACCTGTTCCGTCCTACTGTAAGTAGTTCTGAGTTCACTTAAGCCTTCAATAGATCGTGAACGCATCATACTTCTTAACACTGCACAATGTGTGTTGAAAGTTTAGTAAGTGCGATCTCAGGACCTGTCCCGAAAATTGTGTACAGCTACCGTCGTATCTGTGGTTGGAAGGTGAGGATTAGATTTGTAAATTTTCTTCGAAAACAAACATTCAGTTTTTACTAGTAGTTTTTATCGATTTGACTTTATGAACTAATTGCTGTGTTCTTTAGACTATCTCAAATTTAAATATTTTGTAACTTTAATGATAGATTTATCTTTTCCAGACTGACCTAGTAAAATTGTCTTCTGTATGCCAGAGGGAGGCAGATTAAATATCAAATAAAAGCCAGTTACGTGAGTAAAACGTGCCGCTAGAAGAGACGCATAAAAGTGAAGCAATGATTCCGACCTAACAAAGCTGATCATATTGATTCGGAGATGCGGTTTGTTCTGAAGTAATATCTCTTAATGTGGCAGAACAGTCATTCGACAACTAAGGTATTGTCAAGTGGAAATAATTAAAATTCTCCTGAAGAACCTCATGAGTTACTGCCAGTCCGAAGTATGGGTAAAGGAGGGCTGAGCATGGAGTTTTGTACCACGTCCCAAAGAAAACCAACTTGCTAAAGAAAACGCTAACCAGGACAAATAATTCTAACCGTTTAAGCTTTGTCATGGGAGTTCTAAGGTCGTCATTTAGGAGAGTTATGACACATGATGAAAGCCGAGTTTTTTAGGGTTATGAGGTCGATATCCTTTCCTACAATCAGAAAAACCATTTGTATAGATAAATGGAATGTTCACGCTATGTGGGAGACCGGAAGAACTGCTGAAGTTGATGCGGAAATGAAAAGATGCAACCACGTGGTGCCTGGAATAAGCGAACCCATTTGTTTCAGGTTGGACAAAACAGATAAGCTTAAGAGACATTCCTTTGTACTCGTACAATGAAGAGAAAAATGCCTCACATACACAAACTTCAAGACATTTCTATTGTATGGAGCGGAAACTTGGAAAACTACGAAAGCAATCGTCCGAAAGAAACAGAAACAGCCTACTGTATCGGAGGATAAACCAGCTTTTACTTGAGGGAGAAATTAGAAGGCTCTGGAGGTGGATAGGACACAGATTGCCGGTAGCACCCAATCGCGTCACAAGGCAAGCCGTGATTTGAGATCCTCAGGGTCAAAGGAAAAGACCGAGAAACGCATTACTCTGAGAATTGGAAGCAGACATCAAAAGAATGAATTGCGATTAGGTGAAACTGGAAAGGTAGGGACAGGACTAAGAAGGTTGGCGAATGCTGGTCGGCGTCCCATGCTCCATTAGGGGTAACAAACGTTAACAGATATGTTATTATTTAAATGTTCTACTGGTTCTAACAAATCAGAAGCTCATGTGTTCTTGAGAATTTCGTTAATATAGTCTTCATATTCTTTCGACTGTATGTGAGTATAACGTGTTTTTCACGGTAATTTATTCGGATAACTGTCGCAATCCATACAATCGTTATGACGTTGCTGAGTTTTCCGTACAAAATCAAGCAGCTGCATAATTTTCACAAACACCTAAGATGACTGAAAATAAATTAACGGTGCACAATTTGTGTCTGTCGGTGAGCTGTTTTTAAACTCTCACCTTACTTAACGTTATAAATAAACTCAAACCTAAACGTTTTGGTGGCTACAGCTGATGCGCTAGGTGTTATTCCTCATCAGAAATCGAGTTTGGTTGAAACTACGTCCTCAACTACTTTTCAAACTATCAATCGAACTTAAATCGTGACTTTTTGATAGAGAACTGTGACATCGGATCCATGGTTTAGGATACAATTCTCGTGGATTGTGTACATGAAGGATTTAGATATTTCAATGTGGAGAAGTACTATCACTGGAAATGAAGAAACCGTCACTAATGCTGTAGAAGGGTTTAGTTACACAAAAGTTAAGCAAACGCATACTATTTCTTGAAGTATAATACAAACTCTGTCAGTTACAACTGCGAAGTCTCAGTATATACTAGCGAATTTTCCAAATGTTACCAAATCAAACCCTGAACCGCCCAAGAGTAAGTTTAAAAACGGATTCAATCAAAATTGATGCATTTCCTGTGTTTTTGATACCGGAAAACTAGTTTATAGGGATTTTAATATCGCTAGGTTCGGATGTGAACATGTCCTACGGTTGGACATTATCCTCCACACCGACAGCTCACGATCATCACCCGCTAACATACTGCGAAGGAGAAATGAAGGTGACTGGCGAAATGAGAAAGATAACAGAGCTTTTTACTGTCGTTTCGAGTAATGTAGGTACTCACTAACTCACATCTTCTCTAGAAATGGAACGTACAGTTCTGTTTCACTAATAACTGATTTTTATTTTATTTGTTCTGGGTTTCCTATTTCTGCCAAAAATAGTTCCAGTGAACTACCTATAGAGAGTCCATCAACTTGTCGGTTAGTGAGAAAGTCTATAAATAAAGAAACGAAAAATAAAATACCTTATCAACTACGCCAGTGAAGATTTTGACTGTACATTAGCCGTTTACGTTGCGTCTTCTCCCGTTATTTCGAATGTATAACGTGTAATCATACGTTACTTTATATCACAGTGACAACTAGATTACGTTACTGAAAATTTAACAAGACTGTACAGGAAGACATGTGATAACATTCAGCACACATACACTGGATTCCTTTAAGTATCTGAAGTAATGTTAACTCCAAACGTAGAATGGGAAAGAATATTAAGAAACAATCATTATATTAAATTTGATATTCTATCAATCCATTTGGTAAGCGGGAAGAAAAACCAGCTATCAAGTGGAAAATGATGAGTAAATCCGACTTAATGAACGAATGTAAGTATTCTAGTTAGCAGAGAACTTAGATGTAACGATATTTTACAATTTGTGCCTTCATATGAGAATGTTATGTAGGAAAATGAGTAATACCAACATTTCTGTAACACTAACTCGTATGTCTGTCTTTTCTTTTATCTTTTGCATTCTGATTGATGAGGTAGATTTCAGTTGCACAAATCTTTAAGTTTAATTCACTTGATAGAAATCCTCCGCATATTCATTTATCTGACAATATGCAAGAAGTGTACAGATGTTTTAGAGCTACAATTTTCTTCCGATTTGATTTGGGATTTAAAACTTGCTACTAGCATGCGAGATCTCAACGAATCCATCTGTCACAGCTTGGGTTATAAGCATTCGCTTAACGATATTCCAATATTCTTACTGATATGAAAATCAGAAAAGTGTTACTTGTTTGCCACACATTAGAAACAAATATATTAAAGAATCGATGTGAGTTTATTTTCAAATTTTTCCTACTTATAAAATGATGGCCTAAGTGAACAGAGATGGATAGGTACTACAACATTTCAGCACACTCGATTTCTTTGTAATCATTTACAAACGTGTTTTTGCAGCTTTAGTGGTGATCAAATCGAGATTGACAATGATCACCGATAAATACTAATTACGAAATCGTTACTTAGAAGACAAATAAATCTAGGGTAAATAATATATTTGCTAGTGATTTCGTGATGTTCAAAGAACACCGAAATTACACCATGAAAGTGCGCGAAATAAAGAGCAGCTGCATCGGAGATGACAGACGCACAAACAGAAAGTTTGGCGTAAGTAATGGTGTTTAGTACAGTTAAACAAAAGAAGTACAATAAAACAGTCATTGTTACAATTGTGTACAAAAACTAATGTCTCCATCTCACCATTTGCGTTCTGTTCGTAAAAGCATTCCACTACACAGCATATTTTGGAGCCTCAACTATTCAGATCCACATTTTGAGACGTCGTTGTTCAACACTAACTGGTGAACATTGACAAACGGGTTTATTGCTATGTTTGTTTTTAAAAGAGAATTTTTTAGAGTAGTGGAGATAATAATGAGTCTGTAGTTTGTAAAAATCTCCGAATCATTATGAGGTCACGGAAAAATAATTTTAATTTCCTCCCCCTTGAAAATTAGGGGATGATGAACTGAAACTGATTCGCATTTTGTATGTGTTACTGTTTCTGAAGTCTTCCCACGTCACTAAAGCATGAATATCATACATTCTTCTTCAAACGTAAAAACATTATCAAGGTCTATTTTCATTATTTTATGTTAAATAACGCTATATTTCACTCCAAAACCACTTAAATTGATGATGTGTGATTATTATTGGTGCATTGGTCCTGGGATTGAACGTATTTCCCTTTGAAATCGTAGGTTCTGCTTTTTAATTCAATCATCAGTTGCTTCTGTCGTTTGAAAAATTTTGAATCTAACCGATATTGGCAAAAAATTACTCCCGATAGTTTTATTTGTACTGTCGCTACGGCCGATTAGCAATAAATGGCCTAGTAATGAGCTATTTGCAGCCTTAACTACCCCTTTGAATATCCACGCTGGGTTGTAATCACGAGCACGAAACTGTAAATACCTGAAACTTCCTGCACAAGAACAGTCAAATTATCAAATACAAAACGAGATGGTCATCCTGGGTCATTCTTTTCTTACCATCATAGTCAGCATTGGGAGTGAAGAAAACACTATTCTTAGTTTTACGGCGTTGAGTGTCTTAACTAGAGCTCTACACAATCCCTGTATTATTATCTTACCGGTTGCATCAGTCACATTCAGATAAATGATTTTTAACTACTATTGCTAGTATAAGGGGAACGAAAAGAAAACAAGGGTCGGTTGAGTTGAGACGTTCAATGATACAGTTTATTGGTTCCAAAAAACATAAAAACTGTTATAATGTCTTTTGTTCATCCAAGACAAGACAAGTAATTAGAAAAATCGATACCGTACAATTTTTTCAAGTTTTCTTCAAAACGTTGTTTAAGGAAAAATGTAGTTTTTTATGAAAATAAAGCTTAAGGCATCTTTTGCTAATAAAATGAACCACAAAGAGAGAATTTATGCTATGATGTAATAGTCTGAGAAAAACAACAGATAATTCCGCAATACCTTAGGGACCAGTTTCATTATTAATCACCTATTCACCTTATCCGGTTTTAAATTATTTTTTATAGCGAACCATTATTTTGAGTAAACTTAGTTAAATACTCACGATGATTCATAGTTTCTTTAAACTGGTTAACTGAAAGTTAGACAACATATATTTGAAAAAATCTAGTTCGATAAACAACCATTTTTCCTCTGTTTTCATTTTCATTTCGCTTGATTCAATCCATGTATGCTTTTATCAATGTGTTTATTATTATATGAGTAGCTGAGATCGGTTAACATGATGATCAACTAAACAGATACATAAAAAATCACTGATATCTTATTAGAAATTACGAGCAAACTTCCTCATCAATTTGTACCCTTTCTAGAAACGCTAGTTTGCTTAGCTAACTCATGATTATCTGATAAAATTTGGAGAAGAATAACTAGAATAATGGAATCTAAGAGACACATCATCAATAGTACGTAGTATCTGTATTGTATTGTTTACGTAAGACACTTCAGATCCGGTGACCAGACATTATCAGCAACAACCTACTGTAGGAGAAAAAAACACAAATTGTAGCTAGGGAAGAAATTATGAAAAAGCGGTGGTGGTAAGTTGTTTAGATATTGCGGAAAATTACCAAACTGCATCACAAGGCAAGCATTGACTTTGAATCATCAATGCAAAAAGAAAAGAGGTTAATCAAATAATACATTGCACCAAGAGTTCAGTCAGTCCGTTATGACATAGAACTTGGTACGCAAGTACATCGTTTCAAGTTACCATACCACATTAGCACAGAGACGCAGTTGTCAATTCAAACCCCATAGTAGTAGAGGTTGTAGTAGTAAAAATGGTAGTGGAAAAGATTACAGATCGAAGATATGATTCGAGAAGATTCACGGCTTAATCAATTGATGCTCCATCCTAATCTAGTAGCACTTCCCTAACCCTAGCATTGTTTACTCGGTGGCCCTAGGATATACGAGCAGTGTTTCGAAGACACCTGTGATCGAATACCAGTAACCTTTGAACATCTTCTACACTTAGTGGCCCTGTTTCATACCTAAGTGAACGGATGTCTCGCCATAATTGATGCAAGTTGGCAAAAGCCAATCCAGCCTTCTGTATCCGTGCAGGTTATCAGCGCTAATGCGACTCCCGAGATTAGTGAAGTGGTTGACACGCTCAGCTACTTCACTCCTTATCACCAGTTCAAGCGTTGACGCAAGCCAATCTTGAAGCAACATTTCGCGTATCGAGGGGGAGAACCTCATCTCTAACATGCTTGCATTGTTGTTTAACTTGATCGGAAGACTGCATTTTGTTAGCGTCTTCACCAAGTAGAACTGTGTCATCGGCATATTCTAAGACAAAGAGCAAATATCCTGGTAAAAGTTGAACTCCTGAAAAGTCAGATGATGAAAGTGTCGTACGTAAAAGCACATCACTGATAAAGTTAAACAAAAAAGGAGAAAGTGGACAGCCTTAGCAAACATCACTTGAGGTAATCAAATCCGATGATGGTTCGCCATAAGCTCTCACTCAACCAGTGGTGTTCGAGTAGAGGGCTTGTATAAGGTTAATGTACTTCTTTAGTACATCTTTCGATGACAGACTGCTATAGAACTGCATACCCACGACTCCTGCACCTCACAGGATTCAAACCCAGGACTTTTGGTCTTGCGCGCGAGCGCCTAACGTCTGGATGCGCAGTGTCGATAAGTCTCATTCCAAGACGAAACGGCCGTCAAGTGCTTCCAGGTTTCTGATGGTCTAACATTGATCAATTCATGATTTAAATCAGTACCCTAACAACCTCCATAATCCCTTAAAGAAAAATAAATAATTTTATCCGTCCTGTAGAGTTATAGCTTCGATGTTTCTTAAAAATAGATATCAAGTACATTATAGTCAGAATACCTTATATCAAACTCTGTCTCAGGTTGAACTGAATGTATGATTTTCTAAAGGGATGCAACAGTTCATAAATTTGGGATAGTTTTTCTATATGAAGCACCAAGCAAAAGAGTTTTTCAAGGACTCCTTTTACAGCAGACTGACAGTGATTTCCCCTAGTGACATTCAGAGTAAATGACGATAATCAGCAGCGTAATACCTCTCATCTAAGAATTCACTTTATTAAGTCGCTAAATATCTTTCACTACAACTTTAATAATGAGCTCTAATGTGTATTGTTATCATAGTATAGTATACTGACCTTGAAATACTAAAGGCACTAGACTGAGGTTAGTAATTTTTCGTTGATTCGAAATTCATACTTCGTTCGTTTTTTCTCGAACCTTTTCAGCTGTGGTTATTATGGTTAGCATTTTACAGGATATCCAACTAAGATAATAATTTTATCTAACATACTTTAGAATAATTAACCAATTTTTTGCAACCAACTAATCGAACATAAGGTTATTTAGAACACAAAACACTACTTCTTTTTTAACGAACACCTAACTCTATAACAATTTTTATTCATGTTTAGAACCGATTCATAACATTTTGGAACATGTTTAGGAAGATAGTTATATGGCTGGATGTAGGCCAAAAAGCCACTTGAAACAATTTGTGTGTGAGCGTGTAAAGAAAGTATTTTTCACCAGTGAATGAAATTTATAGAGATTTTTCTTTTCCAAATGTATCTTGTAAATAATACGGAAATCATTAGGTCATATTTTCGTGAGTATATTGAAGAAAACACTATAGTGGCATTTACTACAACAAACATTTCATAACATAATAATTCTGCTTGATGTTCAGCGATTCAATTTAGTGGATGTAGAGTTTGGAACAGACGAATTTTAAGACTGTTATTTTAAACACTTACAATACATACTTTTAGCATGAATTCAAAGAATATGCATCCCAATGACTGAACAGATTTACTTGTTTCCAATGACCAAAGATTTGATCATATTTTGATGAGTTCTGAAGCGGGCTAAATCATTGGCTGTTGTTTAGTTACATTTCGTGAAAGTAATTATTGATTTAGAATATTTCCCGATATATCACATATTAGAACTTAGGTTCATAGCTAGATTCCTACCATTTTTCTACTTGACGTTATCATGTTAACCAAATCCTTTGCCTTATCTTTAGAAGTCCATAGCAAGAGAAATGGTCTAAGCATCCAAATGAACATCTGAGTTCTTTCTTTAATCATCGATGTCAAGTCTTTGGTATCACAGACACTTTGTTCTTGATTCATTATATAAATGATATGTGTGGTCACCTAAATAAGAACCAACAACACTATCCTACTCGTTTTATCATACTGTCCTATTAATGGATATGAAGCCAATGTACAGGGTTTTTCAACAAATCTAGTACATCTTCTTTTTATATCTTTGGTAACCTATGTACCACTGACGACTGAATAATAAAAGACAAAACAATTATTCAGAGAGTTGCACGTTGCAGCTGGAAGCTGAATGAACCGTTGAAGTTTAGTTCCTTAAAGAGATGTTCAGAATATTCTCAACCAGTTATTGGTGTATGAACAGTTTAGTAAAAGTTTAGGTCATATTCAAAGGTGCATGAACTCAAGGCCACTAAATGCATGTAAAAAACTGTGTCATTGTGGAACACAATGAATCCGATCTTTATCATTGAAAACAGAACTTGGAACGTATTATTGCCAAATGAAAAGGATTGCTCCCCGTTGTTCCGTCTCTCGATTTCAATTCCATCATAAACTTCACTGAGACCATGAACTCATAAACATTAGACCACCATAGGGAACATGGAAGTAATGAACGGCTGTTTCGTTTTAGTTTGGAAATCATTGGCACTGTGCATGCACGGCTTCACGGATGAGAATCGAACCTAGTACATTCGATCTCACGCACGAGCACCTAACCTCCTGAACAGTAAGCAAAAATTCATTGGTGTTAATGTATAACTTGGACCAACCCAAGATAATGCGCGACCATCATTCATTGTCTTTGGTGGCAGCTGCCTCAAATCTAACACTGTTGAACCCCACTGGTGACAGCTCTTGACTACAAACAGATTGTTAAGTTTCATTGGAAACATAAATAATTAAGTGTAAGACCACCATAAATGGTAAGGAACTATATTGGTTTTATTCAATGATCGAGTGTGAACTAAGCTATCCGTACAATTAGTCCTTTCCCAAAAGGATCATCATCCAGACTTCTAAGCAACATCAACTTCTGGGTTTTAAATGACAAATGCAAAAATAATAACCAACTAATATTATCCTACAAAGATTGTGTTTGACTACTTCCAAGAATGTAAGTAATCTATTTCATCAGAATAGTAAATAAAATATTTTCGGATTTAATAATGCAACATAGTTTACTGAATCATCTAAAATAACATCCACTCTCCTTAGGAACGACTGTATGAGCAAATTAAAAATAACTAGTACTACTACAGTCTATCCATAGAAAAAATTTGTTACCATTCTTTATCCTTAACATTCGAATTAAGATTCATGAATACTTAACACTATACCCACTTACCATACGTGTCCAGTAATAAGGGTATAACATGAATGAAAAAAAGATGTGAGGATAATTATGGTTTTCGGTGAACAAAAGTGAAATATCTGTCAATTTCGAACGGCTTATCCGCCAGCTGCTTGCTTGAGCATTGAATAAAATAGCATGATTTTAACTGCAGATTTACCATCTGTTATTTGAAGCTATCACAATTTGAACTTTACGAAGACAACAGTTAGGGGCAGAATAACATATTAGTTAAAGAATCAGAAGAAATGAAATAAAAAGTTCCAAAAGTGAACAAGTGAAGAAAAAAACAATTTTGGGGAAGAATTTGCTAGTTAAAACAAGACGAAAATGCTAGATACGAAACAGAACATTTAGATGACCAACAAAAAGACAGAAACGTTCTTACACAAAAAATACTCAACTAACAAATAACAAAAGTAATAGGTCAGATTGTGGCTACAGTATCTGCTGGTTTATCATATGCAATGTCAGCCCAACCTTCGTTTGTGATCCTATCGGACCAGTTAATTTGTTTTGACGGGATATTACTATCACGCGCACTTACCCAGTCCCAGTTCCTTAAATGCACTGAATATTAGATGAATACAGGAGGAGGAGGAGGGAAACTTCTTTTGCGTGACAGTGAACCAGTTGACAAGTAATTTCTATATTTTATGCAACTGAAGATCTGGAGTTGTTGGATAGTTATCTTAATTGGTGTAACCATGGGACATTCAAGATCTGGTTATCTCTGATAATCCAGCTCCAAACAGTGTATGCTTTTAGTTTCAGAACATTTTTTCCTTCAAATTACATTTTGATAAAGTATACAATGCGAAATTCTACGTGAACACACTTATCGAATTGAAAAAAATACTGGAATCAACTTTAAATTCATTGACTATCATGACTGAATAGAAAGATTCCGTTTCATCATTCTTGCCACGAGTATAACCATTTATAATAACTATCAGGTTAAGTTTATTGAACAATTGTAAGTAACCAATTCGTCCACATTGTTGGTAAGCGTAATTTCGTATGTTATTATCTGATGGAATTGTTTGTTTTTGAAACTAGTAAAAAATAGTTTGACAGATACTGACATTGTATAGCTTTCCATGTGTAAATTAACATGGTGTTTTTACAAACAATTTGGTAGCTGGTAACAAGATTGTTCAGATTTCGCAAAATTCATTAGTGTTCTAATTCAGTAACTCAGGTTAGACTTCGTGTAATTTATCGTTAAGAGTATTCGTCGCTCAATGTTTCTGTCTGATGGTATGCTTTCACCGTCTTGTGACATTTTCTACTCAGTCTGATGTTAAATAAAAAGAGAAAGTTTATAATAAATAAATAAAACAGTCTAAATGACTATTATTCAAAATAATTGCTGAAAAACAAACCATCTGAATCCATTAGTTCTACCTAAAACCATTTAATAAATTGGGTAAAGTTCAAACTACACAAAAATACAATCAAAGTAAATCCTAACCATGTAACTGAGATACACAATTTCAAAATAATTATTTAAATAACACTTTAAAATTGTGAAACTATACATAAGCTTAATACTGTTCATGATTCAAATTTTCTTGGAATCAATCAACCATTCAATGTTAAAAATAAATTTTTCAATTTCACTTGAACTAGTGTTCATTTAGATGGATTTTAAACAAAATTACTTACAAATAATGTCAGTAACCCTATGTAGTTCGGCATTGTACTTAAATAACAATAACGAAAGCAATTCAAATTTCTAAGGTTGTATGCGAATGATTTTGAAATATTGTTTGTTTCTTAATTTAACTTCACTACCGGTTATCACGAATTTTTATGATTGATTAATTAATTCTTATGATTGATTAATTTTTTAAAAAAAAATAAAATAAAATAAAAAATAATTTTTATACTATCAAAATAAAATTCAGTAATATTTTCAAAGTATACATCTTTGTAAAGAAATTTGTTGAGCAAAATCAATTGTGATCATAGATAAGCTTTGTTCAGTAAAACTCTCATTTATATTTTTAAATTTGTTAAAATTACAATTTTATCGGACAAAATGTTCATTCACAGGTGAAAATTTTTAATTGTAGTTTTAATTTGATGTTTTTTTTTTAAAAAAAAATTATTTCCCAATTATCATTTATATTCTAAATGATTTATTGATACAAAACGCGAACAAAACATATCTACTTTTAGAAAAATAAGTTAGAAAATCAAAGCAAACTTGATTTTTGAGTACATCATTGAAAATTAGTAATTAATTGTAAAGAAACTTGTTATTTACATTGATATTCCTTGATCAAAAGGTGAAGATATATTCAGTTTTAGTAAACGAAGTTTATAAATTTTTGCTAGTCACTGCGCTATTCATTCAAACATTTCACTAACAATAGAATAAAACAATGAAATAATTAAATTGACAACAAAATGATCATTGGTTTATCAATCGAAACATTAGTTAACAAAATTAAATTCGCCTATTCCATGCATCGATATAAACCAGAGCTCATGAAAATGCGCTTGAACAAGCTCATAATTGAAATGATTGGTTTTCCGTTGTAGGATTGTGTTCATCTGAATCTGGTTTGTAAATAACTGTAGGGTACTAAATTACAGGTTGATTTATTGAGAAAGTTTCAAACAATGATTCCTTAAGTTCACTTTATGTTTATAGAATCATTCAGTGTATAAAAAAGTAAAAGTCTTCTAGGCAAACGATGTTGTTCTTAGTAATATTTTCATCAGGATTTACTTCGAGATACAGTAATATTTAAATGTATTTATAAACACCATTCAGCAAATCAGTGAAGTTTATTCGTGTGTTAACTTTGAAAAAAAATTATGTGACTAAGGAAAAATATTAAGTTGATAAGCAGCATAGCAAGTATAAGAACAACAAATATCTCAACGAACAGCATTCGATGAAATAAACTTAATAAAATAATAATCGTTTAAGATTTTGAACAAGAAATGTATGAATGGTCTCTTTAATCATGTGGATGGGTGTAAATACGAGAAAAACAATTCAACGATTGTCTCTGATCAATCAAATAATGAAGATATAAAATAAGCTGTGTTGGAACACGAAGAATGCAATTATTGACGCAAATCCCAAAGCTTTACAAATATAGAAATATAGGCAAGAAAAAACTAAATCTGGTAAGATTAAAGGTACATGATTAACCTCATTAACTTTAAGAACACGTTCAATCAGGTGTGATACAGTTAAGCTGTTTGCTGGTTTCATCTAACACTTCATTAATCACAAATTGCGGTAATCGCTAATTAGTTGTGTAAAGTTTCTGATCATGTCTTCAAAGTAGCTTTCAAGAAAGAAGCTGCTGAGCTGATTTGCCGATTGAAATGGATTACCTCCTTGATTTTCTGTTGAGAGGTTTACATAAAGAGGAAAACCTTATACAGAAAAAGAATGTTTTTAAGAAACCTCCTTTATTAAAGGTTAGAGCTATCGAACAAAATGTAGAAGAATTTCCATATTAGTTTGTCATTGCTTGTATCCAGCATCTTAGTATAAGTCGATAGTTTTTAACTATTTTGATCAGTTACATACCATCTTTCACTGTTATCCTTGACTCACAAGTTTCCCATACCGTTTCAGTGTATTTAAAATATCAATAAATATTACTGTAAATTAGAGTATGCCCGATGAATACCTCAGTGAAAAAATATATAGTGTTTTCGTAGAGATTATTTTATGGAGTAAGCACAAACACAAATCAGTAATGTCAGTAAACTCACATGTTATTCAGATAGATTTCTACGATCAAAAATATGTACAATAATGGTAAAAATTTTGCTTCTAATTGCATAGGATGCAACTTCAAAATAAAATCAGACATAACAAATGCTTGATATGAAAGTTTACACTAAATATTTATTCATTTCAGATGCAATGAGTACACCATGACACAAAAGTTATTTTAATTAAATTCTAAAATTGTGTTCAAACATAGCATAAGATAGCAAAGCTGGTGAGAAAATGCTTTGTAAGTGGCAGGAAACCTAATCCCTGTGGACATTCGATATCAAAGGTCAGTTTACTAAATTTCTGTAACTGTTTTACTTGGCCCAAGCTGGTGAAGCATATTACATTAATAGAACTCTGAATCTGTATATTAAGTTAAGGTTTTCACTCATTAAACACCTTCGAATCACCAAAATAGTTTCCTAAAGTAATTTAGTTAACAACGTTAACTTGATGAATACAGATCTAGTGAAAATGAATCCGTAAATTTCGAACTATAGTAAAAGCTTGTAGAATGTGAACCACATAATGTAGAATACCATGTTCAACGTTCTTAATTTTGGAATTCAGACAGTATTGTAAAAACTCAAGATTCATTTACTGTGAAATTCACCTACAATATCCTAATTATTTTCGAAGTAGGTGATTGAGAGTAACTCACTGTCGATTTCTGCCCTGTGCAACATTCTCCTAACAAGGTACGTGCTTCTTCTTTTACGCGTAAAACATATGTCTATTATGTAAGTTATGTTTTCTCCGTAGTTAGTGTCCCCTCGGTCGTATTAAACTAGGGAATTAAAGAATGTATTTTTATGTTGACAATGAGTCTATGCCTATTACATAGGTTAAAAAGTAATCTCTATTGAATAATCTGCTGTAAAAACTCATGCTAATTATTTAACACGACTGTCTGAAATAAACGTGTGAGATGACATGACTGGGATATCAGGAATAGCAAGTTGTTACTAAATCGAAAATGTTGCCGCAATTGCAGAGAATAGAATATTCATTGGACGTTTGAAAATCTATGTGGAGGCGAAGTAGCAGAGTTGGCATTAAACAGATGTTGGTGTTTGCTGTTTACTTTGATTGAAGAAAGCTATTTTCTATGGCAACATTTTCTACTCATTGCTTTTATGCTCATCCGTTAGCTTGGTGTTCGTTTGTGATTTCCTGAAAATTCAATTTAATCAATGTCGTCTTTTCAACAACATTCTTTTACTCGGCCTTATGCAAATTCATCTATATTATTGCATTTATGTTTTATATAACAGGCCATTTTTCATTTTACCATCATCGGTTAAATAAAGTTAGTTGACAAAAATATTAGCCAGCAGAAATCAGATTAATTGTCACAATCTTACCGAGCTTGTCGAATAATTATTGTAGTAGTAATAAGGATTACTAGTAGACTAAATATGGAAGATGCATATACTGCCAAATGCATCCAGTATTTTAAACCATAAATCATCTTATGCATTGTGCTTAGTGTTTCCACACTTGGGTAGACTTTCTGAAAAATTCATAACAAGATAATTATTTTAGAAACAGGTTGCCTGAAAGTATTAATCTATTTTATACAAAAAAAACTTTACATTTCAATAGATGTTACAATTACAAATGTTGTGTTTCAACCTTCAAGGTGATGAACATGAAAATTTGCTAATGTGAAAGCATTTGAGTTTTCAACTGTTCATAAGATGTTTTCTCATCATATTCGAGTCTTTCCAGGTGGAGTTCCTATGTTTATTGGTAGACGTATTGTCAAATCAGCAATTGGGCCTTCAAATATCAGAGCTTTATCCATTTAGGTGAGACCTTGCAAATATCATCATAATAAATGATATGAGAGCTTCATCAAAACAAACATTGAGTTCACGGTTACTAGAATATTTTCATCTTTTTAAAATAAACAAATCATCAAACTGGTGGTGAGATTTTACTTCAGGGAAAATAGAATTTAATTATTGAGTAACAAAATTGGTTAGTCATCAACCATCACCTACAATTAATGCTCACAGAGCTGATTAAAGAGATTTCAGAGAATTATTGATAAGGTATTTTCTTCATATTACTAAACTTTTACACTGAAACATATTGGCACACTGTTAACACTGATCATAAAGGCTACTGAAAAAGATGTGATTTAAAAAGAGAGATTTTAAATGTGAATTTTTCAGTCGCATGAACATAAGTAAGATGGATAAGGTTGTGTAGATTGTCGGTACTAACAAGCATTCCTTAAAAAGGCAGGAATTTTTAAATTCATCTAAGAGTCAAATGCAATAGGTAGTGCCCTGATTAAACAAATTCTCATGGTCACTTTGAAATTAATGTACCTATTTAAGTTACTTGCTCTCAGTCTTAATATTTATTGTATGCAAGTTTAGATTACCAGTTAAAGTAAGAAACTACATGACTTTAAAAGTTTCAGTTCAATCAACCAGTTATTTAATTTTTCACTCATGGAATTGTTTTTTCTTGATATGAAATAGATTGAACTTTTATTTGATTATAAAGCAGAAGTTGTCAATTCTACTAGTATAAAATGAATTCTATCTTCAAATACAACTAGAACTTCAAACAATTTCAGTTGTTCTTGCAGTAGTTAAAGTACTCGTTGCTTTTAACTATTCACCGAAACATAATTCACAGAGTTTAAATAAATGCAGGATAATATTGTTTTGTGTCATACACATTTTTACAGAAAGGAATTTGTATCACACTCAGACTTATATCAAATAGCTATGCTTTAAGTTATTCATTTTAATATCATTCAACATTTATCAAGATAAATATGAATGCAAAAAGCATTCGAATAGTTTTAGACGTACATTAACAATCCTTATGATCGGAAAGAAATAAGGACCCCCCATCGATCCGAACGGCATTGATCTAAATAAATGATGCAAGAGAAAACATAAGTGAAACCAAATTCAAAACATCCATGAAATTTCCACACAAGTTGGTCTGTTCACAAAAAGTCATCAAAAAAAAAATAGCTGCTCACTGTGACAAGGTTGATAAGTATTGAAGAAGATTTCGGTTATTCTAAATCATCTAGTGAAATTTTTTAATCGTATCATCAACTGGTGTGAATGAAAAAGCTGAACTAACTTCTTCGTGTGGAATCATTATGTTTATTTCATATCATAATGAGTATTCATTTTAAGTGGAAAAGAATTTTATTCAAGAGTAGAGTTACATTTGAAAGACTGAGTTTCCGTCAAGTAAATATTTAGTTTCCATTAATTGCTTTTAGTCTTACCAGTGAGATGTTGGTTTATTGATATTTCGAAGTCAGAATTATATTTTTTTTAGGCATTTTTAATATGGAAGCCTAGTGTTAACTGAAGTAGCTATTGCTTGAATCTTACTTAACGGTGCAATTACTGTGAGGTTAATTGGTTAAAAATCTACAAAACTTTTTTAGATTTTGACTGAACTATAAAGCATCCTGATCCGAAGTGTTTTGTGTGTTTTAATACGAATATTTTAGTTAAAGTTCAGTTTCTGATTAATCACTATGAATGACAGAACTGTCAACTTTGTAATGCATACTGAAGATCATAGACAAAACGTTTTCTAGCTCAGTCGTTTTCTGAAGTCAGTGAAGCAAAGGTTTTAAATCAAGATAGTCTTAAAACTACTGTAGAATGAAGGAAAACGTTTCAGTCATATGTATTGTATAATTTTATACTTCTGTTCAGGTGGCAAATAAATTTTATTTTTTTTTTGAGTGATTTCTACGGCAAAATCTAAATTTAACTTTGTCTGCAAAGAAACTGTAGCAGTAAAAAAATATTACAGGAACAAACTTTTGATACATAAATACATATGTAAGAAAACGAATCAATAATTTTATTTATGCTTACGGGCGCTTTTCATTGTCTATGTAAAAATTGATCTGCATGGATTGACTAGCTCCCAAGGTGATTCCAGTCAACTAGATGTAAACCAGAATGTAATCAATAAAATTGTACTAACAACTATGAGAATATTGATTACAGTCAGTTTAAAGCAATTAGGTTTTATTTGTATTTGTCAGAGAAAGCTGTTAATAAAATGCTATGGAAAATCAGCAAAACTCAATCTTGATATAAACTTCCAAACGTAAACCGGTTTATACTTGAGTTGTTTATGACTTTAAAGTAACTATCAGAATTAGGGATTGTTTTCTCACGAAATATTGATTTTCACAATAGATTCTTACTGTAAGGTTCTATGATTGATAATCTGACAAACGTGTGAAACAACTCCTTCAAAACGAACTCAACGTTTTTCGAAATAAATGTATATAATCAGTAACTGGTAAAATTTGAAGTAACTTAAATGCTTAAAAATCTTTTACATTATCGGTTTGATGTCAGTCAGAAATGTTAAACAATTACGTAGAAATTAACAAGTGTAATTTAAAAATGTAAGCTATTTCCCTCTTGATAATATTCAGGACGTGATTCGATCATTCTGTGTTGTGATGAGAGATACCTGAATCCGCGTCACCTTATATTATTTTGTTAACATGTTTATTAATTTTTTTACATTTCGTTTCCTTTACAGTTAAATTGTAACATTAACCTTCCTTGACCTGTAGACGTTTATTCAGGTATATCAACCTAGTAGCTGTTGTTTTCAAAACAAGCGCCGATGCATAATATGATACAGCGATTCATAATGGCTGACAGCATGTCCATTCCGTGTAGTATATAAAACGATTAGAAAGTTTTGTAACTATAATTGACATTCACAATTCTAAGCGACTTTTGTATAAAGGGTTAGAATAATTTGATCGATAGCATCATAGCATGCATCAGATCAATGATGATGGCGGATATCTAGTAAAGTGAACATAAACCTAAATTTTTGTCATCCCATTGCAGAAATTGTTGAACTTATATACAAATATATATATACAGTGTTATAAATTAAATCTAGTGCAAATGGAATTCCTAAAAAAAACATTCAAAACTTACAGGTTCTACATACATAACCGTTCTATCATCATCATCTGGTTCACGAATACCTTTAAACTGATTTTTAATATCGGGACTAGCACCATAAAAATGACCTTGTGAACCATAAACTGGCAAATAGCCGTCGTCCTTTAAACATGGAGAAAAAGATACCAAACCCTCTGGTGCACACTTTGGTTCGTAATCTCTACCTTGACAAAACTCTGAAGGAGGTGGGTAGATAGTGGAATTCAATTCAGGTTCTGCAGGCTCGAATGCCAAAACCTAAATGTCATTGGCAAAGTGAAGCATTTCAAATCAATAAAAAGGAACTAATATATATATATATAAACGAATACTGTTCACATCCTAAAGAAATATAGTTTATGCATAATTTGGAGATATTAATTGTCGTATACAAAATTCTTCGGATTCGTTGGCCAGACACCATCAGCAGCAACGTACTGTGGGAGAGAACAAACCAGATTCCAGTGCAGGAGGAAATCAGGAAACGGTGGAAGTGGATAGGACACGCAATACGAAAAGCAGCCAACTGCGTCACAGAACAAACCCTTTCTTGGAAGCCTCATGGTTAAAGGAAAAGAGCAAGGCCAAGGAACACACTTCGCTGAGAAATAGAGAAAGATATGAGAGGAATGAACAAACATTGGACAGAACTGGAGAGGGAAGCCCAGGACAGTGTTGGTTGGAAAAAACTGGTAGGCGGCCTATGCTCTATTGGGGGTGACAGGCGTAAGTAAGTAAGTAAGTAATTGTCGCATAACAGTGACAAATGATTTTATGTTTATTATACTACTATTCACATTTTTTCCAATCAAGAAATCAGTGTAGTTATATTCTAAAATATCTTTTGATCACTCCAAATTAAAACATTTCAGTACATTCAACAAAGGAGATCGTTTGAATGTGATTACTGGAACTATCAGAAAATAGATGAAGTATGATGATTACGCAACTAAACGTTTTCATCAAAAAGATAACATTGGAAAATGTCTACAGTTTTTGATTCTAGGACTGTACACAAAAATATCAGAGTAGTGAATTCATGTTCAATATCTCTTTAAGAAACTTTATTTGAGGAAATGAGCGATCAACCACTAAATCATTGTTGTCTAACGATACTTACAGATATAACCAAATTAAAATTCAGGTAGAGTCATTCAAAAACTTGATAAAACAGTATTTAAATCTTGATTTGTATTAATGTAGATGAAGTTTCTAATGCAATTCAAATTCCGGAAGTTCCATTTTTTTCTATAGCTATACATTACTAAAGGGGTATGAAATCCATCAAAAGGAGTCCTTCCCATCTCAGTATAACATAGTATAATGAAGATAGAAACAAAACTTACAATTATTAGGCACTAATTTTAAATTTATAGAGTAGTTCTACTAAGTTACTAATAGTGTGGTGAAAAACAAGGCGAAATATTTGCAAACCTGTAATTCCGGATACATAGGATGTGGAATTAGTTTCGTTGCTTCCATTACTACTGAACGACAAACGCCCGGGACAAAAATATGCTTTTGTGCACCGACACTAAGATCAAAGCCCATGAATCCTCCGTCTAAAAATGTAGCAAAAGAAAAAAATCCTTATCAGACAATAAATCAATCGATGTTTACTGTTGTTGCTTTATTTTTATACAATTAACTCTGTCAATACATTGACATTTAGTCCATTGGGAGCAGAATACTCAACGTACAGTTTGTAAGTAACTTGACGTCAAAGGAGAATAGATTTTTTTATTGTTCAGCATACTATATACTGTTGAGTGTACAAAATGTGGGCATTTAGTTAAGATTTACCATAATTCATAAAGACATATTATTATTATCATTTCGGAAATTTGTTTTCGCCGTTTTGTAAATAAATATATCTGAACAAACTTATAAATACATATATATATTACGGGGTTTTGAAGATTGTTATGTAACACATTTTTGAAACCATGAATCGATCAATGTTAGACCACCATTAGAAACCTGGAAGCACTGGATGGCTGTTTCTTCCTGGTATGGGACTCCTCAGCAATGCGCATCCACGACTCCTGCACCCCACAGGATTAGAACCCAGGACCTTCGGTACTGTGCGCGAAAGCCTAACCATCGGACCACTGAGCCGGTATCTAACGGACGAAACGGCCGTCCAGTGCTTCCAGGTTTCTGATGGTGGTCTAACATTGATCGATTCAAGGTTTCAAATATATATATATATATATATATATATATATATATATATATATATATATATATATATATATATATATATATATATATATATATATATATATATATAGGATTGTTGCTTCTGTACCAAACATCACAAAATGATTAATTTTATCTTGAAACAAATATTAACACAGTTTAATAATAGGTTGAATTTCCTCACCACTTCCATTAATCATATTTGCGTATTTACTATCCCATGCGTCGAATTCTCTGTTACAAGATTACAGAAATAAAAAAATCATTTGTTTAGGCCTTATTATGATCACAATCTAAGTGGAGTTCTATCGAATTCAAAGTAGAGAACTTGATCGAAATGTCAATTAGCATCAATCGATTATTAACATTTTTCATTTACACAACAATTATGACTGCTATAGGATCTGTGTATTATAGTATTTACCAAATGAATTCCTCAATCCTAATCTCCTCAATGAATATCATACATGAGATGAACATATCATACGGTTTATACAATTTATTTTTGTCTTACTACAGAGAAACCCATCCGTTTGTTCAAAATGTGTTCTCTCTTAAGCAGGTACGGAATATACATAGGTTTTGGAAGCTAACTAATTCAACTTATATCCGGGAAAATCAGCTACCAAGAGTTATTAGTTTTCTTTAAAATTCACAAAACCTTTATCGTTTCAACAGTTTTTTAATTCGACTATAGAAATAACTTTCTAAATTAACAGATGCTAATATACAGTCATGAAATGTCTTACTTTTTATTATTGTATTCCAGAACCCTTCCTACTTCATTTATATCATCAGCACCTGTTTTGATTAAAAATTCTTCAACTAAACTATCGTTCTCCTAAAGTTAAAAAACGTAGTTGTTACGAAGACTGTTGAAAAATAAATTAAAACATTGTAATTATTTGCATATATATTAGTGAAATGACATTTTCAAATAACTATATAGAACAAGTTTTTGACACTATAAAAGTTTTTTAAGTGTTAGGTTTTAAGGTTTTTCATGAAAAACAAAGACACAGTGATGTGTTACACAAGGTCTGAGATGAAAATGAACTACTCTTAACTAAGACATTCTAAGCATTTTTAATTCACTTAGTTTACAGTTATGTAATACTCGCCAACTTAGCATTATGAAAGTCACACTGTATTGTACTATTGTGAGATGAAGTCAAGACGGTTCAGCGAAAAAACTTTTTTATTGACTATCACTGAAAAATATTACTTATGCTCAATTAGAACACACACGTCTATAGAAAAACTAGCAAAATGTATTATCGTTGGTTTTCATCAGGTACGCACTAACTAACGGTATATTTCAATACTTCTAGGTTATATTAAGACCGCGCAGAAATAAATTGTGTCTGCTATTGACGCATATTATTCACATGAGTCAGATAACTGGTTTTTAAGTCCTTTATTCAAATATCTGGACATTTAACGTCAAAGTAGTATAGATATCATAACCGCTAATTTCATCTAACTTTCTGTTGGCTAAGTTTTATAAACCTGTTATTATCAGTATCAGCAACCGCAGTTAAGTTGCGTAAATCTCATTTCTTCAAACATAACGAATAAACTCAATTCCTCATTTTGCTAAATTATGAGTGATAAACTCACTTTCGAAAATATAGATAATTTTTCTGGACACATCGTGAGTCTGTTACAAGCTTTTATGTTATCATGTGTATAGCCCCATATTATTTCATTTGCTGGCTTTGTGACAAAGGGTTCGGTTGTTCTGTAGATCCACTCGTTGTAAAACGCTTTATCTTGTAATACAAGTCCCTGAAATTGAAAAATAAACAAAATTTATGTTCTAGTTTTTTTACGAAAATAATAACTGGTTGTTTTTAAAAGGATGTTTTTGAACGAGGAAAATTGATTACTTGTCAAAAAGAAAAAAACAAAAACAACGGATCAATTTCCGATAATTGTTTAAATTGTTAAAATATATATATATATATATATATATATAAGCGCAAAGTTGGTTGGTTATAGGTAACACTGAATTCAGCAATACATAACTCTGTTAGTCAGGTCTCGTAAACACTTCTCGTCAATCGATCCGATTAAATCATCTAGATTGGTAAACCTAGAATAGTGAATTTAGTTACAGACCAAGTAAAGATAAACAGGTAACTTAAAGATCTTGAATACCACTAACTCAGTGAACGCCTAAAATAGAGAATAATAATAGATCAATGTTGATAGACTGTCTGTTATAACCTCAACTGTTGTGGTTACTTTCACCACTTCCACTGTTATAAGAAATGTTGAGAAAATATTTTTCATCAAAAACAAGGATCAACCATTCATGGAAACAAAGCATTCTGGTGAATTCATTCAGGAAATCTGTATTCTCTCTTAGTTTAAGGTTATCTGAAATAATAATGTTAAAGACATTTGATGAATCTGAAAGATCAGTCAAGAATGTGCGATACCTGAGAATGAATCCAAATTATTACCAGCAGCTTTATTCCCTGTCGTGAACTCAGACGAGAGAGAAATCATTGTCATCGCTTTCAATAATTTACATTAACGTCTTACTATGTAAATCATTTCCGAAAAAAATTCAAACTACGTAACATATAGTCGCTTTCATGTTATCACGGAATTTAGCATCCACTTTCCAATTCATTATTGATATTGAACGATAAATCCCTAAAAATTTATTAGAATGATCCTGTTTTTATTTGCCCAAGAGAAAAAAGCGCAACATTTATCACCTGGTTACCTTGATTAAATTTAAGCGCTAAGTTCTATGCTAAAAATGTGAGTTATCTATTTAAGTATAACTGAATGTGAAAATATTGATAATCTATAACCAAGCACCTGTGAAACAAATATTTAAATAATAACTATTAAAATCATACTTCTGATCCTACTATGAAACTCATATTTTGGAGACATGTTTGAAGTAAGTTAATACTCTTAACTATAAGTGGAAGAAGTTTCGGTCAAAACTTTGAATCTCATAACAGTAATAAAAGTTTCTTAATGAATTTACTTTACAGTTGAATACAACAGAAACGGACATTTTAAAATAAGCAAAACTGCACATTCTATTTTTAAAACCATTTCCAGTAGTACTGTGGTGCGCGCTACTTATAAGTAGTATATGACGCGAGTGAAAACGTAATGTCTGGCAGCAGAAGATGGGGAAAGATCAAGAAAGGAAGAGCGGGAACACAATGGGATTTGTATGAAACGCATGAACAGGGAAATGTCAGACAATGGATTGATGTTTGCAACAGGAACAGTCCAGTTCGATATGATGGATTGATATTTTGCAAATTAACGAGTTACGATATGGTTTTCCTATTTTACCAATTAACTCTGTAATTTAGCACGATGACTAATGTGGACTAATGGCTGTACATAATCACTGATAAGCTGTTTTCTTATTTATCTGGTGTTTTGTCCAGGAGTGATAAAATTATGCGAATCAGCACTTATACTTCAAGTTATTTTACTTTAATGTGCCCAATTATGGTCTGAATCCGGTTTTCTCGTGTGGTTTTTTTTGGTGAATTTAGCAACTGACGTAAACTGTGTCAAAATAGATTAAAACGACGTTCAGGTCGGAAGTAAAATAATTCTAAATCAATGAAATAACCTAATTCTACTTCTTTCTAACAGCCTCTTCTGTTGCTATGCATTATACTATTTGTTTTTTCTATAGTCGATTTAGACGTAACTAGAAAACACTTTCATCTTACTAAATTATCCTATAGTATAATTCAGTTTCAAAGTAAATCTCTTATGAAATATGGTTCAGAGTAGGTTTAAAATGAAATAGTTATTTAGACCGTAAACTTACAGTAGTAAAGCTTAGTTAGTGATATATAAATCGCGCACACTCAAAAGTATAAACTGACTCAGGATTTTTGGGTACTTACGTCCTTAACATAATTCACTTGCTGACACAGTGACAACATATTCATAAATTGTCTCTTTTATTTAAAATAAATGGGAGTAATAAATGATTTTGTATTTATCTACTTGTTCACACAGGTAAATAAAAACTAGTTTCGAGATAACTAATTTGTAACTTTCTGTGATTCATTATTTAAACATGCCATAGCTTTCTACTCAAAAAACACACACGTACTAGTTACACACTGTGATGGTTACAACCTATAAGAGTTTAAGTTTTGATATGATGAATGAAAAAGGACTGTATTAACATCCATACGTACTCATAATTGCATGTTTATGATTATAACTCATTGTAGACATCATTGATGGTTTGATGATTTGATTCATAATTTATCGGTTTTAACAATATGTACATTAATGTAGTTTGTAAGATCATATTACTTACTTAGTAACGCCTGTTACCCCTAATGGATCATGAGCTTTCAACTAGAGAATTATTGAATTGGTTTTTTTAGTGAGTTGAATTTCAATGGGATGGTGTCGCTCATCCCACTCCCAACCCTCCTCCTCCTTTATCCGGACTTGGAACTGGCAGTAACCCTAGAAGAGCTCCAGGTGGAGTTTTTACGGCAATTAACTCAATAGTTTATCACTCGAAAGGTTCACTTCAGAAGTTTTGTAAATTGAGTGGTGTAAAATACTGGTAAAGTTTCCACTGTTATGAATCTATGTTAACTAATTCCAACAGACGTTTTGGAGACATTCGATGTTTGCTAATATCGCTAGTGAACCCGATCTGATTTGGTTTGGATTTCCCATAACGGTTTTTAATGTTTAGTCAGATCATTATTAATATTATTACTATTATTATTATTATTATTATTATTATTATTATTATTATTATTCAGTTAAATTACTGCAACTCAATTAGAATATGAGTTATTTTGCACAGGTTATTAAAACTGTGAAATAAATTTCTTGAGCGCACTATCAGAAGTAAATCAAGCTAAGGGTGCTTCGTAGGTCAGTGAATATTTTCACTAAATGGGTTTTCTTTCTAGCCACATTGGATCACCCATACAGAAGAGTAATAGATACTAGAAACAGCATATATATATTTTATATACATGATTACTGTTGTAGTTATAATTAAAATTTTTACATCAATGCGACCTACTTATTGAACATTGAATGCTGAAATTTAGCAGGATTTCACTCAAATAGCTGTGTAGTAAGCTACATCATGAATCACTGCTTTATATCATTTAGTCACCGAAAATTCATCTGAATAATTTTTCCTTACAGTAAAGTGATAATATTTATGTATTTGAACGTTATAGAGTTATTTATTAAACAATAATAAAGATAATTGCAAACAATATTCATATAATGAGTAAATTCCAAAGCTTACTGCAGCGAAAAGATCCAATGAAGTTATTTGACGTTGATTAATATCAGACTGTGATAGGTTTCCATAAGGATAATAAGTTGATTTCATATTATAGCGAAGATATTTTGGGTTTGCTTCGTTGGAAAATGAAAAATTCCATCTTGTTGGACTTTTTCTATATACGTTTTTAGACGATGTGGTTTTTTTTTTGTTAAAAAAATAAAATAAGAATAACATGCTTAACTTATTAAAATGCAATTTATGTATAGATAGCATAAAGTTAAAAACATAAAAGCAGTTCCTAACACGTCTAATAAATATATAAATGGCTACCAGTATATAGAAAGAAAGTAATGCAAAATCTTATCAAAATCAAGAGTCTATTCTATATCGATTCAACGGTAAATACATATTTTCATTTTGTCATAAATTTCATCAGCATAGTGCTAATAAACAGCTACTTTCTTCTGAAACTATAATTCCGTGCATGACAAACTGTAAATCTTGAAGATAGAATCAATATACAAATAGCTTACTGGTAACTGTATGGTCCGGCTTCCTCGAAAACTGGTTTACTGCCTTGAATAACTGATTGCGCATTTTTCAGATCATACAAGTAAAGATATGTAATTGTTGGTGTACGATCGTTAGACCAAGCGTCGAAGATTGCACTATCAGGAGCAAGAATCATAGACTAAAACACAAAATCAAAAAAACCAATTTTTTCATTACATCTTTGCTCTTCACGTGTATGTATGCTAATATAATGAAAATCGAAAACAAGTGTTGTCGTTTCTTAAACAGTATCTTTGTAAGGATTTGAAGTATGACTAACCCTTTTTTTACTTAATGGCAATTTACTGTCGCATAAAACTAAGGGATCAAAAAAAAACCGCAGTCATATTCGCAATACATGGTGTAAAACTATTGAAAGTAGGTAGCTTAAATAAATTTTTCTACCCGACTGCATGAAAAAGTGAAGTTTAATAAACGAATCGTTTACTAATAATCATATATATGTAACCTACCTTTTTGATAAACGATATAAACAGCTGGTCAATATAAAAGTGTAATACTACACAGCTAGTAAACAGTAGCAACGATGCGGTAAAGAAGAAGTACGCCATATGTAGACATCCTTTCCCCGAACACATGATTATTATTCAATATGATGTTAGTACGGAGCGAAAATTTCTGTCCAGCCCTCAAGTAGTGTTATTAAAATGCTGAAAGTATAAAGTGATCAGAAAATGCAATGAATAAGGAAAGCTCAATTTCACTCTATAATGAAGGCGTCAGACAAGTTTAAATAACAACATCAGTGACAAACACCATAACCGATAATGACTTGAGTTGTAAACTGTCAGTCGGAAGAGTTGTTAAAGTTTACAGACGAAGCAATTCAAATTCCTGATAAAAGTGGTTTGATTCCTCAAAAAGTTTTCGTTAAAAACGTTTTTTCAAGTCACTCTATAATATCATTCCTATATTTATTTTCACAAAACCTTGATAGAAGCTTTACCCACTAACTCTACAAATCATTCACTGTTAATATATAGTTTTCTCCTTGAAATCGCTACGTCGGTAACCAGTTAAATCCTAATCTTGTTAATAACAGTGATTAGGACATTATTCTTTTCATATTTCATGTTTGAAGTAACGAGTTCGTAAAATTAATGATAGAAGTTGCAATGCTTTTTACGCGCGCTGTAAATTATTCACTCTACTAATATTACAACATCAGAAGTACAAATTATTTTAAAGAACTCCACAAAAACTGATCAATATTCCACAAAAACGACCAAAGCATCAGTAATTTTTAGTAAATGAATATAAAGAGATGACAACTTTATAATCAGAAAAGATTCACACTAACCTTCTACAGCCGTTTACCAAGAGCAAATCAAAGCAATAAGTGTGGTAGTAAAATTCATTTACTGTGTGTTTATATACATATATATATATTTCTTTTCAATTTATTATTAGTTGACTATCGGATGTGATAGTATAACAACTGATTAGAAATGAAAATAAAATGGTCATAGTGGTATGATCATGCCATTGTGCATATTATTGAAACTGTATGGTTAGACAGTTATCACTAATGAGATTGCTACGTTTATCACATTGGTGCCTAATAAGAAGACAACAATAGTACGAAACATAAATACTGTGGTGGCTTATAACAATATGTTCTGTTTTTCTTTTGTAAAATTTAATATATGATCTGAATACAAAATGGAACAGACAAAATGTCACGCCAGTCTATTTGGTTTGGCTTTCAAACTGGTTGCGTGTTAGTTTCGATTAAGTTCAAAACAAAAAAACAAAAACGGTAATCATTGAATTGTTTTTGAAAAAAGAATAACTGTTTTTTTAATTTAACTTCAACAGAAAATATAAAATGACTTATGTATAAATCTTGGTTGGGAATTATCACTGATCCGTATTAGTATCTCTGACAAAAATCTAATTTATTTCATTTTGGTTTAAAGTTTTAATTCACGGTTTGTTTTTGTAAACAAACTGAATTAGACCTTTCATTCAAAGTAAACTGATCTCGCACTGATCTGTTAAAAAGGAATGTTGAAACTGTGTTAAAAAGACACATGAAATTGTATTTCATTATCCTACTGTTAATCGAATGCAAGATCTACATGCAAGTAATAATTGAAACTACTGTCCTTTAATATGGTTCATTTCTATCTGATGAGCATCAGGATAATTTTTATCAGTATTAAAACTTAAAAACACAATGCCTAGTGCGACTGTGTCATAATTTCCCTGTGTTGTGACGTTTAAGAAAGTCAAGGATAAATTCTAGAACTGATGAATAATTTTCTGATATCATTTGGTCTGCTGTACAGGACTAGAAATTTTTTGATAGTAATTTTTTTTGGGGCTCAGTTTAAACGAAAACCAGTGGATTTCCAATGACTTTTAATCTTTAAATATGAAGTTATTACATATTGTTGCGTAAACATTCTATCATTATCTTTATTATATAATATAGTCGAAATTCTTTCGATTCATATCTGTTGTTACCAATGTGATAGTACTTTATATTTCAAAATTGTACAGTCAAACTTGAATTTAACAATACTCCAATTTATTCCTAGTAATTGTTGATATGAAATGACTGGTGATTAGTTCAGCATAGTTTGCTGATTCTAGCTATAAGTCTACTTTGAGACATACATTAACACACCAAGCAGTTATTCTCAGATCCTCCACAAGGTATAAACTTATACATATTCAATAAACAAAAACAAACTTTGCAACATCACAATGCAGGCTTAACTGAAGACTCCTATTTACTGACAAAATGTACTTTTCTTAACGAAATACAACACTGTAATCTCACAGTTTACATACAAGTCCGTATAAAGTACACTAAAAATTTTTTTTAATACAAAAACATATTCTAATTGGAGTAATGAAGGCAGAAGGAAACAACTTGAGTTGAAATAGATTGACTTCAAAGCGTAAGCAAAAAATAACTCTTATTAAAATGAGTCCTATCAAATAAATAGCAAACAATATTGCATTTCATATCCGTTACATTTGATCAAATATATATTGGAAGATAACCAGTGATCGAGTTTGTATTCTAGTGACCTAAAATATATTTGAATACATTAGTTACTTACTCTCAGATCAAACTGTCAAGTCATGTATATATAAGTCATTGCGAAACATAGCTAGAGAGTTTTAAGACAAAGCTTTGTCGTTAAAAAAAAATAAGCAGTAAAAACTAGTAGGAAACAGAAGAACAAATGTTATATTTAGAGAGGAAAGTAATTTACCAAAAATTAATCTGGGCTGACCTTTTAAATTAACACAGGTTGCCTAAGTGACTTGTAATTAATTGACCGTTACACCCTAGCTTGTTTGAGCCTTTTGCTCACAAAAGAACTTCCGGAAAGTATCATTGGGTTCATTATTCAAATCGTCAATAAAATATTGCAGTTTTCATTATTTGTGACAAGAATACGACTTGTAAACCTGTGTATTCTAAATTCTTTATTAATTAAAGTACATTGAATAATTTTCATGTTTGTACATAATTGGCTATGCCAGTAATGTTTTTATTCATTACTGATATTATGAGTCCAGGGTTAGAAATGACCTTAAATGAAAATTGTCAGTTATTTGTTCTGGCGCTACACATAGCTCTTGTATGACAATGATAGAATTCTATGAATGAAACTTCAAAGTGGCCAACTGTTTAAGCTACATGATTTAAGCATATAGTGCTGCAGAGTTTACTAGGATGACATTGCTCTTTAGTCGGTAAATAGATCAGTTTATATGTCTCAGTCTTATAAGATGCTAAGCATTGTCTGACTAATTCCGGCGACAACATTAAAAACTTCATAGGACAAGCAGTTTTCCAAAGATTACAGAGAGCCGACTGGCACAAAAACTAAATCCATAGTTTCCTTCTTCTCAAACATATCTCAACTATGTTTTACAGAAATAATCATAATGAATTTATTGGAAATGCGAACGACACATTTTTCAAAGTAACAAGGTTGTCGTTTGTCAATATTCAAATATAAACAGTAACTTTGATCACATGAAAGGTTATAAATATTCATTTGAATTTCAAGACATAATGATGTAGTGTTTAGTCATTAACTTGATCATTTCTAACATACTCAGAAGTCGATTTTGCAAACTTAGTGAGTGCACATTCCATGTCGATCATTTATAATGTAATAAAATTCTACACAAGGATAATATTAAATAGCAGCAAATCTAACATCTCATAAACAATTTCGGTTATAAAACGTTGGATATCGTGCCCAAATTTCTAATGAAAATACATATTTACTAACGGCTGTAATGCCTGGCAGAGCATAAAACACAAAGAGGAATCTACTGACAGTTCTATCCTATGCTCTCCTTTCAATCTGTATCCAATTACTATTCACACTTCGATGGCTGTCTCCATTCCCCAGCGCTTGACACTGCTTCATTTGCTTTGACGATTCCACGTCAGTGCAATGATCTCCACAAAGTGTGACTTATCCATCTATAGCAAATATCCTATCTTAAATTCTTCCTCAAATGAAGACAGGTTTGTTTATCGACACAGTAAGTTGTTGCCGAACCTTTCTGATAAACGGACTTGTAGTATCTTGTACAGACAGCTGTTTATCAAAACCCTTATCATTTAGATGGTGGCTTGTATAGTTCTCAATAGAACTGTGTTCAATTTTGTACTGAAAATGTTGGCTTTGTGTTGTCTGACAGTTTTTTTGAGTTTCAAATGTTCTTCAATCGTAGGAATGCTGCCCTCATTTTGCCGATTCGTGACTTCACATCTGAATCGGATCCTCCTTGTTTAGCAATGTTGCTGCCTCTTTCTAAGATCTCCTTTCTTTTGAATACATTGATGAAGTTGTTTTTTCAATTGTCTGTGCTTATTATTCCTTCCAGATCTTGCTGATGAGAATAAAGAGTATTTTTGCAGTTACTGCTATGTCTGCTTTCAATGCCTCAGTTGTTATATTGTCTGGCGTTGTTGTTTTAGCATTCTTCATTTGTTGGATGTCTATGCATATTTTTTAACACATCCTGGAGCTCATCGAGAGTTACAGCCGGTCTCAGGCCCCGCATAAATTAGAAGGGTTGGGGTTAGTGACCTCATCCCGTAGAAATACAACTGTCTATAAAACGATAACCAGAAAAATAATTCGGTGGTCGTGGTCCATGATCCATTAGGGCTTACAGGCCCAAGTGAGTAAGTGAGTATGCATATTTTTTCGATTGCTGGTGGGGCAACATCAATAGGATGTCAGTAGGTGCCGCTTGTATAACCGGTGGATTCATTGTCGGTGTTCTCTTCAAAATATCTCCAAAGTGCAGCACTCACCTGTTCCGTGGTTCTTCAATCAAAATGACTGATTTTCATTTCTTATTCTAGATTGGTTGCTTTGATTTGCTGTATTCTTCCTATAGTTTCTTCCTGGTATCATATAGCTAGCTGTCTCATATTACCTTCCCTTGCAGCTTATTCAACTTTCACTGCTTGGTCTTCCACACACTTCTCCTTATTAGCTCTATTAGTACTATTAGCCTAGTTATTTTCATCTAGGTATTTGACTTGCGCTTTGACTTGAATCCAAACGAGCTGAGTAAATGATGAATAAAACATTAATTTAGTCTGCATTGGAATTTGAAACAATCAAGCATGTACTTAATTACACTAATCTACGAATCCTAAGAAAACTTTTATAAACTTCCCATCGAACTAACATAAATTTTGCAATATTGATATCTGTTTTCTGCCGAAAAACAGGTCTAACTGTTCTCTCTATTCGAATCTTAAAGATTACCATAACAAAATAAGATTTGAAGTCATTGTTATTGCGTAAGTATGAATTTTTCGTAACATATTTTTATGTATATCTGTTCAGGTGTTTCACAAGAATCACCTAATCAACATCTGATTCAATAAACGAACAAATTTCGAGATTAGAAATATACTTAACAGTGGCATAAAACGATTGCATTCAAGATTGCAATATCTAAATGTTTAGGCCCATATTTATTGCTCTGTAGAATTGAAAACCTTGATTTGTGACAAACTATCGTTAATAATAAAAAAACAACTTTTTATTTGGAAAATGCTAAAACCTAATCTAAACTAGTCTAGATAATGGAAAAACAATATCACCGCTGGGTCTAAGTAACCGTATCTATGGCGATTTGTTAGTTGTTATCATAGCAAGATCTGAAACAAGTGAAACCTTAGTCATCATTCAAATTATGTTTAAGTGGTACTGCTAATCTTAGAGAATGCTGAAAAATGCTCGTTAAAACCGAAAAAAAAGGAAGGAAATCACGGCAAATCAAGCGGTGAAATATCTACAGTAGATAGTTGTAAAGCTAACAATTTTTGACTTTTCTCGGAGGCTTCATTTAATCAAACGCACTGTAGCTAACACTTAGTAATAAAGACAACTATTTTAAAATGCACAATACGATTTACTAAACGTTATAAACAAGGATAAATTATTAGCTTTTCATTTTACCGTGTTTACTACTAGATCAATGTAGTTATGAGATCAAAAATCTTAGAAAAGCTGAGGAAACCCTTCTTATTCGATAGGTCTACAACCGAATATCCTACAAACTGTCGACCGGCAACTTCCGTAGTTAGTGACATACAATGTCAAAAAGTATCATTTGCCTGTATTCTATAGCATAGTTGTTCTCACTTTACCAAGTAAGTATAACATTTTGTGCACTTGTTTATATTTTTCTAGCTTGTCAAGTCTACTTCTCTTAGTTTAGCTTTGTCATATGAACTTAATTGTCCGTAACTTTCGCTGTCAGAGTTTCCTAATCAAGAGGTTGAAACTGTAAATGATTTTTTTATTAGAGGGCTTTCAGTTCTTTATTATAACTGTTGGGTAAAACCTTAATACCTATTGCTGAAAACCTTGAATTAGTTGACTCAGTCAGTCAGTCAGTCAGTTGCAACGTAGAACTTCGTACGTAAGTACATCAGTTCATGTCGCCATACCACATCAGCACAGAGATATAATTGTCAATTCAAATACAATAGTAGAAGAGGTAGTAAAGGTATTAGAAGTAATCGGAAAGGTTAGAATTAGAAGACATTATTCAAGAAGTATGATTCAATGAGATAAGTTTAGAAAGTAAAAACTAGAAGCGTTGAAGAACCCAGAAGATTAGGATTTGAGAGAACACAAAGAATAAATGCACTGGCGCCATTGTGAACGATTTTGAGCCATGTCATTCAAGGTCTCTAGCCATCGATTATTATCATCTCGCGGACCCCAACCAGGTAGTCGACAATTACCTACTCAATCAAGGATAACAAAAATAAAACACACCCGATAGATGAAGATTTCTTTGATATCTAAAAATAAATCAAAAAAGATACTTGAATACATTAATTCGTATTAATTTTTAGGTGCAGTCATTTGACCTAACAGATTTGTAAACATTAAAGTCATGAATAGTTCACATGAAATTAAATTCATCACGTCCTATTTGAACAGATAGCTGAAATGTTAACAAGTTTAGGGGTTATGACTAATAAATAAAATTTCATGAATAACTAGAAGCAAAACTCAAATTCCTATGTCACACTCACACTACAATCAACTAACCATCTTTACTCAGCAAATCATTCAACTCAATTAATCATGATCAAACTTTGAAAGTATTTAAAATTAACTCGCCATATTCACGTTGAAATGTTAGTATAGTATGAAATTATATGATACCCACCTTATGGACTCAAATATTAATTAAATAAAATGTTTCCTGTGTCGACTGACTCATTCAACTAACATCTGTCAGGAATCCAGCTGCTGTTTATCACTTATCTGATCTGATTTTAATAATATTTTATATTCAGGTGGGTTAGTTATATATTTCGCTCAACTGAATATTATCTTCGCGTAAACACATCAGTTCTAAACGCACTACAGCTAGTTTCTATGGTGAAATTTATAGGGCTATAAAACCTTGAATTTAAGTAATCCATTTATTATTATTATTATTATTATTATTATTATTGAGAAAAGTGAATAAAGGACAGTTCTATTATTTTTTTCACAAAGATTGATCCAACTTTTAATCAGATAGAAGTGTCAATAAAACTATATAAAACTTAATCGATCATTTAAATCTAAACCATGCGCCATAAGGGATATGAATAAAAGGATAATGATTTTTCAAGATAGATATATATCTATAATTCAACTGATTTTATCACTGCAATTTTTCACTGTATAGAGTCCTATTATTATTGTTAACCTGTCAAAACCTACTAACTTTTGCAGTACCTCAAGCACTTTGTTTACATGTGACAAGTGCAATCGAAAATCTACTTCATATGGCGAAGAACCTAATGTAACTGGAGGAAGGGTTACATTTCAAAAGAAATGGTTGAAAGACTTATCAAGAATACCGAAGATCACGAACAAACACAGTATAAATCATAAAGGCTAGGATCATTGTTTTGTTTCACAAAGTATTTGTGAAATATTTAACAATATATATATATATATATATATATATATATATATATATATATATATATTTGAAAGCAACCGGTTAGGCATTGTTAGCTCTTCAACAATCAAATGAACATAAGTAATATGAATATTAAAAATCATGTGATTAGTTGAGAAGTAACTTGGAATTTTCTAACTTTTTTTTAAATTTCTTTCTTATCTGCCTTATTTTCCTATTCCTATTCATATTAAGAAAAGAACATGACTGATGTCATACTATAAGTATTCCCCCCCTTGGGGAGAAATATAGAATAGCCATCCGTAAGTTGTGTAATAATTAAGAATAGTAGCATTGTCAGTAATACAGAGATTTTATGGTGAACGCAGAGAATAACACAACGGTCCATGTGTTTCTGATACTTACTAACCAATATTGCTGTTACGCATAATACTTAGATATAAAATAATATAATAATTATATGTATACATTCTTTTTATCCTCATGCATATATACCAAAATTACAGACATATACAAACCATACGGTGAGTATGGGCGTTGACTGTGTTAGATTCTAGTAAACATTTTATACTGAGTTTATTTAGTAGGGAATTATAATGTTTTGTTAGTTAGTTAGTTAGTTAGTTAGTTAGTTAGTCAGATGTCCGTTTTAAATGATGTTTGGTACTGCGTCATTAGCAACCAGCAAGGTTATACAAACAGTGTATGTTTTAGAAGAGACTTCATTAAAAAATCAAGAGTTGGTGAGATAGAAAGAAGGATAGTTTCTTTATCAGTGATAAATAGAAAACTCTTCTTACTTAAGGAAAAAATTAATCTGTTGAATAAACTTTACATATGAACAATATGTTACCCGGACAATTTCAGTACTACCACTTAATTCATACTCGAATCCTTGGAATATCATTAGCATATCGTCAATTTGCATTAGAGAATACTGTCCAACTGTATTCCTCAAGAGCATAAAACATAATCCTAATCCGTCGAGGCCAAATCCAAAAATATAGCATCAAAATTTACTACTCTTTTTGTCACATATCAAGTGAGTAATTTTCTGAATATTTGATTTTTGTTGTCCTTTCAGACCTTTCTACTAAACATTTATTGTTTTTGATTCAAGGTTATGCAGCTCTAAGCAATGAAGGTCAATAAGATTCAAACGTCAATTACTAAAAATACTAAAATCAATAACTCAACGGATTATGACAAGTTTCTTTACTGTTGAATGAATGCTCTAAGCTTTAAAATACTTGTCAACAAAAAAAAGTTAAATTTATGCAGAGAAGAGAGTTTGAAAATCAAATCAATATTCACTGGAATTTAAACTACTAGGGTTTGTCATCTTCTTAACCTGTGATTTCCAGTTCTTGATGCAAGTAAACATATTCATACTAACATGAAGTAACTTAAAAAGTTCTACAAGCGACCTAATGAATAAAGAATCATTTGTAGTCAAAGCAGTCATCTATTCACATAGAAATAATCAACCACTATACTCTGTTATAACCTACTCTATAAAGAGACACTTAGCTTGAGGACGCACTCATAAAGTAAACTTAAAAACAGCAAATATCCGATGTTTGTCATTTGAAACTCTCGAAGGTTTTTTAATTAGGCACCTAGAATCAACCTGATTGTATCCATTACTGACAAATGATTGTTTCGGATAAAATTTTCCCTTATTTACCATCGATGACTGGAACTTTTATTTTCTAATATGAAAAAATCTATAATGCTAACAAAATCATGGTCTAATCAGTTCACTGGTAATCTCATATGACAATTGTTTTTATTAGTCGTTTTAATGCAACAGATGACACATTATTTTCACAATTCATTAAAAAAAATAACAACTAAGAGCTTGGAAATTTGCAAAAATGTATACTTTGACTAGCTCTGTTCGTATGTTATGGTTTATAACAAAATATTTTATTCATGTCTTACTAATAATTAAAAAAGATACTGAACATAAGTATTCAACATCGTAATGCATAGTAAGGAAAGTGTTTAATTTCTCGGTCATCTACAAGACACAATATGATAGTAATTATCTATCCGATACCATATACATTAAAACAAAATATAACTGTTTATCACTACTATACGTACAACTAATAATGAAGATTACTTACTGACTGTATTAAATCGTTCATGCATGAAAATGATCACCTTTACGTTTATATAATAAATCAATTTATCTAATTAAGTGTTTTGCGAACTGATTTGTTTGGAGCAAATATCGCTCTCAGCATCAACCACCGTCAACTGTAGAATCATTGGAAAACAATGGGCAGTTAGTCAGCTTAACAACGCACATATATCTATTATTTACAGACCGAGCCAGAGGCCTACAAAATTTTAGACCTACGTAATGCCTTAAAACCATCTCAGCCAAATAAATCGAGAGCTTAAAATTGACAATGAATTAGGATTATAAATTAGTTGAGGTATAAAATGTTTTATATTCGACTATCAATCAGTAGTTTGAAAATGTAGTGCTTTCAATGCGATCTTAAGGTCCTAAATTCAACCTCATGATTATAGATGAATGCTACAAATAAGCCTGTACCTAGGGTATAATATCAGCAAAATTCTGTCTTGTTTTCAATAAGTCTTCAGCTGAGTTTACTTTACTAGGAAGACTATATTTTAGTTGATATAAAGTTTGTGCTACAAGAAAATCCTTTTAGTTACAAAAAGTTGACCGATATATTGGTTTCTATAGGCATTAATAAAAAGAATGATTCATAGTTAGCATCAAACTAAAATGAATTTTGTCGAATAGCCAACTAGTAGGCAGTTATTAAGATGTAACTGGTCAGGTGGTTGAACGCTTCCGTGTCATTTTTCAAAACTAATATATCACATTTTACACATACTTTGTTGGTTTTATTCCTCGTGGACTTGTTTAAACACAGAATTATCCTGGTTTTTTTGTTATAGTGAACATAACGCACACAAGCGGTATTCATCACGGATCGATATATCAGTTTAGATGCCGTTAAAAATATCCGATGCTAGGAGAGAGCTAGTTGGGCAGCGATGTGAAAGTATCCCATCCTTAGGTAAGGATACCACCACATAATTTACCAACAATTATTAAAACAGGCAGTTAGGCGACTAACTTCGACTAACTGTCGAATAAACTTACTTAACTGTGCTTTTCAATTTCTTATCCGCATACTGAGAATACTGCTTTCTTTTTTTATCAAATTGCAGTAATTGTCTATTTAATCCGTTTTTTATTCAGTTAATAATTGGATCACTGAACACTAAACAATGTGTATAATAATTTAAACTTGAAAGAGGAGTGCATTTTTACAGAAATATTTCCTATATATATATATATGAAGCACGTTTCATTACTTATGTGAACTGATTAAATTAACTAATTTAACGATAAAAACTCAAGTATTCTGCTAGTTGAGAGGACGTTGATAACAACTAATCTGGTCACTAAAGTAACAGTGTTAACTGTTTGTTGACCAGTCGCGTCTATACACTGACGACTAGTGAAGTGATATGAATCTTAGGAGAGCAATATAACACCTAAGGGTAAGCTCAAAAAATAAGAAAGAGCCGGAAATTTAAATAATCCAGGAAGTAATGATTAGAACTTTTTCACAGTTATTAGGCATTTGTCTCATTACTTATTCCACATGAAATTAATTTTTGTTATTTAATCACTTAACCATCGGATAATCTAGTTAACATATCAGGAAAATGTAGCAATGATCCTATTTCAAGTCAGACTGAATGTCTCATTGTTTTAAAGTGATCAAGTTAAGTAGTCTAATATCATGAGCGTTTCAAAAGAAACCACAGAATGTCATTCAGATATAAAGTCCCAGTTTCCGGGAGACTGTTGTGGCAGTTCTGAAAGAAATGTTTTGCACACTGTATGGCAACCTACTACATAATCAGTTTTTAACTGTCTTATAAAAAAGATTTCTAGCTATATGACTCTAGAGAAGTGAAAGACAGAAATGTGATTTTATCATGCACTTTTTCAGAAACTATATAAGAATTTTTGTATTGGTGACTCTGTTGTTACTCTGTTTTTCATCTAAAGCTTAACAAGTTACAACTCTCGATTACTACTGATAATAAGAATACTTATTCTCAAAGTAACTATACAATGCACACTAATAAATAGGCTGGATCAACTTAAAACAAAGTGGGCTTAATCAAGAAAAATGAAGATAGTTTCACAGAGTTCGCCTTGATTAGTTTCAAGGTAGACTAGTTAAATGAAATATGCTATGAACAGCTTCATTGATAAAGCTAAAGAAAAGTAATGATAAACACATTGAATGAAATTAGTAATGACTTAACCTAGGATCATTAAACTTGCTTTAGTCAAGTTGCATCTGAAATGCCGTTATATCGGATCTAAATCTCACCGTGATCAGAATGAAAACAGAGTGAAATTCGCATTCATAATTTCGGTCTAAATAATGATTCAGTCTAATATTTATGACTATCAACCACCACAAAACCTATGGCTTAATTGAAAATCTTGTATTTTGCTGAAATTAGTGAGTAAATGGATATCTCATTTAAGAGATTACTACCATTCTGAAGTAAAGTCTATTATTAACAAATTTTCTCTCTAAAAATTCTAAAGGTATCAGATTATTCATGCAAATATTTTATCAATAAAGATTTTAGAAAGCTAAAAGTAATATCTTTATGGTGTAGTTTTCCTGATGTTAAAACGGATTATAACCGACAGATAGGAGCTAAAAGCAAACTGGTTTTTCTTTCTAAATAGAACTGATAACAAATGCGGTGTATGGAACACTACTCTATACGAACATGCGAATAAGAATGACCGTCGATATGATAACCACTCGAACTGCTTCAAATATAGGACATTGTAGAAACTTCCGTAATATGTTTTCTGAGACAGGTCTCAGCAAAAGAAAGATGTTTTCAATGTAAATTATTGATGAATTATTATCACTTAATCAAAATGGATATTTGTTTTATTCGTTCTAAAAATACGAGGTTCGACTTTACATGGTTTAAGTTCTGAAAACGATACAGTATGGAACTCATAGAAAAGTACGATAGTTGTTTGTCTTTTATTCCTAAATGTTCTGCTGTGGAAAATAGTATACGTTTGGCACTATTAATCAGGTATATTTTACTGATACAACGCCTTACCTACTAACGCCTCTTACCCCTGAATGAGCATAGGCCGACGATCAGTATTCTCCAACCTACTCTGTCCTGGGCCTCCCTTTCCAGTTCTGTCTAATATTTGTCCAGTCTTTTCATATATTCCTCCGTTTCTCTGAGTAATAGTTTCTCAGCCTTCCTCTTTTCCTTTGACCTTGAGGGTTCCAAGTGAGGACCTGTCTTCTTACTCTGTTGGGTGCCTTACGCATTGTGTGTTCTATCCACTTCCACCATTTCCGATTTCCTCCTCCTCCACTGGAATCTGGTTGATGGTAGTGTCTGGTAAATGGATCTGGTGTACTTTGTCCAGACAAATGTTACTAAACTCTTCTGTCTTCTGGATGATGGCTTTCGTAGTTCTTCAAGTTTCCGACCCATACAGTAGAACTATCTTGATATTTGTACTGAAAATTCTGGTTATTGTGTTGGTTGGATGTTGTTTGGAGTTCCAGATGTTTGTAGAAAAAGCGATGCCCTTGCGACGCCGATCCGCGCCCCCACATCTGCATCGGATCCACCTTTCTCGTCGACCATGCTGCCAAGATATGTAAAGGTGTTAAAGTCCTCCAAGGCATCTCCATCAAGAGTGATTTGGTTGGCACTTGTTGTGTTGTATTGGAGAATCCTTCTTTTTCCGTCTATGTATGACGAGACCTGCTGCTGCTGCACTGGTCGTCTTCCCTTGCATTTGTTGTTGGGTGTGCGATAGAAGAGCAAGATCATATGCGAAGTCAGGTTTGTCCAGCTGCATCCTGACTGTCCACTGTATATCGTGCTTCCCTCCAGATGTTGACGTCTTCACAATCCAGTCGATCGCAAGAAGAAAGAGAAAGGGTGAGAGTAAGCAACTTTTCCCGACACCGGTCTTCACAGCTGACAGACTCTTTTGAGGTGAAGACCGGTCTCAAACAAGGTTGCTTACTCCCACCCTTTCTCTTTCTACTGATTGACTAGATAATGAAGACGTCAATATCTGGAGGAAGGCACAGAATACAGTGGACAGCGAGGATGCAGCTGGATGATCTAAGCTTCTCAGATGATCAAGCCCTTCTATCCCACATCCTACAACAAATTCAGGAAAAAACGACCAATATAGCAGCAGTTTCTGCACAAATAGGTCTCAATATACGCAAGTGAAAAATCAGGATCCTCCCATACAACACAACATGCACCAACCAAATCACACTTAACGGGGAGGTGAGGCCTGTCAGCTGTCCTTCGTGTACGATTTTGCAGTTTAATCCATCATAAGGATTCCGTATGGTGTTAACTATTTTCTCAGGCACACCGTAGTGTCGTAGAAGCCTCTACAGCTATTTCCTATCCACGCTATCGAATGCCTTCTCGTAGGCGATGAAGTTGATGTAAAGTGGTGAGTTCCATTCAATTGATTGTTCCACAATGATCCGATCTGAACGAAAAACCACCTTAATCATCCACCTGAGCTACAAATTTTCTCCACCATCTATTTGTGGAGGCTGGTAACATACTTCCGGACTAAGAGACGGGGTAGTGAGATAGAAGCTAGCTTGTTGTGAACTAGTAAGGATTTATAGCTGACTCAAGGTTTCGGTGCTTAACGTAGTAGTGATTTGCGTTTTATATTTGTCATGTGATATTGGTCAATGGTTAGAGATACAAAATAAAGGAGTATCACTGTTTTAATGAACCAGGGGACTGTAATAAATCTAAAACCCTAATGACGGTTCTGAAAGAATTTAATAATACCAATTGGTTGTTCCAAACATGAGTGTGATACTGTTCTGGAAGGAAAAATATGTGATATATTTCGCTTGTTCTATAGGATTTGAAGTTTGCCTTGGTAAGATTTGACCGAACTTTGTTAACGTCAAAATAATTCATTCGCTTTTCAACAAACCAATATTTTAAACATAAATAGAGAGTATATATGTGAAAAATGTGAAAATCCAAAAAAACCAATGAAAAGCAAGTCACGAAATAAGTCACCAGAAATAATTTCGAAATTCGAAAATTTGAATCTGATTATTCACAGTGATGTATGGCGAGGAATTTACAACTAAGAGGATCTCAAAATCGATTCATATGCGGCAGCCTGGTTGATTTTTCTTATCATCAATTAGTCTCTCGGTAGCATAGCGTTACTTCCTAATTTAGCTTTTACCAAATGATAATAGACTCGAAATTTGGGGCTATGATTTTACTAAATAATCTGAGTTCAGTTTCAGCCTTATGTAGAGGATGGGAACAATTGTTTATATGCATAGTCGTCTTAAAAAATTAATATTTGTATTGGACAGAGAGCTTAATACATAGGTCTCATCAGATTGTACGAACTTTGAAATTGTTCTGTTCTAACATTTCTCATAAAATCATTACCAAGATAAAATATACTCATTATAAGTTTTAGGCTGTATGCAGTTTTTAGGCAATGCTAAAGCTTATTAGCGCTATTTTGAAAGGTTGATCATGACATATGGCTTGTTTCAATTTGTATGGTTTTAGGAAATTTATCCTCATAGATAAGTATGTGAAAAGCGAAATATCGTTCATGTGTTTGGTGCCTAATAGACAAACAACAATCATCAATAATATGCTAAAACTCGGAAATCATATTCCTAAGACGCTAGGGACCAACTAACATAATAAATATCGATTACTCAATGACTCTGGCTTGTGAACGAAGACAACATATTTTTGTTGTTCTCTCCTGAGTTCGCTACTTAAGTAATGGTGTATCAGTAATATCACCTTGAACTTAAGTTTAATTTTTTAAGGGTTTCACTGTCATGGACTGACGAGACTTTCTTACATCGTTCCTAAACAGATGAATTACAAATGAATAGATGGCAATTGTTCAATGCTACCTACCAATTTTTAAAATTGTCTGCAGATAGTGTAAATCTAAGTGAATACAATTTTCTCAAACTGACATTGTCAAATTACTACTGGGGACACATTGTTACTGGTAATTGTAGATACCTGTTGTCTCTTATGTCGTTCATAAGTTTGAAGTAGATTAACCAATTTTATAAGTTAGTTAATTTATAAGATTCATGTTATAGTAACTTCAACTAATGCATTTGTTGTCAAGTATTTCTTACCTTTTAATATTCCATATCTCGTTATTCACAAAGATTTACATGGAAAATACATCTTTTTTGAAGTAGAGTGACTTGTATCACTCCTATTATTCTCATAAGATACAATGTAATTTCATTAAAATCGATAAGTTAAAGCATATTATGAAGCTTACCTGTATAGTGGTTAACTCCCGATATCATCAGAAATAGTTGGCTATGACAAAATAATTGATACTGGTCTTTTATATTTCCAGTGAACTATAGATTTTCTTTACTGAAGTTATTAACAGTAAACCGAAAATACAAACCCGATAAATATTCTCATTGTAACTAAATTTTGATGAATATTCCTATTTACTTTCTTAAAACGTAGTGAATTTGTGCTCAGACTAAATTGAATAATTTTTAGAAATGTGAATAACTCTGAAATCGCATTTTTAAAATATCACTCTCTGGAAAATGAAGCTAACGTTGTTAATCATGAAAACAGTGTACAATTGAATCAGAGTTCCAATTTTCATCTTGAACTTACAAAAATTACATAAATAACCGTTCAAATCCATCAACTGGACGTAACATGATTTGATTATTTTGTTATTTAGTGGTAAAATTAATCTGGAATAAAGTTCCACTTACTGCACAGTTAAAAATGAATTCTCGTATTAAAATATTTTGAATTCGTAATTTTCATTCGACATTGAATGTATTAGTGATTTGGAGAATTAAATTAAATTCATTTGCTTAAAATGTTCAAAAGTAAATCTTTCAAGTTGTTATCTTGAATTTGGTATATATATTTTAAGTCTTAGATATTGTTAGCTGATACTTGACGTTTGCCTAGCCTAGATTAACAATCGAAGTTAAACATGAGATACATTGAAACATGTTGTTTAGCCATATTCTCAGTTGTTTACAACATTAGGTTTAAGTACTCATTTCATTTTTACTAATATAAATGTGAATCATTCTGATAGTTATTTCTAAAGGTAAACTTTCTACAGTATCATATTTATAAATAATAATAATATTCGTAATAAACTACTTTGGACTAAATAAATGGTATCGATAACATTTCCAATCAAGTAATAATGAGGCGTTAATATCGAAGATAATGAAGTTGCACGAGGTGATTTCCTGTGATATTTTAGAGACACTTTTATCTTATCTAAATAAGTAAATTTTAAGAAATGTTGTTAGACGGACATCAAAATCACCCAGTTATGTTGCAGACATATTTGACTAGAATAGTTTAAGTAACTTTTTTACTCATTAAATATTAATGTTACTAGTTATAAGGAATGATATTAATAACAATGTGGTAACTATGGTACTGAAAGACAGTAAGTTATTCTAATTCGCGTAATACTTTTGTAATCACAAACAAAAAAAAACAAGAAAACATTCTTAGAAATAAGCTCTATTGTTGATTTATTGCGAATACATCTTACACTATCAATGATTTTTTGGAAACTTTAGAAAAGTTCTTGCAATGCTAGAATACTATCCAATCATCGATCTACAGTTAAAAACCTTTCTACCATTACACAATATACCTGTAAATATATTAAGAAAAATCACATAACTACTTTAAATGATAATTTATTTGAATGTGACTTCACACCATGCTCAAAATTAGTGATATTGTAAGCATATGCTGTCTACTTCCAGTGTATTTGCTCTTGAATGCTGAGTGAAGCAACAATTTTCTATTGAATCATGTGTAAAAGTTTAACTTCCTCAGCGTAAACTAATAGCATATGAGACTAAAATCTATGGAAATTATAAAAAGTCTTCAGAATCCAAGTCTTCAAACTAATATTCTATGCATTGAGGTGGTGAATCCCATTTGAGTAAGAGCAGTGAACTATCGTATTTACTCAGTGTTGGAAACCTCTGATTGATTTAACTGTTATTTCTCTATATATAAACTGGCGGGAAGTTAATTTATCTCTTTCACAGATGGAATTTCTTTCAAAATAAACTCCTGTACTTGATTAATAACTTTTTTTGGACTGTAGAAAAGTACCATACAATATGTACAAAACTAAGAAAGTATGTAAGCATAATTATGAAGATTAGGTTAATTTCAAACAAATTAAGCATGGGGTAGAATGTTAGTCAGAAAGTAATGATATATTTCTGATATCCCAATGAGTAGGAATCAGAATTTCAAACCATTCATCACTTAAGGTAAGCATTTCCTTCACATTAAATATAATGATGACCAGACACAATTAGTACAAGTTTAAATGCTGCACTATTCTAACCTCACTAAGATGTCACAAATATTATTAGAAGTATATATATTCATCGAAAAGCTTTTGACTTTTGATGTAAGACTCTGTCTCTCTAAGAGCTCACAAATACTAACAAGATGAGTTATCCTAATTCATCAGCTCTGAAAACAAATTCCAGTAATTATGCATCAAATTGTGTATGATTTTTTTTCACCATTACAATAAATTTCAAAGAATGTATCATGTTGACCTGTTTCTTTAAAAATAAGCACTCTAACTGAATCTAAACGATCATATTTAGCTCGTAAGCTTCAATATAGTTTGCATTAGCCCAGTAAATATTCACTCACACATCAGTAAATATGTATCCCTAACATAATTTTACACTCGGTAATACAATTTAGCATGTTTGCTGATACATTTGATCCTGTTGGTGAAGTCACAAAATATTACTGTTATGCGTGCACATCAACACGTCATTTTGATATGCTTGAACTATTACGAGTTCACCTCAGTCGGTGATCCAGTGGCACGTTAGGCTACTCTAATCCGAGCGTCCCAGATCCCTACCCATGGAGTAAAAGAAGAAGACTTAATATGAAGAAGAACGTGTATTCTACATGCATCCAGAAAGTACGAGGTTCGGGTCCAGAAGAGGCTAAGGATCCCGGACTAAGGATCTGAGTGATAAAATATTACAGATAATGCATATTTATACAGTTAGGTCGAATATGAAACAACATTCGAGTATGTGACATTGACAGTTAAGACGACCAATAGGAACTGACCAATAGAATTGGACTTACAAATATTCCTTTTAGGATATCTGGTAAATATCCTAACAATTACTCATCATCCGTATTCTCCATATAGTTTGATTGTGAAACTAATCAACATGATAAAATATAGTAATACATTGAAATTATAGCTTTCTAGATGTGGAAGAAATTTTTTTCTAGCTATGGGTGTGTCACACTAATCTTCACTTGTTCATATTACGCTATAGATGGGCAAGTAAATAGATATTTACAAATCTATCATTTAACCTGTTGTTTACTTCACGGGTTATCACTTTATTTATAATCTTTAGTTTGGTTAATGATGACCGTTTACTCTGTATATTGAGAGAATATTATGGGTTTTTAACCTGTATCATTTGTTCTTATTTCACAATCTTATTTATTTGATGCAAAAAAGTTTTTTAAGCCGTTATTTTGAATGTTGTTTAGTTTTCAAAAGGCATTATTTAAGGTCACATTGTCTCGAAACCATTTCACTATAGCGAGCGCTAATTGTAGGTTTTAATGTATTTGACTTTAGATGACTAGTTCTTTACGGCTTTTACTTTATATACTATCGAACACAAAGTACCTAAACTCCATTTTTAAAAGAATACATAGTAACAGCATTAGGTCGTATCCTAAAGTAGGTATAATAAGAGAGTTCATTGGGAAATATTATTTGGGAATCCAGATGTTCTTCAATCATAGTAATGCTGCCCTCACTTTGCCAATCCGTGCCTTCACATCTGAATTGGATCCCTTTTGTTTATCAATGATGTTTCTTGAAGTTAATTGTTGTTTTTGAAAAGTAGAAGTATTGGTAGTCAGAAACTTTTAAATTTCATACCAGAACTCTAACAAGATTACTCAATGGTAACAAATTAATCATTTACTTATTGGCTCTTTGAAGTTCTTCCCATAGTTTATAATTTCAGAATAAATACTGTTCATAAAATTTACTCTCCAATAGCATGAGCAATTAAATAAACGTTTAATTAAAACAGTCAGACATTTTTAGTAGATTTTCGGACAATTTCGTTCATACCATAATACCATAGGATCCGTATGGAGCAATACATATAGATGTTATAGCGATGAAAATCTTTGTTATGAAAGTGAAGAGTTTTATTTCTATTTCAGAAGCCTCTATGGGAGAGCAATCATTCTTAAACTAAGGAGAACATTTGTCTCTTAATTTTTTTAAAAGCAGTAGTTGTTTGTTTACGAAGAGATAAGGAACTTGTCATCAGAATATCAAAAGCTTTTTGTACTTTATATATATACACGTTTTAAATTTAAATTTCCCGATTTTCATTCTATTACTCTGACCATAACTTGAACGCGATTAATGCTGAATACAGAAAATGGATTTCATTAGGATGATAATCGAATTAACTTATGTATTTGAAAATAAATCCAAGTCGTTAAACGTTTTCGTACATACAGAAATGTGTTAAATAATGATATCCTTTCTTGTTGAATCTAGTGTAAAATCGTGTTTGTTTCATTCACTATAGGTCAATAGATTTTGTAAAGTCAATATAAATGAGTGTTTCACATCTCACATTTTTTCTCTCTCTCTCTCTCCAGCGAAGTACAAAGTAATTCTGTTTTCTTTTTAGTTCCAGATTGACAGTGTAAAACATAACAGAAATTGCCAAGAAGTAACATCGTTCTGGGAAAACATAATTTACAAAATGGATAGGGTTTATTAGAATCGAAATTACTCTATTTCTTCATTTATTTCTGATTAATTTGAACTTTAATAATGAAAATGTCTGAATATATACAATATCAATGCTATTACTGTTCAATCTGTATGGCATTTATTCATAGTTTTGTTTCATAAATGTCAGCAGAGTTTTCTGAGAATCCACTTAGTGATAATGAAACCATAGAATCAAGACATTCACCTGTTGAAGAGATTGCTTCCATTCAGCAGTCAGCATCACCACCATTAGAAGACAGACCAACACGGCAATCAACTCCCTCTTACGCATCATCAACACCACTGCAACCGGTAACAACTGCACCAATTGATACACAATCAGAAACCCAAATACTAGAAGAAACTCAGCCTATTCAACCAGAGCTTACTGAGGTAATAACAGATAGAAATAAATTACAACAGCGTGTCGATTTAAACTCGTCAACCAATTTTCCATCGAGAAGACCTAGTTTAGATAGAGAAAACAGTGATAAAACTATGACAAATCAAGGAGACAGAGAAAATAATATATCATCTAACTGGATACCTGAACAACAATGCAATGTTTACGCATGTTCTACTACGACACCAAGTTCACAATCGGTTTTACGTCTTAAGCAATATTACACAAGTTTAGAGGAGTCAACAAAGCTTGATGGAGCAAAAACTACGGAAATTAATAATGATAAAAATAGTCATAATGAAAGATCACTTCACAAAATAAGGCGTAATACATTCGACAGATCATTGCACCGATCAAGCTTGAAAACTAATGGAAAACAAGCTGAATTCAGCGAAGATTTTAGTCCATTACAAAACGAAAAATTACATATATCTGTAGAAGAAATGCGCAAATTATTTGAGTCAGGTTTTTTTAGCGATCCTAATAGAAAACACAGAGCAGCTGAAACAATAGTTACATTAGTAAAACAGAATGAACAATCTAATAATTTGAATAATTCTAAATCAGTTGAACCGATCAAATCATTTCCTATGAATGTTACAGAATATTATTCACGTCCACCAAAGTTTCGAACACCTAGTCCTAAACGTTTTAATCTACCTACACCACCTCCTTTGCCTTTACCACCATCCACAGAATTCGTCGATAAATCTTATGAGATTTATAATGTTACTAACAACAATATAAGTAATACAAATAGATTAAAGAATAAAATGATATGTAAAAATAAAAATTATTCATCCTGTTGGAGCCAACCTGCCAAGCCGATCTTATCAATGAGTTTACCATATCGTTCACGATCTCTGGCAATCGACAAGAAGTCTGACCGAACTTATGGTAATAGGGGAGGTTCATTATCACGTTATCGCGCTTGTTCAATTACTCAGCGATCACTATCACCAATACCCAATACATTATCCTTTAAGGATAATCAGACTAATAAGACAGCTAAAAATTATTTTCCGAAATCTTCAGATTTAAAATGTTGGAAATTCAATAATTGTGCCGACACTAATGCTAAGAATACAGAATTCGAAAAACAGGAGCCTAATCATTCCATAGTCTATTGTAATGAATCTGATGTCAAGCCAGACCAAATTGTCTGCATGAATCCTTCTTCCACTGATGGAGTGTATGTTAGATCTGCTGTAGTGTATGAGCGTGTAAATGAAAAACCCCTCTCAAAAGAGCCTAAAAACTTCATAACAACTTATGTAATATCTAAGTGGCCAAGTCCAAGTCAAGCGACTGTTCAGGCTACAAATTTATGGGTTGCAGAACAGTCTCTTCAACAATATAACCAAAGATCGTCAACACCTCACAGAACACAAGCCTTATCAAAACTCAGTACTACAGCTCGACCTACTGCGTCAAAAGACATACAGCTATATCAAAGTATTCCTGCCGATAATCCAAGCAAATTAAAGAAAACTACGACACAACAAAAAGATCGAAGTTTGGTGGTTCAGCCAAGAATTAAATTTGATCAACATGACCATACGCGTACATTTACTCATACTAGAAATAGATCTTTGTCTCCACAACCACTACCCACTCCACCTCCAACTGAATTACATCCACATATATTACGCTGCACTAGTAATCAATGTAGTCCATCTCATCAGAGTCATATTTCTCAATCATTCATGAATAGATCCAATAATCCCGATAGGATGCGACGATCAACATATCATAGACCTTACTTAAGTCGTTCATGGTCAGTAAAATCTCTATCCCCACCACCGCCCTTCCGAAGTCAGTGGCTCAGTTCTATGAGCGCATCAAGAAGTAGGCAGAAAATATTTAACAAATCTCATAGTTTAACACGTGATCGTTCCCTTAGAACCAATGCAGAATCATTTTGTAAACAGCATAGAGGTCGAGAACCAAATAGAATAATCAACTGCACTAAACACAGAAGTTGCATTGAATCGTACCGTATGGAAAATGCAAGACGCGTACAAAACTGTGAAAAGAAGGAATGGATAAAACGAGCAAGAGAAATCAGTGAAGACAGACAAAAATACCATGAACTTAGAGGAAGCTGGTCACCACCAGCTATACGAAGTCCACCAAGTTCAACACCAAATAATATAGAAGAACGTACTGAAAGAGAAATTCAGAAATACATCAAACAGCAATCTCCTCCAGCTCGATCTCCTCGTATAGCGATTCCTAAGTGTTCAATGTATTATCCACAAGAGTATGTTAAATCTTTAGATAAAGGCATACAGTGTGACAGTGTTGAGGCAGATGAAAATGAACGTCAAATAATAGATCAGTTCCCCAATGACTGTATAGATACTACTCCAATCGCAGAAGATTTCGATAAAAAACGTGAATATTTTGAGGAGTTGATCAAAATGAACAGAAATTTGGCTCAGTGTTCATTTTGTTCTGACTGTTATCACTGTTCGCCCGGACAAACACCAAAGCTAAGCGCCTATTCGAGCTGGGATTCTGAAATCAATAATTTAAACAGTCAGAATAACTTATTCGTAAAACGAGATTTCTACACTAAACACCAGCCAAGCCACTACCAATACCAACGTCATCAGAAAGAGAACCACAATGAAGAATATTATCAACAACAGATTAGTCATTTTCAGAAGCCTGACCTGAATTCAGCATATAACTCTGACGAGCATACTCATAAACGGTACCAAGGTACAAAGTGTCATTATAACATTTACAGTACCGATAATGATAATAATCACTATACACTAAGTGAACCTCAACAATATGCTTCCAACATGTATTTGCCTGTCGAAAACCCTGCCTTTGTTGAGCATGATACAAATTATCCCTATTTAGATAAAACTTTAATGGATCAGCCCAGCATTAACTCAATAAAACATGACTATTATGCAAAGGCGATTAACGCCATGCCTAAAGTCGCTCCAAACCCGCCTACGTATAGTAATAATGATTATAATAGAAATTTTTACAGCTATCAGGAACCTTATGAATCATTTGTCAGATACAGAAATATTTCTCCATTACGTGTAGAACTAGAAGACTCACCAAACCCCACATCAACATGTAATAATCAATATATGACTGAGCGCCCCTATACAATTCGTAAAACAACTCATTCACCACCGTGCAGATTCGCTACGTATACAGCGAATGAGCATCACATATCAAATTACCAACAACATCAAAAACAACAAGTTGAATCACTAGAAAGTTTACATTGTGAACAGAATGACTATGCAGAAGATCAGCCAAAATTTTTTGGCAGAGTAAAACAGATTGTTCAAGCACTAGATAAACAAGCTGCGGAGCTTAATTCACGCATTGATTCAGTTGAATCAATAGCCAGTCCGGATAGACACCGGCCATTAAGACGTAGTCACAGTGATCGGTTCTCTTATTTTATGCCAAGAACATCATGGTAACATAGACATAGAAGAAATTTCTCTAATGGTCAAAAGCAGTATAATAGACACGCTCACACTGTTTACACTAATGATAATTGAATTAATCTCAAATTAGAACACATATTTTCCTCAGTATACATTATTATTCTTCTTCTTATTATTATTATTCTTATTATTAATAAACCGTAAATGTTGTTCAAATCACAGAGATATTTAAGGATGACAATGCTAAATAATAAATTCAGGAATTCTCTAGCTACTTACATTTATGTTAACTGTTTAGTGTTTACTAATTAATGTTTTCAGTAGTACTACTTGATCAACAAGTTGAAAAATTATCCACTGATATTTTTTTTTGTATAAAACAGAATAAATAAATTTGAAATAGTTTATTAGTAAGCTAATAATTTGTACGGTATGAAGAAAACTGTGCTAATTTTCAATATGCATTTAATATTTATGAAATATATGCTGAGTAATTTTCTTTATTCAATTTTTGTGTATGTTTTGTTGATAAAAGTTTTTCTAGTCATTCTCTTTGTTTTCTAACAAATCAAATACTGTGGTTTTCATTGTCGAGTTAAGAATACAGAGAGACAGGGTAACACACACATAAAATTGTTGTATTAGCTTTTAAGATCAACTATTCAATTTGTGGCAAATAACATTCTTCTTTATACTTTTAAAAAAAAAACTATCCACATCTAGCCAGGAATTAATCGACCTGCTCAAGTGTAAAATCAGCAATAGCTATTATCTAGTTTAAAGGTTAGATTTAACACCAACTCATGGTTTACATTCAATGTCAAGTTAGGAGTTACTGTACTAGATAAATGGAATCATAGAATGTTTCCAAGTAAGATTACGTAATTTATCATTTGAGCGCGTTCTGTAAACCAACCAATATGTTAAGACATATTTGGAGTTTACAGAAAATATATCTGACGATTAACCAAAGAAAAATCCAAGTTTCCGAAATATTACAATGTACATTTAACTGACTTTTTGCGTTTCAAATTGTCTTTATCAATTTCTTCCAGACTATCGCAACTAAAATTTACTGCAAACAATCAATGCTGCGTTTTTGCCTAACCAGTCATAAAACTACTAATGACGAGTAAATAATGACGCACTATTTTGATAAACTGGAATATAAGTAATAGACCGTTCTGATAGTTTTCAGATTTTAGAATTTCATTTTTTCGAAATTTCAACTAATAACCTTGGCATTTTTTATTTTTCACGATTTATTACTGTTTTTTAATATAATGTTCACTAACTTCCATCTGGCAAACTTAAGCGGCTATGATATAATGTAGTTCATACTTCGACTGTTGATAAGCATGAGTTCTGCTTCACCAAGTTTCAGCAAATGATATACGTATCATTTAAAAATGTCCAAAATATGTCAAATTTCGGATAATATCAGTTCAAAATTAGATTTCAAAGCCTAGCAAATGAATGAGATTCGTGATCCAGGCATTATTCTTGTAATGTTATCAAGAAACTCTATATCATTACCAGCTATCTATCTAGCGTATATTACATAGATACTAGCAGATTATTCTAGTAAATTTCAAACAATTATTCAAAGGAATTGAGGTTATCATTGTGAACTTGTAGGTTTGCATCGACTCTATTCTCATTCAACTGTTTTTTATTCAAAATATAGATCATACACACAAACCTGTTAACAAACATTTAAAGTAGTGTTTGAGGAGAGCGTTTGCTTGATATATGGCTTTCATAATCACATTCCACATTCGAATGTTCGTATTCTATAAAACAAAGCTGTCATTATGAAAATGCTCTTTCTTAATTTAGACAAAAGTTTACGAATTCACTGTCTGCTAACCGGATATTAACTAGCTTTGAAAGTATGTAAATATCGGATCACAGATTACACCCTGCTCACTCGAGTTTTTCCGTCAAAAATGAAATGAAGTGTTATTTTCAACATTGAAAACGGAAATTCTTAAATTTGCGCTGGTCAGTGTAGTATCTATCTGTAACCGAAATCTGTTTTGATATTTTGAAATCTACACTAAATAACTTTCCTCTCAACACATTTAACTTCAATATTTTAATCAGTTTGCCTTTTCAACAGCTATTCAATAATGTTCAACCCGTGATTAGCTGATCATGCGGTCAAAATACCCCGATCATTGAGATGTTTGAAAATAAAAAGATTTGTACCACAAACCTGAACTCTTAGCAGTAACACTTACGATTAAGTAATACGTATATGATAATATAATTTGTTTAGTTCGAATGCTTCTTAAACGATAGCATTACTAGTGTTTTTTAGTTAATGATAAAATGAGTCATGCAATAAGAAAGATTAATTCTCTTCATATCATTTTCAACGATTCGTGAAATTTCGAAACTGTCTTGTGGCAAGACGTGAATCAATTAAAAAAAAGAAGCCTTCAGTTTAATATTTTTTAGCAGTTGATATTACAAGTAGCCAGAGTGCAATATAATAGAGTAACACCACAAAAATTGATTATTTCTTCACTGGTGGAGTTCTAATACCTTTATCTCAAGAACTAAAAAAATAAAAGAGCGGATAAAATATACACAAGTTCTTATAATATGATGTCTAAATGTGGAGGATACCAAAAGTATTAGATATCATAACAATGAACCACTGACTCATAGTGACGTAAACAATGTAGGAGACAAAACAATGTCAATGTTTTCTTATTTGCAATTGCATGTCAGAACAGTGTGGTCAAGATGTCCTGGTCGCAGTAATCTTAAAGTTGGCCTCCAGTAAAGCAGAGCTTTCAATACCGTTTTGAACTTTTCCAATGTGAACTGAGAACATAAAGTTAGCGATTCTATATTAGAATTTCGACTATCTCAAAATACATTTTATACAATATTTGACAATTTCGGCAGTTTAACTTCATCAAACGAGTTTAATTGTTACCCAACAACTTCATACACTTTTCACTAAAGTAGTTTGGCATACCTAAAATACAGAAGTTGAAAATATCCCAAGAAGTTCAGAGAAATCTAGCATTTCATCAGACTGAGATCAAAAAGAAATTATACTTGATTTTGAAGTGTCTATGAACAGCACAATACCAATGAAAACAAATAGCCAAAGCTAAAAGATAATGACGATGGTAAAAAAATAACTTCCACTAGTGTGAAAACTATCAGATTATTTATATTCGACAAAAACAGCACGTTTATACCAATCAACCGATGTCTAAGAATAACAATTTGCAGAAATAGCTAAAGTTTATGTCATAAAAACCAAAGTAAAACAGTGACGATGAATGCATATATAATCAAAGCAAAAATAAGACAATTAAGCAATGAATAAAGTAGCGAAAGTTATCCTTTAAACAAGCTTCAAAGAAGTTGAAAATCAAGAAATCTGAAGAAAAGTTAGAATCTGTTTACCGACCAAGAATATAGAATATATATGTACATGAATATTGATCGGTAGAATTATTTGCCTTCGTTCTGACTTATTGCTGTTAACAAACAAAATGTTATCGAAATGTCTTCTCAAATGTTAGCGCTTCAATGAATTGGTTCATAATTTTCTCTATAATGAGTAGGGATCTAAGTAACAAGAAAGTTCATTGTTCGCCCAAGGATATCATTCATTAGCTTTTACAGCACTAAGTGTAATACATCAGAAGGTTCATGTCAAAAAAATATAAGCATTTTACGTTTTATGCAATTTTATATGACCTAAGCTTCTGGAAGTTTTAACTGCTTCAATATACAATTATAATCATTTTGAAGTTCCAAACTTATTTCAGGAAAAACTCGTTGATGATAGTTTGTGATTTTGAGGAATTATTTTATTTTCTAATGTGTGTTATGAAATTATAATAAGGCTATCAATATTTGAAATATATAGTCCTAACAAGCCTACCTCAGAAGAGCATCAATCATGGATGAATTCATAGTTTTGATCTAGTTATTCCGTGTGTTCTTACTTAGAATTTGTGTATATTTATTACTCAAATAAATGATTGAGAAATTCATTATCCAGCTACATTTTTTTCTTTTCCTCAGCTTTTAATTCATTTGCTGCTCTGGGATGCTCAATCAGCAATTCGTGTATGGAACCCAAGGTTCGACTAATTTTAAAGCTTTCATCTCAGTAATATATCTTTATAAAATGATTCATCAAATATAATTAAGAAATTGTTGTGACATGAAGTGCATAGACAATTGGGATTTAATAATTGAGAGTATGTGATTTTTATAAGCTCATGAAGTATGTATCTTGATATCTTTTATGAGAAATTTCTCAGTCCTCACTGAAACCCGCTACAGAAAATATTCACAATGAATATTATTTAGACTGATCATACAATCTATTGTATGTAGTATTGAACACTTTAAGTAGTAATAATGGCTGAGTGAAAATAAATCTTCAGTTATATACACAACATTTGACATTGAACAAATCAACCGAATTCAAACTCGGCTACGTAAGGCTGAGTCACTGATGATAAAATATACAAGCCCTAATGAGCTACATGAGAACGGAGATGAAATCAATACGATATCTTTTATAGCCTAATTATTCTAATCAATAAATGAGAGGAAATTTTTTCAATTTTAGTGTTAGATCCTGCGCAATTAGATCGATAAGGAAAACTGATCATGATGATTCCACACGCAATGAGTAAATAGTGAACTATGTGAAAAACTATGTTATATAAATCAAGTAAAGTCAATCTAAAAATTACGGGCTATTACACTGGCAAAAGACAAACATATGAGATTTGATGTAAGGTGAAGGAAGTTTGCGCTTACAGAAAATTAGTTACACAAAAGCGAAACTAAACAATTATTTCGTGAGATGTGAAATTTCTGTTTCAAAAGGGTTACTGGTGGCTCCAATATTCGCTATGTAAAGCAACTAATTCCAAGGTTTAGTTGGAAAAATCTATACCTCAATGTATTTGTAGATTTATTTAGTACAGAAAATCTTCGTTGCTATGTAACTCTTAGCAGATTTGTAACTTACGCATAAAACTTTCTCTGCATATTTCCGATAATCTTAAAATATTTTGAAATGATAAAGAACATTTGTGGCACAGGGAGTTATGACCTAAATAGCTCTACATGAATTAAATGCTGAAAATGTTGCTCGAAACGACAGTGAATGGATTTACAGTTAAATCAACTAGCTCAAAGAATTCTAGACTACTGAGAAAAATCTTGAGTTATTTTTGCACGTTTATAAAGTGCGATTTGTGAAACACAATCTGACAGTAATTTAAAGATACTTTATGAATGGATTACTTACTGACTAATAAACACATGAAAATAATTGGTTGAAAGGCTATGATTTACTAGTAAATCACAGTTTTTATCGATCACGATTAAAGACGCTCTGGTCAACTAAATTTAGCTGATGTCTAAGAAATAGTGATTAGTAGTTTGAAACAACAAGCTAAGTTGATGAAGCTTTCATAAATCATCAGTCAAACAATGGAAACAAGCAAGATACAAAATAATGCAGACTGTGTAAAGAAGAAGAAAACTTTTTACTTCCCCATTCGAAATTCACTAAGCTGAAATGTTAAAGATTTTGAAATTATACAATGTAAGCCTAAACGCAATGGAAATTTATTGTCTAATAATCACTATTCCAAACGGTTTGATCCAAATGGATGTATTACGTGAAAAATTTAGAAGCTATTGTAAATGAACACTAAGGCACTTATTCTGGATTGAATTAACCATTAGTTTTATGTTGTTAAACAGAATAGTCCTAAAATAAATAATTTAATCAGAAAAGGACTTCTAGAACAGTCAAAATTAATGGGATTCCAAGGCGACTGATCTTTCCATTCTGTTTGAGTACCAAGATACCGAGATGACTCCTAGTGTTTTGAATTTCGCAGTATTTATGATTTTCTTTTTGTTCAGTCACAAAATGACAATAATTGACGACCTGTATTATAAAACTAAAGATTTTACACGAAGGCATATGATAGCTTTTAGTCGCTTATGAGTTTGCTGCTATTGGACGAATGAACTACGTGGTTTTCGTCTGTTCTGTTTAATACGCTTACACAAAGAAGTCTTTCCAGTCCAATATCAAATTCTTCTTTTAGTGAAATAATATGTTTATCCTAAAGGGATTTCCTACAGATTAACCACTAGTGCGTTAGGATAAACCTCAATCATGGTAGTTCATCCAATTGAAAATCTTTATTCCATTCTTGTTCATGGTAGAACCTTAGCCAATAGTCATATGTCCCATTTAAATTAGACCTTGATGTTTGATTCTAAAATATTGATGCGAAACATAAGCCCTACGTGACATGAAGCTAATCTATAGTATGCTGGTTAAAACAGAGAAATTTAGTGGGTGTATTTGCATTGGGCATTGTTAAATTAGGACAAAAGCCTGTTAGCTACTCACCCTGATAGTGTTATGGGAAGAACGTAGCCTGCTGAATTCTAACTATCACAAATGTAGATTCGAAATAGTGAGTAGAATAGGAAAAGAACGCCCGTGTAGAACAAAATTAATAAACTCTTCGAAACTTGAAATACCTACGTCTTAGCAGTCACAAGAAAAATATGAACACTGTCTTAGTGAAAAATAAAGTAGAAAATTTGTTATTCCACTGTTGTGCCTCCACATAAATTTGAATTTGCTTACATTTAATTTAGTTAAGCCCTTTTGATTAATTTATTTAACCAAGCCACTTAGATGACAGCAACTTATATATACCTTTCGCTTTTACTGTTGTCTGGTTTCTATGATCTGGCATCACTGAACATTGCTTACCGCATACGCGCATATTCATCTTCTTCGCTTTGATGTTAATCTCTTAAATATCTCGATGACTCAGACATTTTCTTTTGTATATATACGAACATTTTAATCTTATTAATTCATTTGCCCATCGGCTAGTTAGTGTGCCTGCTCAGTCTGGTTGTGGTGAGCTGTTCCATTTTTTTGGTATGCTAATAATAAACGATTTCATATTTATAACTATGAACTGACTTTATTAAATCAAATTGCTCAAGTGAATGTCATAGTTGATTTCCCGTGAGAACAGCACGTAGTCAAATCAAAACATTGATAACCAATACACTAACCATCTAAACACCTGACTGGTCTTTATTAAATTAATGAATCAATTAAGACGTTTTCACACAAAAATATTAAACTGTGTTAAACACCTAGTGTTAAACATTATGTACACAGCTAGGCAAAAAGCATTTAACCCCCTCTCCGAAGCATATTCAAATATCTGGACAGTAAGAGAATTTTCACAAATGAAACAATCATCAAGACGGAAATTGATAGTCTTGAAGCGACGTTGGTTGGTTTGATTTCCACCCTATTCAAATGTAACCCAACTATGCTTAAGTTTTCTCTCGTAATCTTATTTCATTATCGCCCAAAGTTTTCTAGCAGGCAAATATCCGGAATGTTTTTCTTCGAAACAAGTGCCAGCTATACTAATAATTGATAAGTAAATATTTGCTAACCATTCATTTACTGCAATAACAAAATACAACGGTTAGTTTTGTTGATCTGCAAAATAGTTGCTGATTTCGAATGAACAAATGGGGCACAAAACTAGAGAAATAAGGTTGCATCTCACGCTTAGATGCTGCTGAAGAGCATGATCCTAGATATTACGATATTCTAGTCGAAAATATGATGCTTGCTTCAATTTAACATTGCAGTAGCATGATTCACCGCCAACCTTGCCTTAAGGTACCAACAATACGTCTTTTAGATTTATGTTTGTAATCATAGTACCGTAGACTGAAGATGCTATTTTGCCTAAGTGATACGGTTTTCAACTTATAATTCATAGGATCTTCGATAAAATACGTTCCTGACCTAGTTTTCATCTGGACTATCACACTTTCACAATTAACTATTCTTCAATCCAAAGATATGAAGGCTAGTTCATTTCCTAATCAGTCAACTCTCGGTAATTGTTTTTCTATTACTTTCTTAGGCATTGCTCAATTTCACTTGAATTTCTAACAGAGAAACGAGTGAGTATAATTATCTATAGTTTATATAAAATGGTTTACATTTAACAACAATAATTCTTATTACAAAATAAAAGTTGAATAGCGATAGTGATGTTGAAATAGTAGCAACGATTATTATTACTTCGATTTCGAGTTGAAAATGCTGAAACAGATAATTGGAAGTAAAATAATAGAAAATTACAGGGCGTATAAGGATGTGGTATATATAACATGGAGAAAGTTAGTTGGCTGTGAACGGTTCAAAGAATGTGTTGGTTGACAATGATAAACACATAATCCTCGTGGTCATATAACCAGTGGTTAGGAAAATTATAATTCTGTTTACATCTTATAAGCTGGAATTGACAATTTTCAGTATCAGATAACTTATATTGGATGACTAATGATAGTTTATATAAAAATTAGCAATTGACGTTGTTACTTTTAGAACATGGTTTTTGCTAATTGCCATGAAATTTTATTTCAACTGAGCCTAGTACTATACTTCGTCAACATTTATGCAAATGAATACGATTTTTATTATTAACAGTAACTCTGTGTTTTATTTATAATCTCTGCAATTTTGCATGGGGTATTCTGTGTCAATTCATTTGCCATGATAATTAAATTGATCTTTCTAACACTTCTCAATAATGGCTGAACTAGGATTTTACTGATTCAGTGAAAGTGAAAACAGCTGCATTTTTATTCACACTCATTGTTTGCATTTTAAGCATACCGATAATTTTTACAGTTAGCTGGAATTGTTAGAAAGAAAAAGTTAACATTTACAAAAATCATTCATTATTTGTTCATTTAGCAAAAAGTAGAAATTTTATTTGACAATAATAAATAAACCAATTTGTATTGTGTTTATAATGCATCTTTGTTGATTAGCATTAATAAGTCTTCTGTTATAGATTCTCTTTTTTTATCATTTGCATAACCTAAATTCTGTAGATTTTTTACAGCGATATTGAATATGATATCGACAAAACCTTGAGTTTGTACTTTTGTCACTGAAAAAAAAAGAAGGAATAAGAAGAAGAAGAAGAAAAGTAGTGAAATACACCATGATTTTGGTGCAAGCGCTCTTGCTTTTTGTGTTGAACTTTAAAGTAAATGACATTCAAGGAACAGCACATTGTTGATTTTATTGGTTTCAAGAATGACTGACTATGAAGTGCTCGAAAGCCTCTTTACGATCTAGCCACAGAAGTAAACTGTGACACACCATTTTAATGAAACAATGAACCTTCGAGCGATATATAGTAGTGTGTATGTTGTAAAAGTACTATGCTAAAAACCAATGATCAACATATTACAACCATAATCAGCTTATAATCAAATGAAGTTGATTCAAAATGTTTTGAGTATCATTTCTCATGCAGTTCCTTAAATTACAAAATATAGTTACAATGTAATGAGATTCACTGTTTTACAAATGAACTCTTTATACGCGAAAAATTCCAAACAAAAATAATAGTTTTAAGATTACTTCAATTAACTTCTTTGTCAGTTACTAGAGATTAAGAAAAAGCAATTCAATTCAATTATTACCAACAGTCTTCATTAGGTTAGAAGATTAATTCAATACTCCTAAAGTGTTAGTAAGTTAAGGTTGTCATTTGTAAGGATCGATCCCGTAACTACCGAACCTTGGCACTATGGATCATTATTAAACAATTGACTGAATGGGGCTTATCATTATACATCAAACTGCTTGCCTACAAGAAAACATTTAATAGAGTGGATTGGAAAACAACAAGAAAGACACTTTAAGGTATTTCACAAGAATTTTAACATAATACGGAATTCTTATAATAAGCAACACTGCAAATCCGCGCATGCAAGACAGCTCACAGACTCATTGAAATGAAGAGTGGCGTCAAACAAGGTTGCTCACTCTGCAGATGATGAAACTCTCATATCTTACATAGCCACTGCAGTAGTTTGTCTTAATACAAGCAAAGGAAAAGTGAAATACTGAGAAGTAAGACAGCGAATACCAAACAAATCACACTTGGTCGAGAATTTGCGGATGGTGTGGAAATCTTTACATATAGAGGCAGCAACATTGCTAAACAAGGAGGATCCGATTCAGATGTGAAGTCACGAATCGGCAAAATGAGGGCAGTATTCTCACGATTGAAGAACATCTGGAACTCAAAACAACTGTCAGACAACACAAAGCCAACATTTTCAGTACAAAATTGAACACAGTTCTATTGAGAACTATACAAGCCACCATCTAAATGATAAGGGTTTTGATAAACAGCTGTCTGTACAAGATACTATAAGTCCGTTTATCAGAAAGGTTCGGCAACAACTTACTGTGTCGATAATTAAACCAGTCTTCATTTGAGGAAGAATTTAAGATAGGATATTTGCTGTAGATGGATAAGTCACACTTTGTGGAGATCATTGCATTGACGTGGAATCGTCAAAGCAAATAAAACAGTGTCAAGCCTAGGGAATACATTGCGCTGGGGAATGGAAACAGCCATTGAAGTATGAATGGTAATTAGGTATAAACTGAAAGGAGAGCATGTTACAGAGCTGTCAACAGATTCCTGTTCAGTAGTGTTAAGCACGCGCGTCAACACGTCATTTTGATATGTTTGAACTGTTACGAGTTAACCTCAGTCGGTAAACGAAAGCGAGGATCAATGATCCAGTGACACGGTAGGCTACTCTAGTCCGAGCGTCCCAAACCTCCCCTCATTTAATAGAAGAAGGAGACTTAATATGATGTGGAACGTGTATTCTACATGCATCCAGAAAGTACGAGTCCGAGTCCAGAAGAGGCTAAGGATCCGGACCATAAAATATTACAGATAATGCATATTTATGCAGTTAGGTCGAATAGGAAACAACATTGAAGTATGTAACATTGACAGTTAGGACGACCAATAGGAACTAACCAATAGAATTAGACTCACAAGTAGTCTATGCTCTACGAGCAACAAGCATAAGTTATCAAACTTGTAGATTAACTAATGTTAAATGTTTAGGTTCATGATCTATAAAAGTATTTAGAAGCCTATAAACAGACGGATGTGAAAAAAAGTTAATCTTTTAGTCATTAACACTGATTATGTGTCATATTTAGTCAACCTGAGAAAAATTATAGTTATCTGAACATTTAGTTGTGTACACATCTAAGTTGAGTACAATTATTATGAATTTCAAGATATTCTAAAAATTCAATCATAACTTATTTCTTTTTTCATCCTTCACTTGATATTCTGTCGAAGTATTATTATCAATTTCTTATGAGACGCCGAATCAATCTTTCAGTCATTAAGTTTTTTAATAATATCCAAATATGAACGTAAACAATCAGTAAGAAAATGAATTTCAAGAAAGGATGAGTTATATTATCTTGTAATCCGTAATTAACTTGCATTTGAAAGAGATGAATACTAGAATAATCTATCATTAGATATTTTGAAAAGCATTGTTTGACAAACTTAGCAAAAAATGCTGGGATATATAAGTTTTTGGGTCCAAGCATAAGATTTAAATAACTATACTATATTTTTTTAGATCTGTAAATGATAATTACAAGGCGGATCGAAATCACTCCAGAAGACAAGTTGACAAAAATAGAATCCTTTACCAATTAAATTAAGAATAACCAAACGGCTATAAAAATCTGTTTTCAAAAACTAACCTCCACGGCCCTCACCACTAGCTATTACTTTCGGATTAAGAAACTCCGGTCTTTTCCCAGTTAACCATGCATTCAGTTTCATTAACTGTGAAGAAGATTGGGGCACAAACATAGATACTTGTTTTCGGTGGCTAAATAACATTTGATTAACAGAAAACATTTACATTATTCATTTTAGCGTTTTATTTCTACATTAATAAATCACTATGTTCAGGTGTAACTACACTAAATTAAAATATTTTATGCAAACAGTAACTGCAACTGTCAATTTAAAAAGATTGTAACATTGAACTTGTTGTCAAGACTGGGTTGAGGATTTTAGTCTGGTGCTTGACTCATCAATTTTTGAATATTTATTCGAGACGTTGATATTACTTTTTCTAATTCTTGAGTGTTATCACTTCGAAAAAAATCAAATTTAGTGACTAAGATGTGGTAATTAAAGTAAATAATAAACCTCCGTCTGTATATCATCTTAATTACTCGCAGTTAGATGATCGTTGCTTATCAAATGCATTGCACATTGATAAGATTAGACACAAAATATCTTGATCAACATACATCTAGTAAGTACTGTTGCTTATCATATTTATGAATTTATCCAAAGGTGTGTATCCTCCATGTTTCTACCACGGTAATTATCTAGGCAAGTTTGAAAGGTTTTAATACCGTCTCACTTGCACCAAACAGATGAGATGCAAATGTGAACAAGCTGTTTTGGGTAGGCGAACTACCGAGTTATCCACAGTTATCACCTACATATCTGTATCTAAGTTAACTTTGTTGGAGATATACGCACAACAGCGGTTACCATAATAAAGCTCCTAGGAATAATCCATACCATATAGCCTTTTTTTATTTGGTTACCCTGTTGGTCAAGTGTTTAAAATGTGCACTGTGACTAAAATAAACAACAGAATATGCGACAAATCATTACTTATACGCAACATAACGTGATCAGTTTACTTGGCATTGTTTTTCTTTTGATTATCCCCAACAGTAAAAGACAAGACTTGTTTCTGTAATAAAGGATTTGCATATGAATTTTTAATCAGCTGGACGAAAGCGGTGTAAAAGGTATCTATATAGCAAACTGTTTTCAAAGTCTATGTGGAATAGTGAAACAGCGCTTACTAGTTGCTAAGTTATAGATAGACGAATTTCATAAAGTCCTGAAGTCTTTGTATTTTAGATTAAGTTAAGCCTAGTTAAATTCAAGAAGTTTTATTAAAACACTCAGAACGCTGAACACTAAAGTCGGTCAACTGTTTTACTTTCTCCACCATTATACATCAAGTTACTCATTTCATCCTACATCTTTTTATCTGGCCCATTATTTCAAATGTGGTTCTTCTCTACCGATTTCTTGAGAATATACTTCCAATTCGCTAATAGTACCAAATCTTTTGATGACCTGCCAAACCAAGAAAGAACTGATCGCTTTGAGTGTATTCAAGCCAGCCAACTAAATATATTTAAATTTCATGCTAAGTCGAGGGGGCGGTAGTTCATTGAAATACGTGTGAACTGTATAGATTCTTATTTATTCACCAAGTCTAGTTTATGTTTCGAACATGTAGAAAGATGCAAATTTTGGAGTTTATCTATATTTCCGGTCGTTCATGTATATGAACATCCAGAAACAAGTATTTATATATAATCGCAAAGCGTTAAACCTATATAAGTGAAAAACTAATCATATCTCATATAATCGTTGTGGTTTGCAGTGTAGAATCTGATATATATACACGTTGGCTCTAGTTGCTACGCCACATCGTCATAGCAAGAGAAAATTATCAGGATTAATAACAAGTTAGTAGAGGAAATAACGGTGCCAGCAGTAGTTAAATAACCAGATGTAATATAAGGAAAGGTTTGAAGAGTTTTTGACCATCAATAAATAAAGGAATTTGGAGGACTAAAGCAGCTAAACCACTGAAGAATATTATGAGTTATGTTGTCCAAGCCTTCTTAACACTGAAATCAGATTGTTTTAGACCAGTAGCCAGTGAGGAGTATATCTTCTAGTGATAAAGACTGTTTATATGCTTAATCATCCACAGTATCACCTCATCTTCCTTTCGGATTAAAGACCATCAAGAATATAAACAAATGATTTTAAGATTTTCTTTTAATGATTTGTCAGCCTTTCCACTTCAAGAAAATATAAGAACAGCCATTACAGGAGCATAATTGGCGTAATGCCCTCAGACGCTCGTAAAAGCTTTGTAGTATTAGCTAAAAGAGAAGCCAAAACCTTTCGAAAGAGATAATAAGACAAGAAATTAGACTCAAAGCTTTCCAAATTAATTGTCAACAAAAGTTAAAGTATATGCTACGTTCCCTACAATAGAGATTGTGAATGGTACACTCTAAAATACTCTTATTTTCTTATATGTATGAATAATTTATCGAGTCTGACTCAATTAGCCATACTAATGTTTTACTGGTGCTGCCCATTTGCAAATAATAATGGTCAACAATAAAAATAAGGTTATTTGTTTATTGATATGCTTTAAATGATCTCTGCAGTTGATAACTATTGATAGTGACAAATTCTACACCGGCCATTGATAATTTCATCATTATACGAATAATAGATCATGGAAATCAAAACAGAAGTGTATGTGGAGTATTAGCTGATTGTAACCCATAACTACGAAATCACGACCGCCTGCTAGAATTTGCTAGTTTTATGACTTATAACTTCGTTTTAACTTGACATTTATTATATACCATTGAAATGTGCAAACTATATATCAAACCCTAATTTTGAATGCGAGATAATAAAGCTTTAGTACAACAAAAAAGTTATGACCCAAAACTATCAACAAAAAACTTGAGATTTCTGACATAGTTTGTGATGTGAATAAAAACTGTAAAAGGCAGTGTGTTCGCATTCAAAGTACTAAACAATTATTTTGGTGCCGTTGAACTATTTAGGACTTAGATACACATAACCATTTTGAAATATGGTACAACCTCGTTCAAAAATATGTGTCTGACCACTTACTACTTGCTGCTATCCTCATTCTTTTGCATTTACTAGAATAATTAGAAATATGACCATCAACCGGAGAGACATTCGAAGTGAGATTAGAGATCCTCAGCACTTCAAAATGCATTTTCAATGCAGAATATTTCCCATTACTACATTAATCCCGAGGATTGTGGGCGAATGATTCGTTAAACTAGCCATAAAAACTCATTTTCCCAATGTTCTCTAAAAGAGTATACCTACTGCAAACCTTCAGCAGGAAACGATAATACATGTTTTTCAGACTTCTGATCGTACAGAGTGAAGCTCATTATCCCGTCTAATTTTTAAAGATGTAAAATGCTTCGGATGTCATATAGGCTATACATTTTTAAGTGTTTAACACTAAAATAAATCGAAACAAAAAACGAACCTTCCAATCTTCATAGGGATGTATGCTGCCCCGTAACCTCGCAGGACGTCCTTTCCAAAGACGTCAACGCCGTAGGCATGGATGACAATTTGAGGCCCTAAAAATTTAAAAAGCATGAACTAACGTACAACCAAATGGGTTCGTTGATTTCCATGAAATGTCAATTGGAAAATTAAAATTGTTCTGATTATTACAACCGACACCTTTAATAGACGTTTGGGTCATCCCTTCATCTAGACCCTGTCATATATTAAACCTATATTTCATTTTAGAATCTTACAGCTAGTTTTGTCCAGTCGGGACCGGTAGCAAAGCAGTATTTGCACCATATATAATCATGAAATGGAAACTGTTGAAAGCATTAATTGTCTAATCATCTTACGTCAGCCTTTTCAATCTGTCCAGTGACTGACAACAAAAAATAACCGCCTAGACTACCATCAGATGACATTTTTGAAATATCACAGAGCGACAAGCATAAGATTAATACATAATTGAAGGATATAAACACTGAGTATTAAAATGACAATATTTAGGTGGTTATGTGTGGGGACTGCATACTTGACAGTGTGATATATTTCGAAGATAAAAGGTGTTACCAAACATTTCAGATCTACAAACCCTAAATATGACTGGTTCAAACTAAATATACAAAACATATTCATGGCTGTGTACAAACTACGTAGCTCCGGTTCCATTTAAACTATCAGACACTGGATAGTAAGGCAACCGTCTAACGAGCTGAAAACCGTAGACTCAAACTAAGCTTAGACTTGAAGTTTATGTATATGGAATTTATCTGCAAACATCCATTATCCAATATCTTTTTCACGAGCCAGTATAAACCAGTTGATTCCTTCGTGCTCTATTCTTTCCTTTCAGTACTGTTTCAGGTGTTTGGTAGTGTCCAACGGACTGTCTAATTCTAGTCATTCGGCAGTTGGTTGTGAGTTTTATGTCCTGTGACTTGAATGAATACGTTTGTTTCATGACCGTAGGGTTTCTGTATACCAGCAGTTGTCACATTACCAGATCGGAGATCGGTTAGTTGCAATGTGGAGACAAATAAGGAGAAAACTTTAATGCTAATAAGAAGATTTCAGAACTAAGTAATTTATAGATAATTTAATAATTAGTAGTGAAGATTGTGAGATACGACAGAAGCGTAAGCAATGGAGATGAAACAGAGATTATAAGCGAAGTAGATTGAGTAAGTGATCTGAGGAGATTGTGATTATGACAACTAGCAGGTTTCAAAGTAAGCATGATGCACAACTTGTCCAAGAGGGAGCTCAAGTGCTAGGATCAAACCACAGTTTCACGACGAAAAGATGATAAAGTTGAATAGCTAAGTAGACCAGTCATATGAAGTTATTTGCCAAAGACCTAAGTAAATGTAACTGACAATTGCTTGCTCACAATCCGCCAGGTTTTGAGGAAGTTTTCAGGACAAACTTACTCTAAGAAAAAATGCTACAGCAGAATCAGCCATACTGATCAAAATATTTCATTACAGCCGACCAAATGCACTTATATTTATTATGGGAAGCAATAGACGGTAATGAGCATGAGATCATGACAAACTGATAATCGAACCTTGAGGTGAATAGAATATGGGTTCGAATAGGTTACACCTATGGCTCTCGAATCCCGTAACGTTGATGTAAGTCTTCAAAATGTGCATTCAGGATTCAAGCACAGTCGTTCATTTGACCTCACATTGTCGACTTAGGTCATAGATAACCATTTTTACTTGGCAAAGAAACTGGTATTGGAAATTCAGATGGTAGGGAGCATCTGTCGGACTAAGCCAGGACTATTATTCAGCCTTAATTCAAAGGACAGGATCACTGGAGAGAACACTCCAGGGAACAGGACATACACCCATTTCTAAATAACCTGGAAGGCGACTTGATGTAGCTCCTCGGACTATTAATAAGGTCGAACAGGCCATAGGGCATATAAGGCAAAGTCAAGCAGCAGGTGAGGAAGAACGGCAAGATCTGATAGATTAAAGCCTGAGATTTTTAAGGTAGATGGTTCAGTTTCTGCGGTTAGATTGACTGGGGTCTGACGTAGAATCTTGGAACTGGAGGTAACCCCCTCTGTAGTACCTCATATGTGTTTGGGTTTGTCCACATTTAATTCGGTTAAGCCATTTCTGACTTAATTAACAGACTGAGTCGTTCGAATTTCAATAACTTATCTGCATCATTTGCTTTTATTATTTTCATATACCATTTTCGCTTCGTGTGCCTATGGTTTAGTGATCTGTGTACGGTGCCATAATAAACTTAATCAATATAATCGTCCCAGTCTGTAAGTAGGGACAAAAGTCATTTTGTGTCAGTCATATAGGAATTATTTTAACCAATATAGTGTCTAAGAGAGTAGCTTCAAAAATACTTCAACTTATAACTAATCATAAAAACATTTATTACTAACTGAGGCATGAGAGTTTACAGAAAAGATGAGAATGTTAAGAATGCTGCCACATTCAGTTCATTAGTTTTCTTAAATAGATTGATAATTTACGAGAGAGGCGTGTACTGCGAAGTTTAAATCATTTTTTATGTGATTTGGCGGTTTTTCTGTCTTCCGTCTTTTTACTGGAAGTCAGCCGTATATATCAGCAAACGATTTATATCCAGACACGGCTTAAGTCTAATCACATCACCTTAATATAGCTCTCGCCTTCAGACCCTTAGTGTCCGAAAATGTCATCTAAACATATTTCTCCTACTGATTTACGTCCGGACGATATACTATTACCACGAATTTTGGCATGACCTATCACTAACTTGGATCTCTCTTATAGGCATGAATGCAGCCAACTCAGAACTGAGTGACGCAAAACTATCTACAGCTTCCGAATGAGATACTTCTGAGCACCTACCAAGAAGTGTGCCTGAACCTCACTGAAAGAAAAAAACTCACTTAATCTAAGCAACACTAATATTGAATAATCCTTAACATTTTATCAATAAGATGACTGATCTCTCCTGGTAGTTTTAGACAATCTTTCACTTGTCTTGATACCCGAAAGTTGGCTGACCTCTGACTGGTACCTTCTGTTAGACACCCATGAACTTTTTCTCTGTAACCGAGACTGTAAAAACAGTGGTGGTGGTATGTATCTAGAAACATCAAACAGACATTATTGGTGAGATTGTCGTTGATAAAGCACCCGGTTCGATATGGCTTACTGTGCACACCCATCAATGTTAAATACTTATCTCATGAATATATCGAGCTCCAAGCAATCGTCGATTGATTGACACTAGTTTTAGTTAGTCATTTGTTAAGGCTACTTCTCTTGAATTCTCATGCCAAATTATTTGTGGTGACTTCAACCTCCCTGGAATCGACTGGTGGACAAATGCCTAACTATTGCGCTTTGAAAGCATACCTAGGTCCTTGAATACTCACGGTTGGCGGCAACATGTGTATCTGCATACAGGAAACCACAGCATTCTCAACTTGGTATTACGTAAAGAAAATCTCATAACTGTGGTCATAAAGTGTTCCTCTGCACACTGCTATTTCTTGCAAAGTGCAACAAATCCAAAGCAATAACAATTTTCAATATAGAGATCGTGAACACAGTGGCTGATAAAGCTTTTAATTTCTAACTCAGGTCTCTGACTGTACTACTTTCTTTACTAGTGATGAACTCTCTTAAAAACGACAAATACTGAATGTCAGTATTAAATATGCGCTAGACACCAATATCTCACTCCGAAACCGCCTTCAAAGCAATGACTGCTTTTATCAACCAAAAACCAGGGCTAAGCTACATAAAGTTAAACGGATATATTGCATATCAAAAGACTTCGGTATCCTGCATCAAATATATTTTGTAGCTGAGGGTGTGAAAAATCAGCATGGAAGTTATGAAAAATGTAGGGGAATGTAATGCACTCACTACTGTATGTAAATCACAAAATCTCATCCTTCTGTTCGAAAAACACATAAAAGAAGGCATAACTACGAAATTCATTTTGTCATGCTTGATGAGGAGACATTATGACCAAACTTTTATTTTTGAACTTTCTAGTACATAGTTCTTCCTCAGTCAGAACATACATCCTACTGCAGATATTATTCTTGACATCATCAGTTAATAATAATAATAGTAATAATTTATCCTCAAATAACAAACATGTTAAAAGAGACATGCCAATTTACAGGCAAGATCAAAACGTTAAGATTAGCAACATATTTCTTTTAAAACGGTATACAGTTACTGAAACATTTTACGTGATTCATTGGATTCCTATAGATGGAATGTACAATGCGAGCAATCGGCGCGAGTTACGAAGGTCGCGTTACGACTATCATCTTATCGATTGCGAAACGATTCATGGTAGAGACAGGTTTGCATGTAACAAAAGTTTGGTTGATATTCATCAGCTAATGATTTCACATGTTCCTGGGTAGGGTAACCAAGTCTACTGCAAATATCCAGAATAATATATGAGGATTGGAATAAGGTGCTGAAAAAAGAGGAATAAAGAAAACGGGACGAGGAGCGGAACAGAAAATATTCTTGTTTAAGGCCGAACAACGGCTTCGCACATACGTTTTTGGATAAAACAAAGGTATGTTTACTCAGACTTTTTTAATATCAGAACACTAACTGTACACCTTCACTTTTGTAGGTTAACTAATGGGAAGTTAGTCGTATGAATAGAGGAAATTCAGAAGAACCAAGTTGTTAGTAATAATGTTGATTTACAAAGTATAATAATGAGGCTCTGTGATCTTATGTTTTTATCTTATTTTATTTATTCTTTTTATTTTTAACTCTGTGGCTGAAGAAGTTATGAATGAGCTCTTTTTGAGTATAGTTGTCCAGACCAGCTTGTAATAGGATTTCTCGGTAGAAAGTAAAAACCAGTGCAAGGTTACAGACATGAGTTGTAGACGAGGTTAACAAGGAGAAGTAACATCAATATCACTGATTTGTTACATCCTGCTATATCGTAAGGAGCCGTAAGCAAAAGACTTCAATACCAGTAAATTTCACCCTTGCAATATGCAAGTCACCCTTGAACTCCTCGAACCCAATGCAAGTTATTGTGTAGCTAAAACACCATCGATACTCTTCCGAATATCAGAAACAAATATACTGGCATCATTGTTCTAAATATCTACATCGTTTTTAGAAGCTGTCATAAACCTTGGGGCCTGGAAAGTAACCGATGTTGTCCATAAATGATCACCCCGATCATCTAACTGGTGACTGAGAAAGTGATAAAAGACCAAATATTTCATTTCTTTTATAGCGTCCTCAAGTTTACGGTAAGAACGACATTGGGGCCATTATCCAACATAAACGATAAAGTAATTTTTACCTAAGTGCTTCTGTTTTTAGCTACCAACAATTCAGTACATTCTGAAGAAAACTAACATTTACGGACTGAACAATTCAGGTTGGAAGAAAAACATAACAGCGATACCTTCAGATACTCTGTGGAGCTTGGTTAAATCAAATGGACGAATCATAATTCAGTGAAACGGTGTGCCTGAAAAGAGAAATTAAAACTTCTGGAAGTGGAAATAGCCTGAGGATCCGTGATTTGGATCAGATGTGCTACCGTCGAAATGAAAAATGGATCCAACTTAATATTCCAAAGCTCCATGTAGTTGAACAAAAAGAAAATTGATTTACCTATGAATTCGGACACCCCTTTTGTCGACATTCAATACCCAATGATACAGTCGATGACCCTGAATGCTTAGTCATGTTTTATTCTGTCAATCGCAAAAGGCTATGGGTTCGAAAAGGTTGATGTAGATACCCGTGCGGAGAGTGGAACAAACGTAATCTTAGACGGAATTCAAAACTTTCTATATCGTATTTCGGACTTTGATTTGTCTACGTAATAACATAACGCTGTTTTTGTGTGCCCTTTCTGGAATAATACATTTGGTTTCCATTGAATTTCATTTTTGGTCTGATCAATTTGCTCTGTGGTTGGCCGAAACTCAGTCACTTTGGTCTTATCCTTGTCTTTGGCCACATCATTCAGATCAAGTCCGAACTTGATACGTTTTCATAAATTTCACTTGAACTAATGAAGAATACCCTAAGTGTACAGGTTTTATTTGAAGCTAATCTCTTTTAATCCTTCCAGTTTTGTGATGATCAATACGCTTTTCATCGGCATGAGAGCAGCAATATTTAGATTGTCTGTGCACTCAGATTTGAGTCCTCACCCCGCCACATAAACGATATATGTAAGACTGTAAGATTTGGAAGAGCATATTATTATGTTGATGATCTGAAAATAGTACGCAGCTATAAGCCTAAAAATCTGGACGAAAATAAAGCCAGCATTCAGAGTGAACTTGACAACCTATCCACCTGGAGCGAAACAAAGAAGCGATTTTTTAACAGCCACAAATGTGACATAATGCATATTAGTAAGCATTAACATGAAATGGCTCTCTACTTACAAAACTGTGGGGTTCTAATACTCATAACAATTCGTGATCTGAGTATCGTTACTGCAGAAGCTTAAAATTTGAAGAACATGCCTCAACTATTATCTCTAAATGCAGACGACTAATTGGGCTTATAGATAAGAACTTCTTGACAAGTGAGTCTAAGCTTACACTCTTCAAAATGTGTGTAAGGTCCTCACTTCAATATTGCTCACTTATCCTCTCAAATATGAATATCATTGACAATATAAGAGTTGAAAATGCCCAAAAATGCTTTACCCGGTGACTGCTCGGATGGAGCCATAACCTCAACTACACAGAAACATGCAGACATCTTTCCCTAGAATCTCTATGGCGCCGTCGTTCGAAAAACGACTTAATACTTCTCTATAAGCTAATGAATGGTCTCCCGTTCGTAAAATACTCCTCAATTATGAACCACGACACTGCTTACAGACTTTGAAACAATGCATATACACCATTAACGGCAAAACAAAAAAATCATTGCGTTGTAATTTCTTTGTAACTTGATATAGTCTACTGTGGAACAGATTACCAATTACTATTAGTATATGTGATATGATCACCAGGTTCAAGAAAGTAGTAATGCTGTTGTTAGACTCCAAAGAGATTTATCGACTGTTCCTGAAACTCACACCAAGTCCCGAGGCACTCTTTTATGGTCCAGCAAATATTTAGATCAACCATCGAAACTAATACCAGACTATGAACATGCTGAATTTTATCTTGACTTACTACTGTACTGACTACTTCAGCATGACAGGTTAAGTAGTGCTTTGGTTATGTATATACGCTTGCCACTCTGCTGCCTTTTTCTCACTCTCTTTTATCCTTTTCAGAACCCCATTGACGGTGGGAAATCCTTGGCGACTCTAGGGAACATGCACCCTATGTACATGACTTTCCTGATCACAGCTCGTATCAAGCGCGTTCCATTTAAACTTTCCCAACAAATTCATTATTGATCTCGGCAAATCGCCAAAAGAACCTATTGTGTATTTTCCTTTTTTATACTCTACTACTGAAAATGTGGCTGTATTATACTGTTTCTGTCAGTGACATGGTGTAAATGTGCTGTCAGAAACTGACTCTTATACTTAATTTAGCTGCGATAACTTTTACATTAGATGTGAAAGCATTTATGAAACTTTGATCTAGCCTGTAAAGTGGCGTGACTCTTGTAATGTAGTTATTTGAGAATAAATATATTATTAGTATTATTACCATCCATACAGGTATCATGAAATTATAGACGAATCCCCTTGTTCCCACTAACAGAAAAAAGTCACGCCTTTCCCTTCTACCCGCAACATTCGTAGTTTTCTTAAGGTTTGAATTCTAATCATTATCTTCCCATCATACACATCACATTTAGTTTAGATTTCCAGTAGTCGGATAAATTGAAGAACATGTAGATGGTGATCACCTTCAGTCAATTACAAGGAAATTAGGTGGTGTATCTGACCAGCCTTCATGACGGTGGGGCAATAAACTCAATCTACCTATGTTACCTATATATATACTGATGAATTGCTAATCGCATTATCAAGCGCAGATGAACACTATCAGCAACTTACACTCCTATTCCAGCGCCTTTCAATTAATGGAATAATCGTTATCCGGGACAAGTATATCAGAACGAGTTTAAAGGCAGATATATAATGTTCCGCCGCTGAATTGTTATACGTCACGACAGTTCATCTGCCTGGGGAATTTTTCACATACTGGAGCAGTGATAACTTCAGCACATCAGATTACGTCCAATGGTTGTCTGAATTTATGCGAGCAGTGCCTCCGGGGTCAACTCGAGCACTACATCGACAGGCCGCTCTCGAGAGAGAGTTATCTACCTGTTCCCATATTTTCATACGGGTCGATTCAGTACGAAAACCTTTGCAACAGCCTTAATAAGCACATTTTCACGTGATTTCTCGTCATGAGAAGGCCTTCAAGGTCACTCGACATGGCCGCATCGATATGGTCAGCACTGATCATCTCAAGCCAGCACACGTCGATGGAAGTGTCCTACTTGCTAGTCCGAGACCCAGTGCTATGCCTGCCAAACATACTAGCGGGATCCTTAAAGCTACTTCGGATCACTCGCTAAATGCATCAGAGACCTCATTCTCACATCCCAGTCAACAGCACTCGTCATCTGCACTATCTACGGATGAGAATCCGGTCTCACATCCAGATCAGCAGACCTCAGCGCTCTTGACTTCGGATGAGATTTACGGCTCACGAGGCACGCAAGAGACTATCGTCTTACGTTTCCGTCGCCGCATACTCGAATAACCACCCAGGTAACAACGGATACGTGATAGTACACTATCCTCGTACCACACGTATGCTACAATTTTCTCTTTTTCTTTAATTTTGTATCTTGAGCCCATGACTACGATCATCATCCTGTTGGTACCGTCGACTTCATTCAATCCTACTGAAAGCTGGCCTGATCATCCACGCTTTTGTTAAAGGACTCAGACGATGTTCTGGTTCCGAATGTACCTGGCATGTGTATGGTTTTGAACATGGTCGTTCCAGTCGTTTCTAGCTCCCTGGCTAAATCCGGTTCTGTCCTACATTTTCGGCTTTTTCTAGTCGGGACCGTTACAAATGCAATCTTCGGACTCCGGATAGGAGCCACGCTGGTGTCGCATGCCAACTCGAGCTCTAAACTTGGCACGTTACCGTTGATACAGTTCAACGTGTAAGAATCTCGTTGACAACTCGAGCTTCATTGGTCTCTTCCTGACGGTCAAACCTTCTGCCCTACAATCACCCGTTGACCAACTAGTACCCTTCCACACAAAACCGCTATGTATGGAAATTGTAAACCCCTTCTAGGGTGGGTTATGTAGTGGTTTACTTTTATGAAGGAAACACAATTGCTGTAATATAAACATTTGTTGTTGTGCTTAATTCTGACAATAATTGTTATATTGAACACCTCTTGTTTATCTGTACTAAAGACTATCTTTCGCGCGCCAAGCGTGTTATTCCCATTCTTTCCTTCGCACGTCTCCTGAATGGACGTTAGCCGTTTGCAGGCCCTCTGACCTCGATATTTTTTCGATATCACGAGGCTAGCATGAAATATACTTCTTTCTCTAGAATCGTCTTTCATTTCATTATAGATTGACGTGATTTTATTATCTGTTATCTCGCGAAGTGGTATATTATTCGATTCGCTACACATTTATGCAGACAGATATGAGAATGGAAGCCGTACAAGCAAAACGAAGCGAATTGGAGAAGGCGAGTTAGCCAATTCTCCAGCTTTGAGGCAATGAATATTTATTTATAGTCAGGCAATAATAAATCAGATATGTGATAAGCGAGTAAGCATCCGCACACAATCAAATATACAATAATTGATACTGTAATCAAATTATTACAAACATAAAAATTTTCGGTACATTTATCGAATAATTTGAACGATCAGTTGTTGAAGTACAATGAATGAATGGTGAGATGCTACATCATAACACTTGCACCAGTATAACGTTGTCGAGATCAGTGAGAAACATTTAATGTAAAAGAACAGAACAGTTTCAGATCACCACCTAGCTATGGAAGAATTAGAGGTAATCGTTGGGTAATTGGATAAGCTCTAATACGAATTTCGACAGGTTAATGCACTAAGTGAGCTCAAGATAACTTTCGGCAACTCACTTTGATTATTAAAAATAGAACAACACATATATGATAACTAAAGTAGGTCAAAGGTGGATGAACAGAATTCAAGTAATCATCAAAAACATCAAAAACATCACGTAATAAGCGAATGTGTAAAAATAAAGATAAAATAAAAAATATATAACTCAACTAACGATTGACATTATGCTTTTTTTTTATTTCTATTTTTACACATTCGCTTATTACGTAATGTTTTTGATGTTTTTGATGATTATTTGAATTCTGTTCATCCACCTTCGACCTACTTTAGTTATCATATTTTTTAAATTTTCCTACTACAATCGGTTCACATATCTTCCTACTATCCACTTGTACTTATGCCTGACTCAAATTGCCTTGATTGGTTTAACATTTTCATATAAATATTCATGTATATTAGAATAAAGCCTGATATTAAGAAAAACAATTTAGCGACAATAAAAGGAGCCGTAATTTCTTCATGTCAGGAGGTACTAAACACTGATAAACCGACAGGATCCAAGATGAATACAGACAGAAAACAACAGTGAAGGATAGCTTAACAAAACATTAGCAGGTCTAATACATACTTCAACAGAATCAAAACCATCATGCAGAAATGTGTAGAAGACGTAGAGACAAGGGCAGAAGAAGCTATCACAGCGGTAAAATATGAAAGAACTATATGGTGTAGTCAAGCAGCTGGTAGTGCGATTTAGTAGAGAAAAGTGGTCAATCAAATACAAGGCAAACAACGAAATCCATAAAACTCGAGTTCAGCGTAAAAGGAGGCTAGAACACTGGTGAACTTCTAAATTAACTGACCCAGCTGAATTGCGGGGTGTTGCAGTGGTGATAAGTCCCATGCTAGGAGGAAGGGGCTATTCAGTGCTACCAGGTTTCTAACGTTTGTCCGGAACTAAATAGTTAATGATATCAATGAAACTTAACAACCTCCTCATCCACATACTGAATATCATCGGAATACTTTTCCTTTATTTTGCCTTGCAAAAATCATCACTCTAATTCATTTACTCCTTTAAATATTCATTTTTGATGATTACGTTCGACCTAAGCAAATTAGATAGTCAGGCTCTGAATTCGAGTCCCATTTGAAAATAAATCAGTTCAAGTATTGTGCACCTTCCTCATTTGTACTCTACTATTGAAAATGTGGCTGTATTATACTGTTTCTGTCAGTGACATGGTGTAAATGTGCTATCAGAAACTGACTCTTATACTTAATTTAGCTGCGATAACTTTTACATTTGTGACAATTTGATCTAGCCTGTAAAGTGGCGTGACTCTTGTAACGTATTTATTTGAGAATAAATATTATTATTATTATTATTAGACTTCTCTACTTATTATTCTCCACATTGCAACTAACTGATCTCCGGCCTGGTAATGATAGCTGCTGGTACACAGCAACCCTAACTCACTGAAACAAACGTACTCATTTAAATCATGGAGTATACAAACTCGCAAACAACTGCCAAGTGACTAGACTTGGTGCAGTCGAGTGGCTAGACCCCTATTCATTGAGCAGTAGCATATGCGCGGAACCGTACAAAAAGAATAAGAATCGAGCGCAAAGTAATCACCTGGTTTGCACCAGCTCCCGAAAAAGATATTGGATATATAGCAAGTGTGTGATAACTTCAAAACTAGTGGTTAAGCTACAATGTGTTCTATCTTAATGTTCTAGATTGCACAATAGAACAAAATCCATTTTCACCATAATGTAAAATAAACCGATACAATATATTCAGTGTGGTAATACCTTAATTCTAAACCAATCTTTTAATTTATATCCTATCGCTGCGAAAACACCATGAAGTGAAATTACCAGAAATGAATTAGAAACAATAATAATATGACGTCCAAGTCTCTTCCTTACCAGCGTCACAAAGCTGTTAAATATATAATAAGTGTTGACTGTGATTAAGGATCAGATCCCAATAAACAAATAAATCGCTAAGTTGTTGAAGAAAATTGAAATGCCAATGATGTTGAAAATATTTCGGTGGGAAATTTAGAATTGTACGCTACTCTTCGTTTGTATGAATAGTAGAGTTCCTGAATTTATTGTTTGTGTGGAATGTCATTCATTAGTAAGTGGATTAAGTGCTTAATCAGATATATATAAAATTAAATTTACTTAGGTGGTACAATAAATAAAGCTCGGTCTTGTGAAGAAGCGCTTCCCAACCAGGAACTCAATCCAACTAATCATTCGAATTTTGAAGGTTACTCAGATAAACCTTTGATACCTGTTAACGAAAAACTTATTCACACCTTAGGTTTGAAAAATTTGAAACTACAGGACAAAGCCGAGCACTCTCCAGGTCACCATGAACTTATCACTTCCAAGTCTCTTGATAACATATTAGACTATCAAATGAGCTCAGGAAATGCGATACATGCACAGTCCCAACATAGGAGTTCGTTTTTAGACAATAAACCTAATAATTTTGAGAGCCCCGTCTCATCGTCTGACAGTTTAAATGATAAGAACTATCAAATTGAATTTTCAGACGAAGAAAATCTTCCTGGAGCACGTAAACGTTATAATCGACGTTTAATTACAGAGAATTCGGATGATCTATCGGAAAAGAGTGTCAGCTTAATGCACTCGTGTAGTGATCTCGACAGTTATTGTAGTGAGGATGAGGAAGGTGATGACATAGAGAATAGTTATGATTCCGCAGTGATTAATGTGCTAGATGGTGTAGCCGAACTTCACGTAAGTGCTAAGGAGGATAATTCTTTACCACGGGATGATGCTGTTACCTTAGATGTTGATGTCGATGTTGATGCAGATCAGGACAAAACCAATCCAGCGTACATACCTCGAGCTGGTCGGTATTATATGCATGACCATCGTACATTAGAAGAAGATGTCGTAGTTGTCAAAAAGCAAGAAAGTAGCCGACGATGGAAGCATGACAAATTTAACTACTATGAGCAAGCCCCGAGGTCTACAGAAGAAATTATATGGCGATATGGGTACGATATTCGTAAGGAAAATTTGTGTCCGTTTCCAAGCAAGATTAAACCTTGTAGTGGAGGTAACATCCCCACAAAACCCCTCATTTCTGCCAAAAATAATGAGGCATATTATTCCCCATCGCAGTCGAATAAAGAAACTGACACTAAAACCCGAAGCAACCTGTCATGTGGTGACCAAAGACAAAGAAGTCCACCTGAAACTCAAGCAAAAATCACATACCCCAGCGGTAGGTATAATAATTATGGTCGTTTTACTAGAAGTGATCGTCGTGCACGCAATCTATCCACACGGAAAGATTTAGTCGCTGACGAGTTACAAACTCTGCGTCATTCAAGGATTTTAAAGGAGGATTCTGTATCTGGAACTAATGTCCGTCATAGCCATCCCACTCAAACCGTAGATATCAGTCCTGTGTGTCCAACCGATACTCATGATTCGTCTCATAAACCTCAACAGGGTTTGAACTATTCGAACCACACATCCAGCTCCAATCTTTCTAGACGAAATAGGGGGGATTTGTCAAAGCCTTCGGTAACTAACTTTGAACGTGTCCATAGAAAACAAACTGTAAACGTAGTTCCGGTAAACACAAAAGACGGTAGAGTTTACAAACCTCGGGCAATAAATCACTCAAGTCACACACACGAACAAGTAAAGTGTGAAAGAGCCCCAAAACGGTATTCCACTGTTCGACAAAATGTCTCTAATATCGATCCATCTGTCGACAAAAAAGTCTCATCATTGCAGCTCTTATCTCCTGTGCGCACTAAAGAGCTGTGCGATCCGGTTAAAGTTAAAGACTTAAAGGTTACAAAGGAGAGCACCTCAGGGGACGCTCATGAAGTTGTTCAGTTGCCTAAACCTCCTACAGACTATAAGGGTGAAATTGCAAATAATAATCAGGTTTGCACCGAAACGACTAGTATTGGCTCGTTTAATCAACAAGAAGTAAACCCCCAATCTGTCAATCTGACCATGCATTCAGTTCCTGTCACACATTTCCAGCCCTCCATAGAATATAACACACGTATTCCCGCTGAGTTTTCGTCTGTCAATGCACACTTGCAAACCATATATTTCCCCAATATATTCCAGCATAATCCACGCTGTCAACCTCCAAGCAATGTTATGTCAAGCTTTGTACCCCCAAATGCTCACCAAGCTCCAATGCATCGTCTTTATGGAAATGAAATTCAAAATGTAGATTTATCAATCCCAGTTGCAACGACTCTTTGTTTTGATCATATGCCATGTGGAGCTACAAGTGAGTTTCCTTCTTTATGTTCTAATTATTCGCTGTAGAATTTATCTCGGTAATTCTTACCCTAAAATTCACTTTACCATAAATGAAACCTAGATCCATCAGAAAGTCTCCGTAAAAATTACTTAAATGACATATATTCTGTAGTCACTTACTAGCTGCTGATTTGTATGAGTCGACAAATGTAATTTAAGACAAAACAGTTTCCAACTAGAGACCTGCTACTAGATATAACTTGTCGGCTCCTTTTATCGAAGTTCAAACGACAATCTGGCAACTCCTAATTTTCACTATTCTATGTTGTTTATCAACATGTGGTACTTGGGGTGCGAGGTAGTAGGCGAACAGTTGATTTCAGTAAGAGTCCACTCAACATGATGAAGCATGTTTCAATAAATAAATTCAAAGTCAGATTTAGGGTTTCAAAATTTATGGTATTGTCAAGCTAGTCATTTGAAACCCACGCTATATTTATTCCAATCAAATCCAATAAATTATCACTTTTTAAAGAATGCATAGAAGTTCTATTATTATTTTACTTTGACATTTCCAGACGATCCCAGTCGAACATACGTAATGCATTTAGGTGTAGCTGCAATGGAGCCGCTTTGGAATGGTGAAGAAAAGCCAGTGCTCAACCGAAAATTCTCAAAGAAACCATTAGAAGTTATAGATCCTCGGGACGGAACAAGAGTTAATAAAGTTGCACTTTCTGAAACATAGTCACATCACTCAAATTGTACTTGTTCGATTAACAAATTTCCAGATATCTGGTAAACATGCATGTATATTTACTGACTCGAAAACCAGTAAATTATAGAAATTATTTATATGACTTCAAAATGTAGATATAACTTCCCCAGTTCATTGTAACTAAATGTTTCAAATTTCGTGCTTCTCTAAATTATTTCCAGTGTAGTTACAATTGTGAACTATTCTTAGAATGTTTCAATCAAATACTAGTTGCGTACATCTTGCTTAATGAATCTGAGGTACGTCTAACATGAGTCACTACAAAAATGTGACAATCATTCAAAATGTTTTACTTACAAAAATGATGCTTACAGAACAATTATTTACCGCGAAGCAAATGTTAGTACATCCATTTTGAGCACAGACATAATCAAGATTACTCTCACGTACGAGTTAAGATAACACTATCATTACATTTTTAAGTTGGCTGATATTGCTTTCTAAATGTAATAGTTAATAACTGAGCACTATTTGTCTGTTCTCCAAAATCAAGAACAAAAATTATCCAGTGATGGCTCGTGCAAACCCTTTGATTTTAAGTTTATTGGCATCGACTAGATATTGGACTCCTAGTCAGACCGTTGGAATATTTTTAGTAATCTAGTCCGACTGTGGCTGTTATCTTGCGTGGTAGTCGGACTGGCCTATCGTGATGACCCAGCCGAGGTATAGACTGGGACTTATGTTCCTGAAGGTTCTACCATGCCAGGCAGGTCGATCGGAGAACGATGAGACTAAAAGCAGCTACTCAAGGTCTGAGGGCGAAGGGGTGTGACAGCAGTAAGGCGTTTCCCTCGGACAGCCAGCATCTGCAGCGTTGTTGCCTTCTCACAAGGAAGGAATGGTTAGAAAAGGTCGACCCTAAAAATGTCACACCTTAACTTACGGATTTTCATCTCCGGCGGTAAGGGCTGCCCACCAAGGGCTTTAAAAGAGAGAAGCTAATACTCAAAAAACCTTTCATAAAACGGCCGTGCGTGACCGGCCTCAAGCAGTTGTTCCTTGGACTTTGCGGTTACGCTCCCAGGTAGTTAAGACCGACGCTAATCTACCTTCCTTTTCAGGTTCCTCAAGAGACACGGTGTGGGCAGCCGGGAAGTGACGAACGCCCTCACACCCGTAACAGCACGCGAGACCGAATCGGTCACAAACAAATCTTTCCTACACCCCCTAATACCTCTCTTATCTCCACGACTAACTCTTCTCACATTCCTTTATCACACTGCACAGCTAATGCAAACGATGCGAGTTCACGAAACGTCATTCCTGGTCTCCTGAAACCTCGTTCAAAACCACATGTTTGGAGCATTTAATGTACGGACATTTTGTCAAATAAGACAACAAGCTTCCTTAGCTAGGACTTTAGAATCTCGTGCCATCGATATATGCTGCGTTTCGGAATCGCGCATACAGGATCTTAGGGCAGAACTAGCTCCCCTAGGCTGGATCCCAGTACATAGTCGCTTGTGCGCCGTCCGACTAAACGGGATAGTAAGGATTCGAAAGGACAGGGACACTCGCTATCGCCTCTGCGTCGTACCTAGCTATGCTCCCACTGACTGCAGTTCAGACGAGATCAAAGATGAGTTTTATAGAAAGCTTTCGGACCTCCTCCAAAAGTTAGGCGCTCTGATGTAGAAATAATGTCGCTTCGGTACCTACACTAGTGATAGGAATATAAGTAGTTGAGCGTGCTGACAACTTCACATATCTGTCGTCTCTCATCAGTGTGGATAGCCTAGTGACTGACGAAATCTCAGCTCAATTGACTTTTGCCAACCTGCGTCACTTATGGAGCAGGCGAGATATCCGTTTGCTGACTAAAGGACGAGTGTACTGCGCAGTAGTTCGCTCCGTCTTACTTTATGGCTGTGAAACATGGCCTGTGAGAGTAGAAGATATTCGTAGGTTACTGGTTTTCAACCCCAGGTGACTTCGAAGCATCGCTCGAGTATCGTGGGACTCCCGAGTAAGCAATGCTGTTGTTAGGAAACGAGTACTAGGTACGGACGGCAGGTCAACAGATGAAATATTGAAACTTCATCAGTTGAGGTTGTTGGGACACGTGCTGCGTATGCCTAACCACCGACTGCCTCGTCGATCTGTATTTTGCGGTGTAGGAATAGGTTGGACGAAAGCTAGAGGCGGCCAGAACAAAACATGGCAGAAACTCATGAAGTCACCGACGAGTAGACTGAGTCATCTCGGTAGGTGTCGACCACCTGGTTAGGGTCCGCGAGATTTTAGTAATCGATGGTTAGAAACCCTGAGTGACATGGCTCAAAACCGTTTGCAATGGTGCAGGTACATTCATTTTTTGTGTTCTCTCAAATCCTAAACTTTTAAATTCTTCATCACTTTATCGTTTCAAATCTTTTGCTCAAGATTCTACTTCTTGAATATTATCTTCTAATCCTAACCTCTCCTACTACTGCTAGTACTTTTACTACCTCTACAACCATGGGATTTGAATTGACAATTACATCTCTGTGCATGTGAACTGACGTATGTACGTACGAAGTCCTACGTTGCTATTGATTGATTGATACTGGCACAGTTGAGCTCAGTCCTTACCTTGGTAATTAGTTCTCAAACATGGGGTTTTCCTCACATATTTGAAATGTTATGTACTTCTGCAAAGCTAACAGGATCCTGAACCTGCATCCGCTGGGAAACCGTTAAAAGTAACCGAAAAAAATTGTGTAACTGTGCAGTTGTGTATTGGTATGACATAAAAACAGTCTGCCTACGGTAAAAGCCAACCTGTGTCATTTTGGGCTCCATCGTGATGCTGCCGATCTGGTACTTGTTCTGCTATCTCTGATCTAAGAATCTCCAGCGATCATGTCTGACTGTCGGAATGGACAGCCTAAGATATGGCGCTCTGATATAGAATATAGTTGTCTATAACTACCACGTCGTTTCGGCGCAACTTCCGTAGAAACCATGCTTGAGACACTCAAATATAGTTCAGAAATGAATCTGGTCGGAACAATACGGTTGTGTTCATTGAGAATACTTATAAAAAGTGGTTTTTATTGTAACTGCATCCTCCATTGAATAGCTTCATTGACCATTTTATTTTTGTGTGATCAGTTACCTCTTTGATAAAGTGCCTCATTATGCGAGATTTTATACTTCCTACGAATAAGTAAACAATTTGCTTGTGAGTGACGTAAGAAACTTGAATTACAATACTTCTAGTTCCAAACAGCTAATCATATTTTGTATGTTACCAACATTTTACAAGAAAACACGTGACTGATTGCTGCGTTGTCTTTTAATGTCAGTTAATTTTAAGGCTTTTGTTAACAATTCAATGTCGCCAGTTGTCATGGTATCATTGAACAAATTAACGTATTTATCGTCAGATATCGAAAACATAAGCTACGAAACGTATTGGATTTGAAATTATTTTGAATCTGGCTACCCCCAGATTTCTTCGAGCCCGTTCTGATACCGCAAAAAATATCTAGTCGGGAATACGTAAAGCATGTCCCAACCATTTACTGATATGCCATCCTTACCTAGTACCCCTTTTTCCCAACAGCATTGCTTACTCGATAGTAGCAGTATAAGCGATGCTTCGAATACTAGAAAATAAAGATTATCCTCTAAACTCATTGCTCATGTTTGACAACTATACAGTAGAACGCAGCGAACTGCTGTGCATTTAGCTCGTCACTTATTCAGTAGATGTATATCTCGCCTACATCATAAATGACGCGAGTTAGAGAGGGCCACTCGAGCCTCTGTATCCATGCCGAAAAATTATCAGACATAACGAGGCTCGCAAGATAAGTAAAGCGGTCTACACGTTCAGCTACTTCATTCCCTATCACTAGTTCAGGTGCCGATGCAACCCAGTCTTGAAGCAACATTTCGCATTTCTACGAGGAGAATCGCATCCTAGACATGGTTGCATTGTTACTTAGGGTGGTCGGAAGACTGCATTTTATCAGCGTCTTCACCAAGTAGATGTCATCGGCAGATTCTAAGACAAGGAGCGAATCTCCTGGTAAAAGTTGAACTCTTGAAAAGTCAGATGAAAGTGACGTACCTAAAAGCAAGCCAAAGATGAAGTTAAACAAGAATGGAGAAAGCGGACAGCCCAAGCAAACATAACTTGGTGATCAAAACCAATGACGGTTCGCCATAGGCTCTCACTTAACCAGTGGTTTTCGAGTAGAGCTTGCATAAGGTTAATGTACTTCTCTGGTACACCTTTCAATGGCAGACACTTCTATGAAACCTCACGATCGACGGAGTCGTATTCCGCCTTGAGGTCGAGAAATTCATTTATTATGGGACTTCTAAACGTGTGCTTGTTCTAGGACCTGACGTAGTGTGAATGTCTGGTCTATACAGCCAAATCTAGGTCGAAAACCAGGGTGTTTTCTCGAGACTAGACAATCAATGATTGAGATCAGTCAGAAGTTTTTTACGTCCCTTGCTACAAATTTCCGATAGCTTTTTCAACTTCATAAAGATTCGGAGGGCTTACATCGACTTGCCATTCGGGATGACTGGAGATCGTCGGTAACCGTAATGTTGCTGAGGGCCAGCTGAACTGATCCCTAGCGTTCTGCCAATTGATCCAATCTCCTGGATTGAGAAAGTATAATAGTCCCCTCCTTTTCTCACCTACAGCCGGATTCCTAACACCGGTTTCCTTGGTAAGTCGGAACAACTGTCTACTGCTGCCTTTTCCCATCCATCACTGTTCACGGTTATTGCGTAGACTTTTTAAAAGCCTGTGCTTAAGCTAACCTCGCTCATGTTCAGATCCAGGCGGGATGAGTTTACGAGCGTCTGTCATTTCGGTGGATGCTACTGAGATCCACGGCTTCATTCTAGCCTTACGGTTTACCTTACTGCTGTTTCCGTAGCTTCCTAGCGCTCGTGCTAGAGCTGTAGTCACCTTGAGCGTGGGCAGAGACGACGGCGTGTCCCTATCACTTCGAGTACTTACCGTCCCGTTTAGTCAGACAGTGCACAAGCGACTGTCTACCGGGATCCAGTCCAAGAGAGCTAGTTCTGCCCTAGTACTTAATACTATACCTACACCAGTGAGGGAAAGCGAAGCCGCAGCAGCGCTTCCAAACAGATGAAGAGTAAACCGAGTTGGTTTTTTATCTGGACAAGTTGAAATAAAATTAGTGATTCTACACGGCTTCTGTATGCGCGTTTCGAAGACTCAGCATACATCGATGGCACGGGATTTCAGAGTCTTAGCTAAGGAGGTCTGTTGATCTGTTAGGCACAAGGTTCGAACATTAAAAGCTCTAACACGTAATTTAGAGTGGCGCTTCACGAGACCAGGAATAACGTCTCGTGAACTCGAAACGTTTGCATCAGCGGTGTTATTTCACAGATAAACGGAAGAACTTCTGGTCTTGGAGATATGAGTGTTATTAGGAGATTTAGAAGGGTATGTATGTGAACGATTCGTTCTCGTATGCTCTTATGTGTATGAGGGCTGTTGTCGCTCTGTGGCTGCGACACTGTAAAAGTGCGCTTTTTGAAGAACCTGAAAACTAAATTGGGTTTGTCTGAGCGACCTGGGCGCGTGACCACAAACTTCTAGCTACAGCTGATTGAGACCGGCCACACACGGCCTTACTGCCGGAGACGGAAACCCGCGGGTTAAGGTGAGGTGTGACACTTATCGTCGATATTTTATAATCGCTTCCTTCCATGTGAGAAGGCAGTATCACTGCAGGTTGTCCGAGGGAAGTACCTAACCTCTGTTACACCTATCTACAGGCAGCAATACGACTTCGCCCTGAAACCTTTATTTTAGTCTTACCGTTCTACTGTCGACATTCCTGGTAGAACCTAAACGAACGTATGTTCTAGCCAATATAGCTCAGTTTGGTCATCACGGTAGGCACAGCCGACCACCACGTCAAGGTAGCAGCTACGGTTGAGACAAATGAGTTGGGAGAAATAATTTCATAGTCCGATAGCAAACAAGTTTCTAGAAATTTTCTTCGGATCCTTCGTTCGAGACCTTGACGTTTTATTATTGACGCCATCCACTGTGATAAATTATTGGCTTCAAAAATGATCCTAGCAACTTAAGCCTGATGTTATCAAGTGACTGACAGATAATAAGAACCCAGAGATTAGAGGATTCTTGTTCTTCTACTGTTTGCCGTGAAACTATCTAGTTTTTTGGCCAATGTAAGGATCCACAATGGAGCTAATGAATTATCAAACTGCATGAGGCTTATTCGTCATGACTGGCTTAATCTAAAATCAAGAATTGAATTTAAGGTCTGGTTGTAATTACTCAACTGGCAACGGAATGGGAGATAATCTGAAACACGTAAAGCTGTTACATACTTCCTATCAGTCATTAGAACAAAATTCGATTTCATTACTGACATGTTATTCCTACGTACAGTTAAATTATATTTCGAGTGTCACATTCTTTAGAAAACTACCAATAATACATGCAGCGTCCTTTTACTTCCAAAAGTTACGTACGTACGAGAAATGTGCATATTATGAGTAAAGGTGAGTTAAGAATGATAACCGTAGCACTACTGAGTAACACATGAGATTGAAAATAGATCATTAAAAAAACGCTTTACTGTGAAGTGAAAAACATGTACAAAAGGTATATTTCTTGGAATAGATCAGCGTTTTTTGAATCCATATTTCTTACGCTCATAAAATAGATCAGTTTTTGCACTTCCTAAGTTGACGATTTTAGGACACCCATCTCTCTAAATTAAAAATATATAATTAGGAAGTATCGAGAAACACTTACATCTTTTTCTAAACATGTGCATTGTCGACAGTAATAAGCGTCTGAAACACCTGGACCACCACATATGACACAACGTCCTTGATATGATCCGTAATTACACTCGTCACATATACGAACAAGAGTGCACGGGCGAACATATGAGTCACAAATAACGCACTTTCCATCACACTTTTCACATAGACGACCGATAGCTTTAATGAAGATAAGAAAAGAATCCAAATCTTACCAACACCTGGTTGCTTCCTGCAGAAAATAAGGTCTGGATGATGTTTTGCCATAATTTGCGTCTGAATAAAATCGTATAACGTTCGTGCTCTAGAAGATTAATAGTAAAACCACATAAAATGTTTATTTACTGATTGTCAAATGAAATCGAAGCATTGTAAATGGGATATTAATTTACAAAACCCATACAAATAAACACTTTACGATAAGGCTTAGCTAGGACTTTAGAATCTCGTGCCATCGATGTATGCTGCGTTTCGTAAACGCGCATACAGGATCCTAGCAAAATCATTAATTTGATTTCACCTTATCAAAACAAAGAAGCAGCCCGATTTCCTCTTCGTGTATCCGGTAGCCCTGATGTTGCTTCCCGGGGTCTCTGGCGTGGGTATAGCATCGAGTAGTAGAGCAGAATTATCTCTCCTGGACTGGATCTCAACAGATAGTCGCTTGAGCGATCTCCGACTAAACGGAACAGTAAGGACTCGGAAAGGTAAGGACACTCGCCGTTGCATCTTCGTCGTATCTGCCTACGCCCCCACTGACTGCAGTTTAGACGATGTGAAAGATGAGTTCTACAGAAAGCTTTCGGACCTCCTCCAAAAAGCTAGGCGCTCTGATATAGTATTAATGGCTGGTGACTTTAATGCTCAAGTAGGTAGACTAAGTGAAAATGAAAGACACCTAGGTGGATGTTATGGTGTCGCGGCTCAGAGAACAGACAATGGTGACCGTCTGTTGCAAGTATGCTCAGACAACCGCCTATTCTTAGCAAACACTAACTTTAGGCATAAGGAAAAACATCTTTTGACCTGGCGACCTCCAAAGTCGTCTCAACGTTGGACTCAACTAGATCACATCGCCATCAGCCACCGATGGAGAGGTTCGATAGAGACTGTCGCTCGTTCTGGGGCACATGTTAGATTCAGATCATGCCCTAGTGCGAGCGCGTATTTGTTTGAAGCTTACTGGGCGTAGGAAAGACACCGTAAGAAAGCCTCTTAGGGTTTTACTTAATGATAATAAGGCGAAAAATATATTTCAGGAACAACTAGAAAGACAGTTAGGCGACCATATAAGCGATTCCCATCCGGAAGCAGGATGGAATGATATCAAAAAGGCTGTGGAAACAGCAGTGATATCTGCTAGTAAGGCTAGAATGAAACCGTGGATCTCAGTAGCATCCACCGATCTGATGGATGCCCGAAAACTCAT